>JAKWJC010000363.1:8825008-9251157 GCA_027704865.1 Solanum neorickii | reverse complement strand
AAAAAATAATTTTGACAATCCGTTGAACAATGACAAAATATGTATGTCACTCAATCTTATAATCCAAATGATTCGAGTGATTTTAAGAAATAAACCCCTCATAAAAAAATATAAAATGTCTGCAAAATCCTAACTCTCCAATGACCACTTTTAACCTTCCAAACTACCAAAATAATTCCCAAAAAGAGAAAATACAATATCTTGCACCCTTCACTTTTATTCAATCGTTTACACAAAAATTTTCTTATTGAAAATAACTACAAGAAACTATTAGGTAGTTGTGGGAGGGGGGGGGGGAAAGAGATGCCTTTAAGCGGAGAGAGTAAAGCAATAGTTAGTAGTCAAAAAAAATGTAAGCTAGCTGCAATAAGAAACAAATTAAGCAAATCAGTGTGCAATTTACTTTCACAAAGAAAATAAAAGTAAATCACAGCAATGCTGAACCCTAATCCCAATTTTTCAGAAAATCATACTTCGAAAAAATCGATTTTCAGAATACCAAACTACTAAAATCACTATTTTCAGAAAAACTAACCAACTTACTTCGAGCTTAAGAAAATGGAAACAGTTTAAAGTATTTTCAAGCCTATTTTCAGAATAGTGACATTGATAAAAACCACTATTTCAACACATCTCAATATTACTTCAAACTAAATTAAATGAAAAGATTTAAGATCTATAAACTCCAATTTTAACAAACCCATAAACGATAGAGATATGATAGTTTGATAGCTCACTTTTTAGATCAAAATGGAAGATTTAAGGAGTTGAGAGTTAGAGCACTTACTTTGAGATGAAGATTGAATAAGATGGGAGTTTTAGCCATTAGAGAAGGAAAGTTTCATCAGAGAGCTTACATTACTTTGAGAGATGAGAGCTTTTGGTGAAAATGGAATGTGAAGTGATTTAGCTTAGGAAAAAAAATTGCTTTGCAACAAACATAGTGATGGATTTTAATATCCGTTGCTAGCAAATATTATATTTATTTAAATTAAATTTTAGACGGATTTTTCCTCACTATATAAATTAAATTTTATAAAAATATATTTTTATGTTTAGTAACGTTTTCTCCATCATTATTTTATCGCAGAATATTAATTAAATTGGTCACACTTACTTG
The DNA here is from genome assembly GCA_027704865.1 of Solanum neorickii. Lineage (NCBI taxonomy): Eukaryota > Viridiplantae > Streptophyta > Magnoliopsida > Solanales > Solanaceae > Solanum > Solanum neorickii. The sequence continues at coordinate 9,250,037 of JAKWJC010000363.1, read as the reverse complement.
ATTGCAAAATTGATAGTGAAAACTACAGAGCCAAAAATTCGCTCTTATTTTTAGAGAGCAAACAAATATTTCCTCGCCAATCCGTCTCTATATCATAACTCAATATATTTTTTGCAATTCTTGCAACAAAATTTCTTTTCCGTTGAAAATCCGTCATTATATATTCACGTAATAAAATTCGTTGCTAGTATCCGTCGCTAAACACTATTTTTTTAGTATTGATGTCCAACATACCTATACTTATCGGTCTAACTTAGACTACTCCATTAGCAAACAAGAAATTCCTACTAACCATAAAAAAACTCAGTTTCCATCAATACTTTAAGCTCAAATAAGATAATTTAACACACAACATAACTTCGAAATCAACTCAAGAATACTAAATTGGGTGATGCTTCTATTTAAGGAATAAACATGTCCAACATACTTCTCGTTCTAACTCTGACTAATCCCATAACAAGCAGGAAATCTTTACTAACCAGAAAAAAGTAAGTTTCCACTTAATGTTTCAACCTCTCCTATGGAAATCAACATATAATATAACTTCGAAAAAAATTAACTTATGAATCCCAAATTGGATGATGCTTCTAGAGTTTCTTCTTCATATATGAGGCAGGATCATGTCCAAATATATACATCTTTATCTTACCTGGACTTATTCGATAGCAAACAAGAATTTCTACTATCTACACAAAAGTATGTTTCAATAGGTCTAGAAAGAAGAGCATGTACACATTATTACTCATAACTTTGTTGTGAGGTTTGAGAGTAGGTTAATGTCATGCAGTAAAATCAACATCGAAAAAACACCAAAAAAAAAAGAAAGTTAAATAGGGTTTTTTTAACATTCCAAAATCCCCATAAAATCAACATGTACCCCAAAAAATGTACAAAGAGGAAGATAGGGTTTCTAATTCACAAAATTAACATCACCCAATTGCGAAAAATTTGATATTTTAAACAGAACAACGAACAAAATATTAAGCTTATCAAAAACTAAATTATTACTGTAAACATCAAAAAAAAAAGTATCAAATACCTTTTGAGCACACTTTATCCTTCACCTGCTGAACACAAATTTGTATAATTTTGAAGTCTTCCACTTCATTACCCTGGAGTGAGAGAGTGAACTGAAGAAGGTGGAGAGGTTTTCTTCTTACATTAAATTTTATAGCAATGAAATATGGAGTGGGTGAGGGGGTTGGTGGGTTGAGGCAATTAATTATGAGGGGTCCTTATTTTCTTGTACGTATCAATTTACGTGACACGATTTAATTTGACATAAAAAAACTGATAAATGAGAATTCCTTAGTTCTTTATTTTTCTCAATATAAGAATTCATAAATAAAATTGATAAATTTAATTAATTTGTACATTAAGATTTTTTTTTATTAAGGGTTAGATATTTGAATACATTTACAAAAATAATAAAGGAATAATTTTAAGGATAAATGAGACCAAAATGATTTGAAGAATTAACTATAATAATGTGACAAATGAATATAGGAATATGAAAAGACTTTCTTTTAAAAAGTTAATATCACATAAATAAACGTGGAAAAAGACTATAAATTAATGTGATTGTTTATTTAGAGAAATTGGCAGGTATATTAAGTCACTGAAAATTTATTTTCATTCGTCTAATTCAGTCCACTTAATTTTTTTTTGCATGTCATAAGTAATACCTCAAAATAGTAAATTTAATTGAATAGTTCAGTTACAAATTAAATTTTTTGATATAAGAAATTTTATTAATTATAAGAAATCGACATTTTAATGTATAACCGATCTAGAAAATACCAAGAGATATCATTTGTTCAGTATTATAGAGACCAAATTCCTATATCTTAGCCACTTTTAATTAAGGGAGAATCTAGAAGAGGCGAAGGTATATTTATTTTAATTTTCTTGACAAAATATTTATGTGATATATATAAGATTTTTTTTTTCAATGTTCATATATATTTTTTAAATTCATCAATATAAATGGCTCTGTACATTGTAAGGCATTTAATTTGACTTGTTTAGTTACCATTTTTTTAGCACACCATGAAAAAGTTAGAGGGTTTGTAGTAGTATGAATTTTTTATAAGGAAAATGCATAATTACCTCTCCAACCTATTTCCGAAATCTCAAAGCCAAACTTATACGATAGTAAAGTCCTATTACCCTAAACTTATTTTATAAATAATTTCTACCCCTTTTTGGCCTACGTGACACTATCTTTCGGGGTCCAGCGCGTGTGGACTTTTTTCAAACTAGTTCCACGTATGCAGAAAAGGGGTAGACAATTATTTATAGAATAAGATCAAGAAGTATAGGTACTTAGTATAGTATAAGTGTGTCTTTAAGATATTTGGCACAGGTTGAGGGGGTACTGATGATCTATCACGTTTTGGCTCAATAGATATTGATATAATTAAATTAAGTTCGGATTTGATCTTGACCTGTTTGTTGTCTTGACCCATTATGATTGACGTAAAATTTATCCAATTCATGCAATTACAGTTCCTACTAATGCCTAAGATTAAATTAGAATAAGAATAAGTGAAACAAATGTACTTACATAAGAAAAATAATTAAAAAAAACTACCAGATCGTTATCCTCTATTGGATGAGTCGCGATTTAAATTGCAAATGAAGATTAACCTAGAAATGCCTAATATTAAAACCAAATTGTAGATACCCACGTGTATTTATCATTTTTCTATAAAATAAAAATATTGGTTATAAACTGTAATTATTTTTAGCATTCACTACTAATAGTACTAATATGATAATTACATATCATAAATTAGTTTTACCATATAAGTTTTATTTTATTTTAATAATTAAATAGATTTCACCATTTTATTAGATTACATGTTGCGTAACAAAAACAATAACACTTTCCATGAAATTCTATAAATTGGTTCTTAAATGTTAATCAGGGTTACTACCGTCACTCGATTGAATCACGAAAGTTATATTAGCGTAAGATAGGGCAAAGGGAGATTTATTTCATTTTTTGACTCAAATACACTCATTCAAAATCATGCTATGTATATAGATTAATTTAATTAATAGAATAAATGTTTATGCTTTTACGTGCCATATAAGAGCCTGGAACTTGAATTAAAAATTTTCACTCATTAAGCAACTTTATCTTGTTATGAGAGGCTGACACTACAAAAAAATAGTGTTAAGCGACGGACATAATCCGTCACTAGATGATAAAAATCCTAATTACTCATGATTAGCAATGGATTAGAAACGAAGTGTTAACTGTTGCTATTATGCTCGTTTGTAAGCTCTTCGTGACGAAAACTGAGTTTCGTCACAAGCTTGACGACGTCCTTGTGACAAATCATTTCTGTTGCCATATGTTAGCGATTGACTTAGGCATCATTATATTGACATAATTTTATTTCTAATTTCATAATTCTATGACGAAAAATGGTGTTTCGTCAGAAGTTTAGTGATTTAATAGTGACAAATCGTCGCCACATGTTTGCAACGGTCTCATTCGTCATTACATTTATATAGTTTTGCTGCTAAATTTGTTGCTAAAAATTGTTCTTCTAATTTTATTTAGTTATTTAAATATGCACTGCTGAAAATAAATTAAATTAATTACTAAATACTCCAAAATTTACAAACATTCATATATTATAATACTCATAGATAATTCAACATATATAAATAGAAAACTCCAAAACCACATATTTCTAGTTAAAAATACCCAAAGAAAACTATCAAGTACTATTAAAGAAACTATGTTCATCAAAATGTTACTACGCGCAATTTGTACTTTCCCAAAAGTATGACGTTATCAAAAACATAAGTTGTGGAGGTATAAACTTAAAATTGAGGTATCAACCTTATCCTCATTACTAGCAGGATGCATGGGTGCCGCAGTCGATGGATTACCGAATGGAGTAATCGATTCTTGCACCTACTAAACAATAATAGAAAAAAGATGACTAGTTAGGGCATGGGTCATTTTCATTTCAAACTCGTCCATATTTGTTGTCGATGTTGAGTGAGACATGGAAGGCATAATGATGATGTGCCACAAAGATTCTACTCATAATAATATTTTGCTTCAAATCCAAGACACTATATTCTTCTTTTCTTTTATCCCTCGCAGCTTGGTAATATTCTTCATATTGATCAATATCAGTTTCTGAAAATGTTTTTTCCTTTAATATTTCTTCATATTTTTCCTATAATAAGTAGAGAAAATGAGAAAGTATTAAAGATATGGAACAAACAAAATTTTGAAGGAAAATGCAGAAAATACACAAGCTTTTAAGAATGAAAGAACTACCTCGTTACAAAAAGATGGACTATCTAATGCACCTACATTGTCAATTATACTCACAGATTATTGGGAACACATAATTATACTCACACCAGCGAAAGTAGTACCCAGAGTATTAGCATTATGAAAGAATGGGGTTCGGACTCTTTATTGCACGTGTATGGTCAATAATTATATGCTAATGGGGAAGTCTTCCACAAAGACAATGACAACTAACTATTCACGGAAGTCCCCCTCCCCAACACCCTACCCAAACACTCGCTAAGTTCATCAGTGATCGACCTATACGGATATTTATCATACTCTATGTGGGGAGAAATTCATAGCCGTGAGTACCTTAAATAGATGTTAAGGATTGACTTTTTGAAGCTAGCTCAGTCAGGTACCCTCAATATGCTACATCAAGATTTTATGATGTATCATATTGGAGAGCACTTGATAGAGGTTACATTACACTAAACAACAACAATAAATTCTCATTAAGACCGGACTATAGTCGCATAAAAAATAACTACGTTAGAGTCACGGTAAAAAAACACTATAATAATACCAAAACAAGACTAAAATTGCATGAGAAAAGCCTAAAAACAACAATTGAATTACATCAAAATAGTATTAATAGTTTCTCTCTAATACTACACTAGAATTGCATCAAAAGAACATTCAAATTATATTGAAAAATTTAAAAGTTTAAAACAGAATAAAAATTGCACCAATAGATACAACTACAAGAGCAAGCTGATTATTCCTAATGTTTTACTTTTGAGGAAACTAACCATTTTTATGAAAATTAGACTTCCATGATTTTGGGGTTTTTGGAATACTCATAGGAAGATTATATAACCTCTAATTCATGAATTTTTTCCCTCGAGGTGCACATTATTATCATATCTATTCTTTTCTTTTTTAGTTAATAAGCTCACATTTTTGAGCTTTTCTAGATAGTGGGCGTGGTAATTGTACTAATAATGGACCGCCATGTCCTATTTCATGTTTAATGGTTTTTTTTTTTTTGTAATTGTTTGTTAGTACATTCCTTGATTTTCCCTAGTTTTATTATGATAATGTTTTGCTTTGATTTATAGATTTGGTTTTCCACTATAAGATGTGATTTAGTTTGTCGTAACATTAAGGTATGGTGCTGAAGATGGACTCCAAAGTGATGCATATGATGGGTCCCAAGAAGGGGAAAAGCTCATTTAGATCCTGATGCAACAAGGTCTATATATTTCAATTCCAAGGAAACCCCTTTTAAGCAAAGTAGATTTGAAGAGTGGAGGTTGCACCACTGCAAGCTTTTAAATACCTTACTCAATGAAGGACCTTCAAATCTGGGGAAAATATCCGAGTATGATCACATACGTTTTAACGAGACATTGAGGAAAGTAATCAAATGACCTGAACACAATGCCTTCAAACCAAAAGTTTTTCATAAAATGATTGTATCAGAATTAATGGATGAACTAGAAGTACAAGGTCTACCAACAGATGGAACTAGAAATTTTCTCTACCAACGAGTGCATAAAGCAAGGAGAATAAATTGCTCAATAGGCAGGCCACTTTGGCTTCCTCTAGTTGAGGAGGAATAAGATGAGGTAAATATTTTTCCAAGTGTATTAACTATAAGTAGTTGTCTTGAGATTTTATGCAAATCCATGTCATTCTTCAAAAGATTTATTGTTTTATTTTTACAGGTTGATGAAAAGCTTGATGAGTTGATCTTACGTATTATGTTTCATGAAGGAAATACAGAATTCTGGAAATGCCGCTTTCGTGGGGAATGATTAAGTGATTGTTATGCCCAGCTTTCGGAACTAATAGACCTAGAATTTATTGATGTGGCAGATGATAATGAGGTTGTCGATGATATTGCCAAATTGGCTGAAGATGATGAGGCAGAAGATGACGAGGCACAAGATGAGGAGGAAGAAGTGGAGCAAATTGATAAGTTAATTCTTCCTCTTTTTTCCTGATAAGTTAAACTAATGGGTTCTCTCTTAAACCCAACAACCTAACACATAGCACATGTTCAAAAAAGATAGGAAAGAGAAGTTGTGTTAGAAAATAGCAAAAGTTTTATGTTGCGAAAAGCAATGTAAAACCAAAAAAGCATTAAATCTGTAGAAGTACATAGTATACTCTTTATTTGAATACACTATCATTAAGTGTTCTGAGAAAAACTTAAGACTTTTTAACTAGTTGTTGTTTTTAAAACAGGGTATCAACTAAAAGGGTAAATTAGAAGAGAACATAAAATAAATAGATACAAGAATCACATTATGTATGCATCATTAGCTTAACATAACGTATCCAAGAAAGTTTCTAGAATACGAATGGTCTACCCTGATAACCCCATCCTCTTCCCCGAGTTATTTTTCACCAAATAGAAGTCAACATTCTCCTCTTCACCGCAATAGAAGCTCACCGAACAGATAAAAAAGAGAAATTACAAAAAGCAGAAGCTCATCTGTCACATAAAGATGAAGGAGGTGAGATAGAAGCAATTTAAATGAGAAGGAGAAGGGAGAAATCGAAAGGAGAAGGGACGAGCGCAATACATAATAGATGGGAGAATCTTTGAGTTGCTGATCTTGCTAGAAAACCATATTTTAAGGGATTATAATATTTTGTTTTCCTTTTGTGTTCTCTATGGACTGAAGAGTGTTACTTGGTAAATAAACTAGCAACAACTTAGTGACAGATTATGACATCCGTTGCTACAAACAAATATAATAACCTACATAAAACTGTAGCGATAAAAATTTCTGTCATTACATAATTTAAATTCCATTAAAATATATTTATATATTGAGCAAAACTTTTTCGTCATTCATTCTATCACAATATTTTAATAAATTTGTAACACCTACTTTGTTGAAAAATTCGTAGCGAAAATTAACGTACAAAATTTTCCTGCTATTCTTTAGTGACAAAAACCATATTCCTTCGCCAATCCTTTACTATGTTATAACTCAACAAACTCTTTGTAATTTTTGCAACAAAATGACTGATTCATTGCAAATCCGTCGTTATATAGTGACAGAATTGGTTTCGTCATTAAACACTATTTTTTTGCAATGTTACCCACATTCATATGTGTGAGATCTATACATGTATATCAATCTCTGACAATAAAAAAGATATAATTAACAGTGCATTCTTAATTAGTGTAGAGCTATCCTTGTGCTAGAGAAATCACTCACAAAACTAGGGTCTCAATCTAGCTTAAACCAATATTTCTTTTAAGTTTATTGGTGCACCTGAAGTCTTCAATTTTTAAGCTCATTTTTGCTTGTTATAGACAATGATTTTTATGTTCTATTATGGCATAAGAATTTATACAAACACTATTAAGATTGAAGAAAGAAAATTGTATTAAGAATGGACATTTAATTATCTACAACACTATTTTTTTTATAGATTCGATGCATCATGTTAGGAAAAAGTTATGGAAAAACATAATCAAGTTTTACGTATTATTTCTTTCTTAAAAAAAGAAAGAATAAATACTCTTTTGATCTATGATCGGAATTTTAAGGACATCACATTTTGTTTACATGTCCTAATACCTCCTACAACTATTTGAATTTAATAAATACACCTTTTTTGGTGTTAAGGTAGTGTAGAGACTGTTGAAAGCAAATCACAAGTAAAAAATATTCAACATACGTATTTTTTTAAGTGAAAATTTTACCATTAGATAGTACACATAATTAATAAATAAACTCAGTGGCACTTCAATCTAATTAATTGTCTAAATCCAAAAAGAAGTTTGAGGCATAAATTTTTATTACTTTTTTGACGTGAGATTAAAGTTATTTCTTTCTTTTTGATAAAAATAGTTGTATATTTTATGATCTTAAGCATACCATTTGGAAGTTAAATTGATAAATTTATCCATAAAAATGTGTTTGGAAACAAATTAAAAATTCTTTGTTTTGAATAAAAAAGCGTGACATAAATTTATTTTACTAAAACAAATTTCCTTTCGATTTTGGGGGCCTAAGGCATATGCCTCATGTTTAATGGCATTGAGCCACACTCTAAAGAAACCCTAACTAAATCAACAATAATAACAGTAACATTTTTTTTTCAAAAAAGAACTATGTTATACTTTGATTCATTGTGTAATAGTACCAAGAAAATTAAGTTATGTCAAACTTGTTTCCTCTTAAGATTGTAGTTTTCAAATAATTACACTATTAAGAAAAGTGCAGTTTTTATAATAATTACACTATTAAGAAATAATTATGCTATATTGAGAAAACATAGATTAAAGACATATGGACTTATGGCTTAGTCTTAAATAATAATTATCACCTTGTTCAATAATAAACTCTTGATTGTTTTAGGTTTAATTAAGTATTTGGATATGAATCTTTGCATTAACAAAATAATTTTATTTCACATGATTTTGGTGCTCTTATTAATAGATTTTACATAAATTAAAATTTCATGATGTATTTTTTTTCTCTTTCACCAAAATATTTAAATTAAGTGTGTAATTAACTAAATTATTATTTTCTGTTACTTGTAGCAAAAATGTTAAGGGTCATATATTCTAAAAAAATTTAATTATAATACTAACATTAGTTGTACAAAAGCAAAAATTTAAAGGGTCAAATACTATTCTTATATATACTACCAAATGACTCCTTTAGTGTTGAAGAAAGTTTCAAGTGTTATCGATTGATTTATAATGCTACGATAAACACATGTCATTCATATAGTGTTTTGATGTAAGAACTCAATACGATAATTTTCTAGTACAATAAGTATAACATCACTAATTTAAACCTTTAAGTTCTCTTAAAATTATATACAAAAATACTTTATATGTGTTTTATTTAGCCTAAGCCATAGAATTTTACATCAAGAGTTGGAAATTAAAGAAATCAAATCAAATGACATCTACAAATTATGCACCTTTTCTGTTATTATTAGAGTTGTGAAAACTTAATTGAATAAAGGCGATGAACATTTATTTGTTGGTCGTGTAGCATATACACGGACCTTGCCAATTGTATTATTGTCTATTTTCTACAGATTATTATTCCTCCAGATGAACAAAGACTACATTTACCTTCTCCTAATAAACTACAACCTACCCATTCATTTAATAGATGACATTCTAAATAAGTTATCTTTTTTAGATGTTGTAGGAACTAATACATTTTCTAAGGATTGGCGATATAGTTGTTGTAGAATTCAAGAGATGAAATTTGATCAAAAGGTCTGGGAAACACCAGAGGACTTGATATTCCCTACCATTAGATATATTCCTATTCTCAATTTTTTCTCAGGTTTCATATAGGAATAACAATGAAAGTTACCCTTGACATTAGTAGTCTAAAAGTATGTCCTAATTTATATCGTTTGATACATTTGCTCCACAAATATTTCATTCAACATTTCTTCCTAAAACATCCATTTACTTATCCACCATATTACATCACTTATTTCTTTTTTATTTGTTCAACATTGAGGCATTTGTTTCTCATGGAATGTGAAATCCATGTTACACGCTTCTTTCAGGTATTTAATAAGTTGATTAGCCTAAAATTGTAGATTTTTTAATATTATCTTCGAATACGTCTGAAAGTTTGAACTCTAATTTCTCATTACTTGAGGATTTGGTTCTAAAAGACATAGACAATCGGTACCTCCTGATTATTATTGCTCCTATGCTAAGATCATTTGTCTTTCATTGCGATACACAGTTGATGTATCTAGGAAATGTACCCTTTTATTTCCTATATTCCTTATGAGCCTAAAGAATTGGTTCTAGAGGAAAAAGATGATTTTGACTATATTTTTTCTTCTATTCCTACTCTCGAGTATTTCAGCTGGGATCATATTGGGGTAATATTGCTTCATTTAACTTGTATTTCCATACATGTACTTCTCTTTTTGGCATCTTGATCTTTATAATTTAATTCGCATGTCGATATTGGATAAACTAAATTTATACCAACAAAGCTTCCATCCGCTCTTAACTGTCTAAAACGTCTATTCATATCTTTGATTACTCTTGGAGAATTTTTTGAGCTTCTTCTTACTCTTTGCATGATACGGAACTCTACCGATTTTGAAGAAATTGAAATTGAGGTTGTCATAATATTTATTTTTCTCTTTATACTTTCCATGCTTTTAAATTCATATGTAATGAATTTGATGGTTTTTTCATGATTTTTCTTAGAAGGGGTATCCTAAATGATGGGAATTATTCGAACCTGTGCCTAGGAGGTTGTTGATGAGATTCCGGCAAGCTTCTTGGACATAATATTTAATAATCTGAGCATGCTTAAGTTTTAGGATGTACTATTAGAAGAGGGTGAAATGAATTTAATCAAGGTTTTATTGGCAAGGATCCAGCACTGGTTTAAATAGAAATAAAGCCTAGCCAAATGGAAACTTACAAATCTTTGAATGTTCTCGCGAAGATAACAAAGTTTCAATGGGTATCATCTAAAAAAGAAGTTATGTATCTTGTTACCTATTATGGTTATCAAAATTCTGCTTAATCTTTGCCTAAAATGTTTTGTAAGTGCAAACAAAAAAGAAACATTTGGTTTATGGAGTAGTAAGGTTGTGTTTTGCCTTTCCTTTAATGTACTATAAAGATTTAATATGCTTGGGAACATAGGATTGTGAACCTGGATGAACGTTTTGAATACTCTTTTTGGAACAAAGATGGTTTTTACATTTCATGGTTGTTCTTAAATGACGTATGATTTGAGTCTTTGGTTGTTTATTTTGAAGTTATGTGTTTGTTGATTTCTCTTACGGACCTTATTTTCTGGGTAGTAGGAATTTCTTCGGTGTTAAGGGACTAGTCCAAGTTAGATTGAGAAATATATATGTTGTTCAAGATCATTCCTTATCATTGAATAAGAAACTTGAAGAAGCATCACCTAAATTGGGATTATTTAATTTAAGTAATTTCAAAGTTATTTGGTGTGTTAAATTTCTTTGGGAAAGCTTGAAGAGTAGAGTGGAAAATTACCTTTATCAATTAGTCCAAGTTAGACAGAGAATTATTTATATTAGGCATGGTCCTTCCTTATCTGTGAAGAAAAAATCTCGTAGAAGAATCACTGACTTGTGTCGAGCAAATACCAAATGATAAGACATACTTTTGGACTCGTAATGTCGAGGGTACCTTTCAATATTATTCGTATATAAACCTGATGAAACCATTGAGAATGGGAATAAATCCAATGGTAGGAGATGTCCAGCCCTCTACTATTTCCCATAACGTCTGATCAAATTTCACCTGGAGAATTCAACGAATCCTTAGAAAGTCTACTAGTTCTTACAATATTTCGAAAAGACAACCTATTTTGAATGTCGTCGATTAAATGAACGGTAAGGTTTCTATGTCGATCACGAGAAGGTTATAAAATTAGTCTTTGTTCATATGAAGATGATTGTTAAGGTCAGAGTATACGCTACAAGATAGACAAACAAACATATCACAACTCTAAAATTAAAAGAAAAGGTTCATAATTTGTATATGACATTTACATTGATTTCTTTCATTTTCAACTCTTGATATAAAATTTTCTGGATTAGGTTAAATTAAACACATATAAGGTATTTTTTGTATTGAATTTGAAGAGAACTTAGAGGTTTAAATTAGTGATTTTATACTAATTGTACTAGAAATTTATTGTACTAAGTGCTTACATCATAAAACAATATGAATGACATGTGTTTTTCCCAACATTATAAATCAATAGACAACACTTGATACTTTCTTCAACACTAAAGGAGTTATTTGATAGTATATATAAAATAGTTTTTTATTAAATTTAAGTACAAATATTCTGCTGTAAATTTAACTATGCTACAACTAATACTCCTATCTCAATTAACCTTTTTTGGGATATATGACACCAAAATTTTTGATACAAGAAGAATCAGTATGTAACCTTAGTGATGGAAAGTATTTGGTATCGTGCCCCATGAGGTTATTGATGAGATTTTTACAAGCTTCTTGGATATCACATTTAATCACATGATGACAATTAAGTTTTATGATGTACTACTAGAAGAGGGTGAAATGCAGGTTACTTTTACGAATTTCTTTCTTTTAAAGGAAATACTCCAAGTTAGACTGAGAATATGATGGACATGCTTCTTCCTTATTTGTGAAGACGAAACTTGAAGAAGCATCACCCAATTTAATATTCTTAGGTTAATTTTTATTTCTAAGTTATTTTGTTTCTTGTATTTCCTTTCGTGAGATAGACACATTAAATGGAAACTTACATTATGTCTAGCTAGTAGAATTTATTGTTTTCTAAGGTATAAGTCCATCTTAGACTGAGAAGTATATATGTTGGACATGATTCTTACTCATATGTGAAGAAGAAACTCGAGAAGCATCACCAAATTAGGGATTCGAGAGTTGATGTTTATTTTAAGTTTATGTTGTGTGTTGAATTCTCTTGGGAGAGCTTAAAGTATTCAATGGAAACTTAATTTTTCTATGGTTTCATTTACTAGGAGAATAGTCTAAGTTAGATTAACAATATCTCGTTATAAATTGGAATAATCCCTAAACAAACAAGAATCTCTACTAACCAGATAGAAAATTTGTTTTAAACTCAATGTTTTAACCTCGCCTAATGCAACACCATGTAGCTAAAAAAAGACAAAAATTAGTTTTTCAGAAAAATATACAGGTGCAACTAATGTGACCTTCGACGGACCGTAGCCTTACCCACTGTCCGTCCTACACAACTATCGATGAGATCAGAAACTCCCAAATATCTCAGCCCAGGAAAATTTGTTAAGTGTTGGACGGAACTATGGTCCTTAGTCCATGACCGTCGATAAAGACTCCTTCCACCAACTCTTTGACAATTAAGGGAAATGTAGTTGTGTCAAATTGAAATGGTCATAAGTCTTATCACAAAATTAATTAGGTCTCTCATTACCTATCCAAAGATAGATAATCAAATTATCTTTCCATATCCACAAACCTTGCTAAAATCAGACCTCCTAGTAAAAAGTTATGCCAGTTTTAGTAAAGGCCTATCGAATAGGCCCAACCGATGGACCAAACGAGAGGGCGTCGGTCAATCGACGGACCGTCAGTCCTCGCCATCGATTGGTCTGATATCAACTATCCCATGGGTCTTTTGGACCTTTCCCACTTCGCTTAAACCATAAGTTTCATTATTTTAATCCTAAATCATTATATTTTAGTCAGTTTAAGCCTAGAAACATGATTAACAAATATCTAAGTCAAATTATTAAATCAAATTTATAAAATTAGAAGCAAGAGAGGAGAAAAAAAGCTCAAGAACCCTAGATTAAGAAGCCACAAGATCCAGCAGTTCCAGCTCTTAAACTTAAGTATTTCTCCTTGGATTTCATCACCAAGTATGTGAGATTTGAGTAGTGGGTTAGTTTCACCAAAAGGGGCCCTAGTTTTCTGATGTTCTTGATTCTCTTATCATTATTAAATCTAGGGTTCCTAGAATTTCAAAAGAATTTCATGATTTATTTAAAATCTATGTTCCAAATCAGATTATTATATTATAACTCAAATTAACTCATGTATTATCGAACCCTAGTTTTTTATTTCTTTAGTTCATGATTAAAACATGCTAGGTAAGATATTTAAGACACCTTAGATATACATGCCTTAGTTATAAATTAATGATTACCAGATTAATTTTTGCATTCTATGTTTGCATGTTGAGTTTCAAGCTATCCAATATTACAGAAACTTAGACATAATCAGTTAATTTATAGAATTTATTGGGAGTAGCATAATAACGAGTTGGACTAGGGTATAGCGTACCTAATAATCTCAGAACTACTAACCAAGTAGGTGTTAATGCTCATCTGTGGGCAATCAGTCTAGTGGTCATGTCAGCATGCCTTTATACCTTTGGCAAGGTATATTGGGTCCTCTTGATAGGGCATATACATCGGACTCCATATTTAGCTCATGTGGTTTTATGATCTATTATTAGTAACTCCCACAGTTCAATTACACTCTTTGCATTGAACATTTATCAGTATATTCTGTATTCAGTTTATGCATATTATAAATTCGTCATTGCATTCACTTATCTAAAAAATCAGTAAATCATGTTTAGACTATTATACCTGCTCTTGTGCTTGTTTATTTATGTTTCATTTCAGGTTTACTCTATCCTACATGATCAGTTCCTTTCACATACTGATGCATATGTGCGCTAGATTTTCTCATGATGAGGTTAAAGTTCTAAGAATCCAAATCATGCATAGAATGATTTTCCGATATCTAGTTTAGCATATTCAGCGGTGAATCCTCATTCTCCGAGCACAATAGTCATAAATTTAATTTCAGTCTTTTGTTAATTAGTTTAAGCTTTGCTTAATTTATATGGGGATTGTACCTGTATTTCTAGTCCAGTTTAGAGGCTTATTTCGGGCATAGTTAGTTTCAGCTTAGTGTTAGGTTAATATTTCCTTTATATTAAACTCATTGTTTTCAAACATCTCACTTATAGAATATGGGAATTCCCCATGTTTGAAGCTTTAATTATGATTTTTCTTCCACATCAGTTTATTATGTTTAGTATGCTTGTGATCATACTACAAGGGTTAGCTTGGGATAACTTGTGGTTCTAAGTTCCATGTTCGCGTCTTAAGAATAGGTCGGGGCATGACAAAACTTGATATTAGAGCACTAGATTTAAGTGTCCTAGGATGTCTGAAAAGACGCACTAAGTAGAGTCCTTTTCATGGGTGTGAAGTGCACCACATATAACGAGAGGAAGACTACAAATTCTGTTAGGAAAAACTTCACTTTCTTGTTACTCTTATCGTGCGTAAGGTATGATCTGATTCCGCTCTCGCTTAACGTTCTACATTTCAGATCATGCCTCCTCTTAAAGAATAGGCATGGACATCTAATGAACACAATGCTAATGAAGTTCATCTAGTACCAGATAAGAAAGTTCTAATGTAGAGTTTTAGAACGCTAGTTTAGATTTTGGCAAAAAGTATGACAACCTGGAACAATTAGAAGGTTCATGTTCTAACTAATAACAATGGTGGATCATTGGCATCTATTATTCGACCTTTGTTTTGAAAGATTCACTTGAGTTTCAGGGTCCCAAGTTGATTCAGGTTCCATAGAACTTCATTGATGAGGTCAATAAAAGATTTTGATTTATGCAAGTAACGAGTAGTAATAGGTAGAAATTGGCATCCTACCAACTGAAGGATTTGACTCATCTATAGTTTCACTAAATGTAAAGACAATAGAGACTATTGTCTTTTGCAACTAAGTATAGCACTAAACTTTAGTATCAGTCCAGAAACTCTCTCAGAACCATTCTCACTCCCTACTCCAGTTGATGACCTAGTAGCTAGACGGGTATACAGAAATTGCCCTGTCATAGTCTCTCAAAAAGTCACCTCAGCAGATCTAGTAGACTTATAAATGGTAGACTTCGATGTCATTCTTTGCATGGATTGGTTACACTCATGTTATGCCTCAATCAATTGTAGAATAGGATTATTCATTTTCAGTTCCAGATGAACAAATCTTAGAATGGAAGGGTAGTAGTTTGGCGCCTATGGGTCGATTTATTTCTTACCCTTAGTTAAAAAAGATGATATTAAGGGTTATCTCTATCATCTAAATAGTATTAAGGATTATATCCTTGAAAACCCAACTCTTGAGTCCGTTCCAATAGTTTGTGAATTTCCATAAAATCTTCTCAGGGTCCCTCCTAAAAGGGAAATAGACATTGGAATTGGTCTCCTAATAGATACCTAACCTATTTCTATTCCTCCTTACAGAATGGGTCCAGTAGAGCTTAAGGAATTGAAAGAGCAGTTTAAAGAACTTCTAGATAAAGGCTTCATCAGACAATATTTCACTATGGGGTGCACCAGTGTTATTTGTAAAGAAGAAAGAAGATTTTCTCAGAATGTTTATTGACTCTAAATAGTTGAACAAGGTCACAATCAAGAATAAGTATCCTATCCCCTGGATTGATTACTTGTTTTACCAACTTCAATGTGCTACTAATTTCTGAAAGATAGACCTTAGATCGAGTTATAATCAGCTCAGAGTCAGAGATAGTGACATTACAAAAAATGCCTTCAGAACTCGGTATGGTCTTAATGAATTTGTAGTGCTGTCGTTTGGACTTGCCAATGCTCCTGCATCTTTCATTGATTTGATGAACAGAGTGTTCAAACTGTTTGGTTTTATTTGCCCTAATTTCTTACCATAAATAGGATTTCCATTTAGGAAAAGGTTTTGATTGACTAAACCTTTTTCTGGTAGGATAAGGTTTAGGACTTTATAAATAGAGGCATGTTCCTTCTAACTTAATCAACATTCACAATGCAGTCTTAAGGGCTTTGACAATTTTTGTAAGGGGGAGAATATGTAGGTCACAAGCTTTATACGTTATCACTTGTGTGAACCTCCAATGTATTCTGAGTGAATTGGTTGAGGTTGTTTCCCTCTGTATTTTGTACTCTCATATTTATACTAGATTGCTCATCTCCTTTGTGGACGTAGGCCGATTGACCGAACCACGTTAAATCTTTGTGTCTTTTGGTATATTTCTCATTTTCTTCTTACTCGAGGTATTTTGAGGTTTTCTTTTCTAGATTCGGCATTTAAATCTGCTTATTTTCGGTCATAACAAGTAGTATCAGAGCCAGATTCAATGACGGAGTCAGGTTCAGTGGTTCGATAATCGATTATCGAACAAGGTTAGAAAGAGGTGTTCATCTTGGCGGGAGTAGTTCTTGCCACAACCTTTTTGACAGTAATGAAAATTTTGTCAGAGAAATTGTTTCAGAGAGGTTCTCTGTGTTGAGACACAAATTTTACAAAGGAGATTATGGAGAGGAGAAGCATGTTTTTGAAGATTTAATATAGAAGGTCGACAAATTTATTTTGTCAGAAATTAAGGCCAAGTGGGAGATTTGTTGGGCTTTATTTGCCCTGATTTCATACCATAAATAGGTTTTCCTTTTGGAAAAAGGTTTTGGATTGACTTATCCTTTTTCTGGTAGGAAAAGGATTAGGACTCTATAAATAGAGGGATGTTCCTTCTAACTTAATCAGCATTCACATTGTAGTCTTAAGGGCTTTGAGAGCTTTTGTTAGGGGGAGAATTTGTAGGTCACAAGCTTGATACGTTATCACTTGTGTGAACCTCCCATATATTCCAAGTGAATTGGTTGAGGTTGTTTCCCTCTTTATTTTGTACTCTCATATTTATAGTGGATTGCTCATCTCTTTTGTGGACGTAGGTCGATTGACCAAACCACGTTAAATATTTGTGTCTTTTGGTATATTTCTTGTTGTCTTCTTACTCGTGGTCTTTTGAGGTTTTCTTTGCTAGCTTTCGTCCTAACACAAACAGTACTTAGATTTGTTTGCTATTGTCTTCATTAATGATATCGTAATTTACTCTAGGAATGAGGAAGAACACGCAACTCAGTTGGTAATTGTTTTGCAAAATCCCAAAGATCGCCAGTTATTCAAAAAGTTTAGCAAATGTGAATTGTGGTTGCAATCCATTGATTTCCTTGGTAACATAGTGTCTAGCGAAGGGATTCGAGTGGATTCGAAGAAGATAGAAGTAGTGAAAAAATGGCCCAGACCTACCTATACTACAGATATCAGAAGTTAAATTGGTCTAGCGGGTTATTATAGAATTTTTGTGCAAGAATTTTCATCCATAGCCTTACTATTGACTAGGTTGACTCAGAAGATTGTCAAGTTTCAATTGTCAGATCATTGTGAGAAGGGTCTTGGTAATCAAGTTAACATTAGCACAACATTTCATCTGCAAATGGATGGAAAGGCAGAGCGTACCATTCAGACCCTAGAGAATATGTTTAGAGCATATGTTATCAATTTCAAAGGTAGTTGGAATGACCACCTTCCTCTTATTGAGTTCGCCTACAACAATAACTACCATTCAAGCATCTAGATGGCCCCTTATGAGCTTTTATATGGGCATAGATGTAGATCTCCTATTTGTTGGTTTGAAATAGATGAACCAGCCTTGAAAGGGCCACATTGTGTGTCCTTTATGCTATGGAGAAAGTGCAACTCATCATACATAGAATTAAAACAACTCAAAATCGTCAGAAATCTTATGCAGATGTAAGGAGAAGGGAACTAGACTTCCATGTTGATGATTGGGTTTTTCTGAAAGTCTCACCTATGAAAGGGGAGATGAGATTTTTAAAGAAAGGGAAACTCTCTCCTAGATATGTAGGACCATACAAGATTTTTAAAAGGGTTGGAAAGGTTGTATATGAGTTAGAGCTGGCAGCAGAATTAGTAGCAGTGCTTCCGGTTTTCCACGTCTCACTCTTAAAGAAGTTTGTGGGTGACCAAGCCTCTATAGTGTCTTTAGAGAGTGTGGCAGTGAAAGATAGTCATTCTTATGAGGATGCACCAGTTAAGATTCTTGACCGTCAGGTTAGGAGGTTGAGGAACAAAGAAGTAGCTTCAGTCAAGGTTTTGTGAAGGAGTTAGTTGGTAGAGGGAGCTACTTGGGAAGCTGAAGCAGCCATGAATGCCAAGTATCCTCACCTCTTTCCTTACGATTCCACTCCACCTTGAGGTAATAGTACCTCTTAAGTTTTCCAATCATTGATGCTTGAATTTAGTTTTAGAATCAAATTCCCTCAGTTTTTACTTGAATTTTTAGAGTATTTGCATGTTCTCGGAACTCTATTAAGTGAGAAACTCAGTTCTTAGTGTTTAGTATTACGGTTGCACCTCTCTCCCACTATTTCATCTAGTTTTGTCTTCATTCGAGGACGAATATTCTCAAGGGGGAGATAATGTTACACTTCTTTGCTAAAATAGACCAAAAATCAATTTTCAAAAACTGTGTAGGTGCAACTTATGTCTTCATCGACGGATCGTAGCCTAATCCACAGTCCGGCCTACTCAATTATCGATGGGATCAGAAACTCCCAAACATCTCAGCCCTAGAATTTTTTTTAAGTGTTGGTTGAGGGACAGACATACGGTATGTATGTCAGACTACTGCCCGTAGTCCATTGACATTGATCAAGACTCCCTTCACCCTCTCTCTGGCAAGAGTTACCGATGACCAGCTCGGTCCGTAGTTTTTATAGTAGGTGGGAAATTAGCAGACAGTTAAGGGGAAATGTATATGGGTAAACTTCAATTTATTATAAGTATTATCAAAAAAAATTAGGTGTCTGATGATCTACCAAAAAATATATAATTGAACTATATTTGTATAGACACAAACCTTGATATTATATGACGTCCGAGTAGAAAGTTATGCCCATTTTAGTTAAGGCCTCTCGAAAAGGCTCAACTGACAAAGCGTTGGTCAATCGACGGATCGTCAGTCCTGGCCGTCGATTGGTTAGACATCAACTTTCAAAAGGGTCTTTTGGACCTTTCCTACTTCATTTAAATCCTAGGTTTCATCGTTTTGACCATACATCATCATATTTAGTCAGTTTAAGCCTAAAAACATAAATAAAACATATCTAAGTCCAATCATAAAATCAAAACCTGGAAAATTAGAAACAAGAGAGGAGAAAAAACCGCAAGAACCCTAGGTCAAGAACGCCAGAAGCTCCAGCTATTCCTGCTCCGAAACTGAAGTATTTTTCTGTGGATTTCATCACCAAGTATGTGGTATTTCACTAGTTGGTTCCTTTCATCCATTGGGTCTCCAGTTTTCAATCACTTATTGATTCTCTTATCATAATTAATTATAGGGTTCCTAGAATTACATCAAAACTTCATGATTTAGTTAAAATTTATGTGCCAAATCAGATTATCATGATATTACACAAATTATAGAATGGATTACAGAACACTAGCTTTGTATTTATTTAGTTGTTAAATTACACTTGCTAGGTCAAATATTTCACATACCTCATATATACATGCCTTAGTTATAAATGCATAATTACCATATTAATTGTTCCATTCTAAGTTTGCATGTTCATTTTCGAGCAATGCATTATTTACAGAAACTCTGACATAATCAGTTAATTTACAGATTTCATTGGGAGTAGCATAATACCTAGTTGTACTAGGTTTTAGCGTACCGAATAGTCCCAGAACTATTACTCAAGTAGGTCGTAAGTCCCATTTGTGGGAAATAAGTTTAGTGATCACTCCAACATACCTTTATACAATTTGCAGGGTATATTAGTTCCTCTCAAAGAAGCGTATACATCAGTCTCCACATTTAGCTCATGTGGTTTTTTGACTTGTTATTAGTAGTTCCCAAAGTTCAGTCATACTCTTTGCATTAACCATTTATCAGTACATTCAGTATTCCGTTTCAGCATATAATAAATTGGTCATTGCAACATATTATCTCAGAAATCAGTATGTCATGTTTAGATTATAGTTGCTCTTTTGCTTGTTAAATTATATTTCACTTCAGCTTTACTCTATCCTACATGCTCAGTCCTTTCAAGTACTGACGCATACGTGTGCTACATCTTCTCGTTATGTAGGTTTAGGTTTTTAGTATCCAGATCACGCATAGATTGATTTTCCGATCTCCAGTTTAGATAATTGAGTGTTGAGTCCTTATTCTCCGAGGACAAGAGTAATTAGTTTAATTTCACTCTTCAGTTATTTAGATTTGTTAAATTTACATGGGGCTTGTCCCAGTATTTATAGTCCAGTTTTTAGAGGCTTATTTCAGTCATAGTTAAATTCAGCTTAGTATTGAGTTAATATTTCATTTGTATTAACTTATTGTTTTCAAATATTTTAGTTATAGAATATGGGTTTTCCCTATCGTTTCAGATTTAATTTTAATTTAGCTTCCGCATCAGTTTATTATCATTAATATACTAATGATCATGCCAGCAGGGTTTGCTTTGGTTCACTTGTGGTTCTACGTTTCGTATCCGCGTCTAAGGGGTAGCTTGGGGCATGAAAAAAAATTAAGGAGGTAGAGAAGGACCTAATTTAGAAAAAGTTAGATCAACAGATGGAGAGGAGGATCAAAGACGTCCACTAGTGCTTCAATGCTTTTTAGTTAAGGTCCTCACACGCTTATACCCTACCATTGATTTGACGAATCTTCAGGCGGATATGGTATGTTTGAGTTTTGATATTGATACTATCTTAGACATAAGGGTATCCGAGCCTAAGGCCACACCTGCCGATCTTGTAGAGGATACAGTGCTTGTTGCACTGTTCACTACCACTACTGCACCACCACCCCCTCCATGTGAGCGTGCCAAGAGGCACCGATCCAGAAACAGTGAGGAGAACCAGGCTAGGAAGAAGTATCGTACTGAGATGGAGTCTACGGGAAGAGATTCGTTGTTTAATGAGGAAGCCCGACCGATGAGGGCTCGTGAGTTAGCTCCCAAGGAATCTAGCACTAGTTTTGTCGAATGTTGAGAGGAGCACCATTGAGGGTAAAAATAATTTTGCGGGCACCATTGATGGTAACCCTACTATAGAGGGAGCGAGCTCCGGGAAACCGGACCTGTCGTCTTGTTGATCTTTAGCGCTATGCGCCTCATGTTTGATTTACCTACTACCTTTGATTTTTTATTTTTTTATTCATTGGGGACAGTTTCATGTATTATTGTTGGGGGTGGGGTGAATGGAAAATGAGTGCCAGGGTGAAGTAAAAATTATCCCAACTCACGATC
The DNA here is from genome assembly GCA_027704865.1 of Solanum neorickii. Taxonomy (NCBI): domain Eukaryota; kingdom Viridiplantae; phylum Streptophyta; class Magnoliopsida; order Solanales; family Solanaceae; genus Solanum; species Solanum neorickii. The sequence continues at coordinate 9,228,058 of JAKWJC010000363.1, read as the reverse complement.
CTCTATTGGTGATTTTTTTGCGTCTGTTCTTTTGCCCCAAGAGACATGTTATTTTTCTATTGAACAAACCTGTTTAGTATCTTCTACAAAGTATGAATGTGAAATCTGAAGCATGATGGCGAAATATGAATGATATCTTGTTCGAAAGAGAATTCTTGCACGATTAGACATAGTGAATGTTGAATGTGTTGGATCAATGCATGACTTAGAGATGCACCATTGCATTACCTTCAATCTAACACTCGAACTAGGGGTCCGATAATCTGGTAGGGTCATGAGGTGTTAAGAGAGTGTGAGGAAAGTTTATTGTTCCACTATTTGTACCTAGCTAGAACTTGCCCACTTAGTCCTGCCAAAAGAAATATGCGTTAGACTATTAGAAAAGGATCATAGGCTCTTGTTCAAATTAGAAAATCTTTAGACTAGATTAAAAGAAAACCAATTTAAATTTATCCCTTTATGATCCAAATATTTTGAGCTTACAATGGATCTTTCTTTTCTACCCCCACTCATCTTCCCTGGGTATAATGTGTTGGCCCTGGTTCCTCCTTAGACTATGCACCTCAACTTAAGCCAAAAGCATAAGTTGAGGGTGGCTAATCTAGAAATCGGTCTCGTCTTGGCCCTGAACCAACCTTGGGTATGGTGTACCTCGACTCATGGAAAAGTCAAAAGTTGAGGGTGGCTAGTACGAGTAATGTCTTGAAAAGTGGGGTTGAAAGGATTAATGTGGAAAGTAATAGTCATTTGTCTTGGCGCATCAATCTGTGTGAACCTTGATCTTATAATAGGCATTCTTGACACATTAAGCATTTCTTATCATATTCATTTTTAGGGTTGTTACACCAAAAAGAGGGGAAAAAATTCCAACCTCAGAGGGTCCGTATTTTTTAGCGGAAATTTTTTTTTAAATAAACCTCCTGATGTCGGTAATAAATAAAATAAATTAATAAACATATTTTGATATTTCTCAATTAAATAAAAATATAAAGTTGAGAAATATTTGGATTTAATATTATTTAAATCTTCTTTGAAGGATGGTTTAAAGTAAAATAAAAAATAAGAAAAAATATAATACCGACATTTGGACGTCAATAAAATTAATAGTATATAATTGTATCAATTTTTATTAAAATATCTATATACTGAGTTCCATAATATTTTAAATTGATATTTTTAATTAAATTTATATAAATTGGATCACCGTTTTATGTAAATAAGAATATTTATTAATATAAAATATTGACATCATGAGATCGGTATTTATATTTTATCCAAATACCGACCTAATGAGGTTGGTATTTTTTTTTTCATCCATATTCAAATATCGACATCATGCGGTAGGTATTTTTACATCATCAAAATACTAACATCATGAAGTCGGTACTTTTATTTTATCCAAATATCGACCTCATGAAGTCTGTATTTTTTCATCATCCAAATATCAACCTCAAGAAGTTGATAATTTTACTTCATCTAAATTCCGACATTATGATATTGGTATTTATCTTTCATCCAAATACCTACCTTTTGAGATCATTATTTTTATTTCATCCAAATAACTGACATCATAAGGTCGGTATTTTTTCTTCATCCCAATATTGACCTCATGAGGTCGGTATTTTTTACTTCATCTTAATACCGTCTTCATGAGGTCGTTATTTATCTATCATCAAAATATCGATCTCATGGGATCGGCACTTTTACTTCATCGAAATTCAAAATCCGACATCATACGGTCGGTATTTTTATTTCATCCATATACAAATAGCATGAAGTCAGAATTTTTATTTCATCCATGAGGTCGGTATTTTTTCTTCATTCAAATATCGACCTCATGAGGTAAGTGATGTTATTTTAGTTAAATTTGGACCTCATGACGATTGTTTTGCATAAATAAATAAAAATTATAACACCAACTTCTGAAAATCGGTAAAATTAAATATCATGCAATTTAAGTAGTTTTAATTTAAATATTTATATCATGGCTTTTAGAAAAATAATATTTTCAATTAACTTAAAATAAATCATACTCTGGGTGACGTTTTTATATAGGCATAATACATCTATTGAACCATAAACTTGGCTTCAAATTTTAACTTTGACCTCAAACATTCATAGTGCATAAAGAGGCACTTTTACTTTCCCATCTTTCAATAAATAAACACGTGTTTCCTACCTAGCAAAATGCGTGAAATACACGCATTCTGCGTGAGTGAGGGGTAATTTTCGAGGCCCACAAAGGCAAAAATGCTGAAATGACAATTCTGCCTTTAATAAATCTCTTTTATATTAAATAAAATTAATTTATTTGTTTTTTACTTTCAAAATGACATCTAAAATGTTTAGTTAGTAGGCACTCATTAATTGACTCACTAATACACGTGGGATCGTTTGCATTTCAAACACTTTGCCGCCAAAAAATCGCGTGTTTATTTATTGAAAGATAGGAGAGTTAAAGTGCCTATTTGTGCACTATGAATGTTTGAGCTCAAAGTTAAAATTTGAAGCCAAGTTTAGGGCCCAATATATGTATTATGTCATTTTATATAAGTTAAAAAATAAACTTATATAAAATACCGACCTCTCGATGTCAATATATTTTTTTAATATGATTCCTTTTATTTTTCATAAATTTAATGTGAGACCGAACTCATAAGATTGATATTTTTTTATTATATCTAATTCATTTTAATAAAAGCGACATCCAGAGGTCGGTTTGTTTAAGATATTTCTATCAATTATAGTTTTTATTATTTAGAATAATACTAAAATTTCCTTTGGAACTTACTATTAATTTTTTAAAAAGTGTTCGTGGAAAAAAAAATATTCGTAATCCATATTTAAAGTATGAAACTATATTGATATGAATTAGGATATAATTATACTTATATTTATAGAGTAATGTACTAAACTATCTGTACATCGTCTTATTATGAACTTAATATCTCATGATATGATGCAGAGGTGAAGAGCTAACATATGATATATTTTTTAGTATGAAATGAGAGATAATATTATTATATAGTTTCGATCTTGAATGTATGTCAAATGTAGTCATAACTATCTAATTATAGTGACATGTAAAAAATACTTCATATGAGTATGAATTAAACTAATTAATTATATACGAAATACATTATCAATTAAATAAATATCGATCATCAATTTAAAGATATTTATTCAATAGATTTGATATTGATAAACTTTCACTGATCAATAAAATTGAATTTATATAATTAAGAAGATATATATATATATATATATATATATATATATATATATATATAGATATAGATATACCTCTTGATGTCAACATTATTTATTTAATATGATTACTTTAATGTATCTTAAAATTTAGTGTGATACCGACCTCATGATGTCGGTTTTTTTATTCTATGTAATTCATTTTAATTAAAGCGACATCCGGAGGTCGGTTTGTGTAAAATATTTCTATTAATCACAATTTTTTCTAATTAGCATACTACTAAAATTTAATTTAAAACTTACAATCAATTGTTCAAAAAGTGTAACAATTTTGTATACTTTTATTAATAACAAGTTAGACTTCATAAAATAAATTAAAACAATATATATATATAATTCATATATAGATTATGAAACTACGTTGTTATAAATTAGGATATAATTATACTTATATTTCTAGTGTAATCTATAACTGTATTAGTCCGTCGTATAATCTTGAACTTAATATCTCATGCTATGTTGGAGAGGTGAAGAGCTAACATATAACCTAAACGAGTATGAAATGCAAGATAATATTATTATATACTTTCGATCTTCAACGTATGTCAAGTGTAGTATTCACTTCCTAATTATGAGGACATGTAAAATATACTTCATCTGAGTATGAAATATGTTTGATTAATTATGTATAAAATACATCATCATTTAAAGAAATATCGATGATCAATTTAAGGCAAGATTTAGTTAGTGAATATTATGTTTGAATTAAGTTAAAACTAAACTAGTTTTACTTAGTAACATGTTAAGTTCTTCGAATAAGAAATGCGAATTATTTGGTGAGTATTGTGTTTGAGTTAAGTTAAAACTAAATTAATGAGACTTAGAAAGTTGTGCAGTTCTTTATATAAGTTAAATCGATTTAGTTTGTGAATATAGTGTTGGAATTAAGATAAAACTAAACTAATTAGACTTAGAAAGTTGTTACGTTCTATAAAAAAGTTAATGCGATTTAATTGATGAATATAGTGCTGGATTATGTTAAAACTATATTAATTAGACTTAGAAAGTTGTTAAGCTCTTTAAATCAGTTAATATGATTTAGTTGGTGAATATAGTGTTGGAATTAAGTTAAAATTAAACTAATTAGACATGGAAAGAATTTAAGGTCTTCAAATAGGCTAATGTGATTTAATTGGTAAATATAGTGTTGGAATTAATTGAAAACCTAATTAATTAAACATAGAAAGATGTAATGTCCTTAAAATAAGTAAATGTGATTAAGTTGGTGAATATATTATTATAATTAAGTTAAAACTAAACTAATTACACTTAGAAAGATGTTAAGTTCATCAATTGAGAAATACGATTTATTTGGTGAATATAGTGTTTAAATTAAGCTAAATCTAAACTAATTAGACTTAGAAAGATGTTAAGTTCTTCAAATAAGTAATGTGATTTAATTGGTGAATAAAGTGATTGAATTAAGCTAAAACTAAACTAATTAGACTTAGAAAATTGTTTAGTTCTTTAAATAAGTTTTTGTTATTTACTTTGTGAATATATTGTTGGAATTAAGTTAAAACTAAACTAATTAGACTAAGAAAATTGATAAGTTCTTTAAATAAGTTAATGCGATTTAGTTGGTGAATATGGTATTTGAACTAAGTTAAACTAAACTAATTAGACTTATAATTATGTTAAGTTTTTTCAATTAGGTTAATGTGATTTAGTTTGGGAATATGGTATTGGAATTATTTCAAAATGAGCATCAGTATTACCTACTCACTATGCACACCAGGCAAATAATGCATCTACTTATGTGGATCCACATTAAGGTTATACTATATCTACACCTCTTGTTGTACCTAGATCTTGTTACTAAACATTGCAGGGCTATTCACATCTTGTTCGTGAGTCTACCATACCATCAGCAAATGCTAGTCAGTGCAAAATTTAAGTACTAATAGTGGACCAATTGGATTTTAAAATCTTCATCTTGAATCCAATGGCTTGGAGAATAATACTCCCACCACCCAACACTCAGATGCACGTGTTCCTCAGGAAGGCGATAGACACAATTTTTATAGACTTGTCATCGAGCCGTTAGGATAAAAGTTTGATTTAATTATGTTTCATCTTTTATTTGTCTTTTTATCTTTTAATTAATTGATTGATTATTTTTTGTTTATCATTCTCTGCCAATGAACTCATATTTCAGCTTATGTCCGGATGTGGGTATGTCAAGATTATTTTGTAGTGCAACGGTACTAACTATAATGGTGTGTACCTGACTTGGGGTTCGATTCAAATTAAAAACAGGGGGCAGATGTTCAATGAATTTATGGTACGAATGTGTATCAATTAATTTCACGTCATGTACATTTAAATTCGCTATTCATTTGAATAATAAAAATTTAGTCATTTTTCAATTAATAAATATTGTGTATGGGTTCCCGAACATGAGGAAGAGGTGAAAGAAAACATCAAGGTTAAAATTTTAAAGTTTCTTTCTAGTAAATTTAGTGAATGTCGAAAAAATAATAGAATTCCTAAGTTTATGGTAACAACACGACGGGATCTGTTACTGGAACATTGGGGTACTGTTTAAAATCATGAGAAGAGGAGTGAATTGGGAAGATGGCTCGCGCATCAAAACAGGAGGATCTTTGCACACCAGTGGAGCTATTAGCCTAGATACTAGGAAGGAAAGAATGATATACTTTTTTAATTTTGTAAAATATTTCCTTTTCGTTTTTGATAAGTAGTTTTTGGAAATTAAAATAATACTTCTGTTATTTGCATGAAAAAGAGTTGGGTAGGTCAGTAGTTGTAGAAGAGATGTTGAAGGTTACTAATGTCAAGAAGAGTACAAACCCCGATGAAAAAGAAAGATGAATTGATCCACATGCTCAAGAAACATATATAAGAACTCTATTCAAGTTGATCTGTTTTTCTCTTTCTTGTATATAATACATTCTTATTATTACAGTTCATTGATTAAATTAAAATATAGGTTTATACAAATGTCTCCGGAATATCGTAGTACTCGACCTCTTGAAAGCTGGGATAGATCATTTACACAAGAAGAAAATGAGAATCTTTGTAAACAAAGTGTTGGTGAACCGATTAAAGCTACGGCTATCGTTAAAGGACATATCAAAAGAAGCGGGCTTGGTATTGTGGTTCATCATCCTATAGATTCAATCGCAGGGATAACGAGACAATATCTGCAATGGAGGGTTACATAGCTTTTCTCAATGCAGAGCTTGCTATTGTAGCCGATAGAAAGAAGAAGATAGAGGTGGAGGTTGCGGCATTAAACGAAGCAGAGAACAAGAGGTATGCTACACTTTAGGACAAACCAACTTTTCTTTTGAATCAGGAAAGATACTTCCTACATGTCCTGCAAGCAGTGAAGATGGAGCTGATCATGAATGTGATAATAATGATAAGGTTTATAAGGAGAGTGATGGTGATAAGGAGTACTTATATTTTTTTTGACATTTTAGACTTCCATATTATTGGAATTGTTTGATCGTATTTTCGTTTATTTTAAAGTTGAATGGAGTTTTTTCTGAAATAGTTTAATGCATATGTTGAAAATATTGTGTTGTTTTGGTTGATTGAAGTTTATTTTAAAATAGCTCATTTGGAATTTTTTTAGTTGGATGAAGATTATTTTGAAATAGCTTATTTTGAATTCTTTAGGTTGTTTTTATATAAATATGCAAGTGGGATACTAAAATTGTAACTCAATGTTGCCAATTTTGTAGCAGAAATACCGACCTCCAAAGGTCGAAAACTCAAAAATAAAAAATAAAAATACCGACCTCCGGAGGTCGAAATCTAAAAATTATAAATAAAAATACCAACCTCCGGAGGTTGGAATCTCAACAATAAAATAAATTAAAACAACCGACCTCTAGAGGTTTGAATGTAAAAAATATGAAACAAAAATACCAACCTACGATGGTCGGAATCTAAAAAATAAGAAATAAAAATACCTACCTACGGATGTCGGAATCTAACAAATAAGAAAAATATATCGACCTCCGTAGGTTGGAACCTAAAAAATAATAAATAGAAATACCGACCTCCGGAAGTCGGAATCTAAAAATAAGAAATAGAAATACTGGTCTCTAGAGGTCGGAAAAAAAAGAAATGAAAATACCGACCCACGGAGGTTGGAATCTCAAAAATAAGAAATACCAACTTTTAGAGGTCCCAATCTCAAAAATTAGAAATAAAAATATCTACCTCCAGATTTCGATATTCTAAAATTTGAGAATTAATTATGTTGACCTCCGAAACATGGAAATAATAAAACTAAGAAATGAACAAATATATTAAAGAGACCTCCAGAAGTCGGAAAATAAAATAATGAATTTTACCAACTGAAATTGAAACTGACCTGGAGATGTCAGTACTATAGGTCTGAACTGAATAGCGACCAATATTCTTTCGGCTTACGGAGGTCGGTATTTTTAGGTAGGTATTCACTATTTTTTAGTAGTAAAACTATCTTTCGGTTCATCCTTTAATCCATGTCTCTTCCAGATGCATCAGTTTCAACACACGTGGCGTACTCATTGGGGTACCAAAGGATTTGACCTTTTCGAGTCCAAACTTATTAATCAATTAATTATTGTACTTTTCTTGACTAATGAATGTTCTATTAGTTGACTAGTTAATTTGAAGTTCGAGAACGAATGTGAATTCTCCCATAAGACTCATTTCTAATTCTGCTTTCATTAGAGTTGCAAAATTCTCGCACAAAGAAGGATAAGAACTTCCAAAATAATATCATCAACATAGATATGAAGTATAAAAATGTATTAATAAGAACTTTCAATGAAGAGTGTTGTGTTAATTTTCCCTAAATTATTTTGCAGTATGAACAAACTCAATCTTTCATACCAAGTTTTTGTAGATTATTTAAGTATGCAAATAGCATTGGAATGTTTGTTCACAAAATTGGGACAAGAAGGATTTAAAACCGTGGGGTTGAAAACAACTTCTTTTATAAAACCGTTTAAAAATGCACTTTTCAAATCCATTTGAAATAGTATAAAATGCTTGAAAGAGGCGTAAGAAAGTAAAATTCGAAATGATTATAAGCTTGTTATAGTTGCAAAGGTTTCATTGTAGCCAATACCTTCTTGTTGTGAGTTTCCTTGAGAGGATAACCATACTTTGTTTCGATTAACTTTTCCATTTTCATCTAGTTTGTTTCAAAATACCTACTTGATTACAATAATAGAGCAATTTTTTTTCTTTCTATTTGAGTCCATACTTGATTTCTTTCAAATTAATCGAATTATTCCATCATTGCTTGCACCCATGATTACTCTATAGTTTCTTCATTTATTCGATTAGGTTTCATTTGAGTTATCAATGCAACAGAAGCTTATTTTCTTAGAGAAGATCACTTCAGATTTTTCCTTCATGTTTATCGAGAATGAAACTTTCAGGATAATTATTATTATGTCGCCATTCTCTTGTAAAATTTGATCTATCAGCTAGACTTGTCGACTTTCCTTCGCAGTAGTTGACTTCAATATGAATTTTGGAACTTATATCTGCAATATTTTCCACTATTTTGATGGGCGGTGATTTCGTCGTCGCTTCCTTTAATTTCCTATATTCTTGTGTTAGTCTCATCAAATACAACATGCACATATTCTTCAACACACAAAGTTCATTTAATAAAAACATGAAAGACTCTATTGATAGGATCATAGCCTAAGAAAATGCCTTTATCACTCCTTGGATCAAACATACCGAGATTTTTCTTACCATTGTTATGGATGAAGCACTTGCATCTGTAGGGATGAAAGTAGCTTATGTTTGGGTTCGTACCTCTCCACAGTTAATAGGGAGTCTTCTTCAGAATCAGTCTAATTAAGCACCTATTAAGAATGTGGCATGTAGTGCATACTGCGTCTGTCCAAAAGTAATCTAGTTAACTTCTATGCAAAAGCATTGTTCATGATGACCTAAGAGTGATTGTTTTGACCCAAGTAACTTCTGTTATTCTTACAATAACCTGTATTTATATGGTTAATAAACAGAAACAGAAATATGATGAAGCAGAAAAAATATAAAATACAAGAATAATTCCGAGTCCACAGAAACTACTGTGTGTCCTTATGAAATTTAATCCCCTCACTGTACCCAAGGTTATGGGTTAATTTCTCCCAAGATAAAACAGATTAAACCTGTTAAAGAAATGGCGGTACCTCAAACTTCTTTAACTTCAACGAACGTAAGAACAGCAACAAGTCACACAGACTCAGTCGATCAACACTTTGATTTTATTTGAAAGAAAAATAAATGCAGAGAAAGAAAAATTTTCAGTGTTTGAAAAATCAAAAATTGACTTCCTTATATAGACATTTTCAGCAAGGAACATGTCTGTTCAGTGAAATCTGTTCAGACCCATTTTGGAAAAAATAACAACTTTTCAAAAAAATGTGTCTGTTAGGAAAATAACTACTTTTTGAAAAGTAACGACTTTTCGGAAAAGTAACAACTTTTCAGAATATTTATAAGAGATAATATTAACAAGATTTATTTGATTTAACAATAACTGATTAAATAAATTTTGTCCAAAAAATTTATCAATCAATCATATCATTTGCCAAATCCAAATAAAAATCCAAAGCCAAAGCCAAAGCCGAGCCAAGCGAGTGACCACGACGACGACGCGAGGGGCCATCTTCTTCTTAGCTCTTTTAAGTAGTAATGGAAGTGTTTCCTTCTATAAGGACAACAATTTCCATTTCTTTTGCCGATATGGGAGAAATGGTTTTTCATTTGCACTTTGCAAATGACTTTTCATGTTCCCTCCCAAGTAGTTCCCTAAATTTTCATTTTCTCTCTTTTCTTTTCCCATTCACACTTGCTAAAACCCAACAATCCCCCACATGAATGGGGAAGACTATTGTTAAAACATATGCATGAAAATACTTGTGTGTCTTGTAGGTAAAGGTTTATCACATCCGAATAAGTAGGTTTCCCTATAAACTTTCCATAGTGAACATATATCGGATATACTCGGTCAATCGGTAGATTTGATATCTTTGAATCGTTGAGCTTGTGTGTATACCTAGACAACATATGTCACACAATCAACCCTTGAACTGTTCTTAGTTCTCATTGTTTTGTTCGTTTAAGCCATGAACACCTCTTGGATAGTAAGTGCTTAAAGAACTGGCCTTACCAGATTCTCCTTGAAGCGGCTTACACTTCACACTTACGTAGTTGATTTCTAAATGTGTTATCCCATAGAAACACCATTTGATATTCCCTGTATCAAACATAGAAACCATTAAAAACTCCTTATGTCTTTATCCTAGTTACTAAACATAGTCTCATCATTAGAATGGACCATAAAATAATAATAATAATTTTTTTCTTTGACAATGTTGAACCGTAATCAATGACTTTGTTTTATCTTCTTGAACCTAGATCTTGGGATCTCTAGTATTCTACGTAGAGTTACCGCCACGATGACTTGTTCTCGGCCATAGTCCCATTTCCGTTGATGATTTCTCAACTCCCTCTCTATTTAGACCTTTTGTAAGTGGATCCGACACATTATCTTTTGACTTCACATAGTCAATTGTGATAATTCCACTAGAGAGTAGTTGTATCACAGAGTTATGTCTTCGTCTTATGTGACAAGACTTGCCGTTATACATAATGCCTCCAGCCCTTCCTATTGCAGCTTGATTATCACAATGTATGCATATAAGGGCCATTGGTTTGGGCCAAACTGGAATATCTTCTAAGAAAATCCGGAGCCATTCAACTTCTTCACCTGCCTTGTCTAAAGCAATGAATTCAAACTCCATTTTAGAGCGATCTATACATGTTTGTTTTGATGATTTCCAAGATATTGCTTCTCCACCAATAGTAAAAACGTATCCACTTGTGGATTTTGTTTCAGTTGACCCACTAATCCAATTTTAATCACTATATCCTTCAAGAGCGGCTGAATATCTGTTGTAATGTAAAACATAGTTTTGAGTGTCATCTAAGTATCCCAAAACTCTCTTCATTGCCAACCAATGACTATGATTAGGATTATTTGTGTGTCGACTCAGTTTACTTATAGCGCAAGCTATGTCTGGTCGTGTACAATTCATGACATACATTAAGCTTTCCAATACGCTAGCATAGTCTAATTGAGACTGACTTTCGCCTTTATTCTTTGCAAGATGAAGATTTACATCAATTGGAGTCTTTGCCCTTTCAAAATTCAAAAATTTGAATTTTTCAAGTATCATTTTAATATAATGAGTTTTAGACAATGCTAGACCGTTAGGAGTTTTAAGAATTTTAATTCCTAATATCACATCAGCAATTCCTAAATCTTTCATATCAAACATACTAGCAAGCATACGCTTTGTAGCATTTATATTAGCAATGTCTTTGCTCATTATAAGCATATCATCTACATATAGACATAAAATAACTTCCTGATGTGGAGTATCTTTAGTGTAAACACATTTATCACATTCATTGATCTTAAATCCATTTGACAACATGGTTTGATCAAACTTTATATGCCATTGTTTCGGTGCTTGTTTTAGCCAATAAAGTGACTTACTAAGTCTGCACACTTTCTTTTCTTTACCAGGAACTACAAAACCCTCAGGTTTTTCTATGTAAATTTCCTCGTCAAGCTCTCCATTTAAGAAGACTGTTTTCACATCCATTTGATAAATTTCAAGACCGTATACTGCAGCTAGTGCAATTAACATCCGAATTGATGTAATCCTTGTCACTGGCGAACATGTGTCAAAATAATCAAGACCTTCTTTTTGTCTAAAAACTTTGACTACAAGTCTTGCTTTATATTTTTCAATAGTTCCATCGTCTTTCATCTTCCTTTTAAAGATCCATTTTGAACCCAAGGGTTTGTTCCCTGGAGGAAGATCAACCAACTCCCAAGTATGATTGCTTAAGATTGATTCAATTTCACTATTAACAGCCTCCTTCCAAGAGGTTGAGTCGCTAGACAACATTGCTTCCTTGAATGTTTGAGGCTCACTTTCAAGAATAAATGTTACAAAATATGATCCAAATGAAGTAGATGTCTTTTGATATTTACTGCGTCTTGGAATTTCTTCATTTTGTTCATCCTCTTTTGGTTCTTCTCTGGGTTGTTTAGATCCCCCACTAGATGACTCAAGTCTCGTTTTATACGGATAGATATGTTCAAAAAAATTAGAACTATCTGATTCCATTACCGTATTATCATGAATATCCGGATGTTTGGACTTATGAACCAAAAAATGACATGCCTTACTGTTTGTGGCATATCCAATGAATACATAATCCACAGTCTTAGGTCCTATTTTTACCCTCTTAGGTATAGGAACTTGGACTTTGGCTAGACACCCACACACTTTGAAATATTTCAAATTGGGTTTTCTACCTTTCCATTTCTCATATGGAATTATATTTGTCTTTGAGTGAGACACTCTGTTAAGTATCTGATTTGCTGTAAGAATAGCTTCCCCCCCACAAGTTCTATGGTAAACCTGAAATTATAAGTAATGCATTCATCATTTCTTTTAAAGTTCGGTTATTCTTTCTGCAATTCCATTAGACTGAGGAGTGTAGGGAGCAGTAGTTTGATGGATTATTCCTTTTTCTAAACATATTTCTGCAAATGGAGATTCATATTCTCCACCTCTATCACTTCTGATCATTTTTATCTTTTTATCTAACTAATTTTCAACTTCAGTTTTGTATTGCCTAAATGCATCTATTGTTTCATCCTTACTATTTAGCAAATAGACATAACAATATCTAGTGCAATCGTCTATAAAAGTTATGAAATACATTTTCCCACCACGTGATGGTGTTGACTTCATGTCACAAATATCAGTGTGAATCAATTCTAAAGGATTTGAATTCCTTTCAACAGAATTATAAGAATGCTTAGCATACATAGATTCAACACAAATTTAACATTTCAATTTATTGTACTCAAATTTTTGCAAAATATTTAAGTTAATCAGTTTTTGCAAGGTTTTGTTATTAACGTGTCCATAACTTTCATGCCATAAACATTTAGACTCAAGCAAGTAAGAAGAAGCAAAATCTTTATTCATATCAACTGCAATTACATTGAGTTTGAAAAGGCCATCACTAAGGTAGTCTTTTCCTACATACATATCATTTTTGCTTACTACCACTTTATCAGAAACAAATACACATTTAAATCCATTCTTGGTGAGAACTGGAATTGAAACTAAATTCTTTCTCAATTTTGGAACATTTGAGACCCTATTCAAAGTTACCACCTTGCCTGATGTCATCTTTAATAGCACTTTGCCAGCTCCTTCAACCTTTGCAACAACGGAGTTTGCCATTAAAAAATTTTCATCTGTTAGTGCTGGAGTATATGATGAAAATAGTTCTTTGTTGGCACAAACATTGCATGAGGCACCAGAATCTATCCACCATTCTCTTGGATTTCCAATAAAGTTACATTCTGAAAGCATTGCACAGAGATCATCCATTGCTCCTTTGGATTCAGCCAAGTTTGCTTGATCTTTCTTTTTCTTGTCGTTCTTAGGACACTGGAATTTATTAGCCCGATGACCATGTTTACCACAATTAAAGCAGTTTCCATTGAATTTCTTCTAAACAGGATTGCTTTTTGGACCAGATGCTTTCTTTCTTTTTTTTTATTTTGTGGAATCTTCTTCAACAAAATTAACTCCAGATATTGCTGAATTACCACGTGACCTCCGTTATGCAGCCTTATTATCCTCTTCGATTCTCAACCTTACTATGAGATCTTCAACAGTCATCTCCTTGCGTTTGTGTTTCATGTAGTTTTTAAAGTCCTTCCACAATGGAGGTAACTTTTCAATAATTGCAGCCACTTGAAAAGCATCATTCACAATCAATCCTATATTAAAGGTTATGTGAGTATTAAGGGAAAACTTAATATTTCTAAAATAGGCATTAAATAAATTTATACCTTCAGTAAGGAGATCATGGATTATGACCTGTAATTCTTAAACTTGGGTGATGACAGTCTTACTGTCTATCATCTTATAGTCCAGAAATTTTGCCACAATGAATTTCTTCATTCCAGCATCTTCTGTTTTGTACTTCTTTTCTAAAGCATCCCAGAGTTCTTTTGAGGTTTTGGCATTCTTGTACACATTGTACAGATCATCTTGCAGATCACTAAAACTATAATTTTTACACAAAAAATATGAGTGTGTCCATGCTTCTCTTACCAAGAATCGTTCATTAGCCGGATTTTCATCTGATATAACAGGAACATTCTCATTGATGAACTTCTGCAGACTCAACGTAGTGAGATAGAAGAACATCTTTTGCTTCCATCTCTTAAAGTCGACTCTAGAAAACATTGCAGGTTTCTCAGCCAGTGCTAAGGCAGCATTTGATCAATTATCTGCAACCGTTGTTGTTGTAGCACTTGCTGTTCCAGCATTTGTTTGACTTGAATTAGTCTCTCTTTTTTTCTGTCACAAATTCCAAATAAATTAAGTATTTAAAATACTAACAGTAAAGAACAAATCTTTACACAAACTGTTTCTGATTTAACGATAAAGTTTTTATGTTCTTTAAATCGTTAATCAAAAGAATTTTAAAAATTCAAGGAGAGTAGAAAACCATAAAGGTTTTAATCTCCAGAAACCTCAAATACAAAAACTGTTAAATTTTTTAAGTTTGTTATTCTTACAAAAACCGCTATTTATAAAGATAATAAACCAAAACAGAAACAAGATGAAGTAGAAAAAATATAAAATACAAAAATTAATCCGAGTCCACAGAAACTACTGTGTGTTCTTAAGAAATTTAATCTCCTCACTGTACCCAAGGTTATAGATTAATTTCTCCCAAGATAAAACGGATTAAACCTGTTAAAGAAATGGCGGTACCTCAAACTTCTTTAACTTCAACGAACATAAGAACAGCAACAAGTCACACAAACTCAGTCGATCGACACTTTGATTTTATTTGAGAGAAAAATAATGCAGAGAAAGAAAAATTTTCATTGTTTGAAAAATCAAAAATTAACTTCCTTTAATAGCAATTTTTAGCAAGGAACATGTCTGTTCTGTGAAATCTGTTTAGACCCATTTTATCCATAAAGTTGTGTCTTTTGGAAAAAATAACCACTTTTCGAAAAAATAAGTCTGTTAGGAAAAGAACTACTTTTTGAAAAGTAACGACTTTTCAGAATATTTATAAGAGATAATATTAATCAATTACATCATTTGCCAAATAAAAATCCAAATCCATATCCAAATCCAAATCCAAATCCAAATCCAAATCAAAAGCCAAAGGAAAACCCAAAGCCGAGGGGGCATCTTCTTCATTGCTCTTTTAAGAAGTAATGGAAGTGTTTCCTTCTATAAGGACAACAATTTCCATTTCTTTTGCTGATATTGATGAAATGACTTTTCATTTGCACTTTGCAAATGACTTTTCATTTTTCCTCAAAAGTAGTTCCCTCACTTTTCATATTCTCTCTTTTCTTTTCTCATTCACACATGCTAAAACCCAACAACTTCTCCTTTAGCATTACCTCCCAATCTATCACATCATTCATCTACTTTTTTTTAATTGTTTTGAAGTTTTCTTTCTTTCCGCACATACGTATCGAGAATCCGCTATGAAGTACCACATTCCCTTTTTGTAGGTTTTCTTGAATTACTCGTGCAAGACAAAAAGATTAGTTTCTCTTAGGAACCCAAGTATTTTTGGGCCATTGATGATTAACAAATTTTTGTCTCCAAATCCATTCTCCAGAAGAATATTTTCTACATCTGAAGGATTTATGACCTATATCGCCATAAGTAAAACACACAATAGTTAGAACTATGACTTGGAGAGTTTCTTCAGTAGAGCGTAGTTCGGTTTGATTGAATAGAACTATGTCATGAAGATTTTCTGACACTATTTAACTGCATTTTTACTTTCTCCAATACTTCTAATAGTAGATCAACTTCAATCTGACTTGCTTCAAGGAGAACCTTCCAAACATTCTTTTCTTGTATATGTTTGTTGTATTCGTCAATAAATTTCTATAATTCATCACTAACCATATCCAAAGAGTTTTGTAAGTAATTACAATTTGGAAAATTATAAGATCCTACCTCGCTTGTTTCTTCTAGAGACACGAAAGACGAGTTTTCCATTTCATCATTGTAATCATCGGTTGTTTATCTCTTTTCCCATGCTCCGAGACTTTTTTGATCTTCATTTCGTGGATTGGTTCTTCTTCTTCATTTCGGACAAGTTTTCTTGATATCTATTAATTCTATGCAGTAGTACCATCGATCATAGTTTCTTTTAAAGTCCTTTGTTTTTTAATCTTTTTGAGGTAGCTGTCTCGTTTGTCTGAGCATATGGCCTACTCTACGATTAATGAGGGTCATTCCTTAATCTTGATTTTCATCAGCTTCCTCCTCAGTTTGTAATGTCTTACCAGTAAAAGCCATTGTTTTCTTTTTGTCGTCCTTGTTGTACTTGTTAATGTGATTTTCTTCATAAGCCATTAAGTTAAGTCGAAGTTCATCATATGTCATGTTCTGTAGATCTCAGTCTTTATGAATGACAACTTTTGTTTCCCAGGCTTTGTGAAGATTGTTAACAAGTTTACTGACGCTTAACGAGTTTGAATACACCATTCAAACCGATTTTAGTTCATTGACAATTTTGCAAAATCTTGAGAACATAGATTCAACATTTTCATTGTAAACCATTTTGTACAGTTCGTATTCATTTACAAGGGAGCTGATTTGGGCTTCCGTGACTTTCGTCGTTCCTTCATAGTTCACTTAAAGATTATACCACATTTCTTTCGAAGTTACGTCATTTGAAATTTTGTAATATTCTGCTCCTCTTAATAAACCATACAACAAACTTATACCTCTCGCGTTAGTTTGAATTACCTCTGGTTGTTCCTTAGTAATATCGATCAATTTAGGATCAAAAGGTTTTTTAGTTCCATCCTTTTCACTTAATCCAAGGAATGCCTTTTTGCCTTTCTTGATGAATACTCAAGCTTGATGTTCAATTGCGGAGACAAAGATTCTGAATCTATCTTTTCTGTGAGAGTAATTTTTCCAATTGAAGTAAGGTGTTCTATGTGAAAAGTGTCCGTCTTAAAGTAAGCACCGGGGATTTGGTAATGTGGCATTTGATCGTTACACTCGTGTGGTTAAACACTAAATATATTAGACCTTCTCTTATACCAATTGATATTCATGAGGGAGGGGGTTAATTTAAAATTCACTTAGTCAACTAATAGTAGTCGAGAAATGACTGACCTGCAAGTTAGTAGGAAGATAAACAATAAGAGAGTTGCAGTAAATAAATGACACAAAAGATTTTATCTGGGTTCAGATCACCAATGCAGTTCCTAATCCATTCCCTTTGGGTTTCAAGGGGTTTCTTTAAGAGCATTGAAGAGATATTCATGCTACAGCAATTTGAAACTTTATCTTGTCTGATATGCAATTAATATTTCTACCTTGACACTGCCTCAACTTGAATACCTACACTCAAATTCTTTCTTTTCTCTTTTCTTTTCAATTGTATACTGTTAGTTAAGCTCAAGTGAAGTTGCGTACTTCACAATACAAATCTGGATCGGTTTACGTAGATGATTATTTCTGCTCTTGTAACGAAAACCCCACAGTATTTATCTCAATGAAGGATTAATTTAGGGAGTCTTTGATTGATGCAACTTAGTTGATCTATATCCATGAAGTAAATTGCTTTGTCCTCTTTTATTTTGCTGGTTTGATGTTTTCCTTGTATGATCAACAGACTTGTTATCTTGTCGCTTGATTTATGACTTTTTCCTTTCTTGATGATTTACTTGTGATCTCGGCAAAGTGTGCGAGTATTCTTCTTCATTTAGATTTTCCATTATGCGCTAATGAGCCATATATTTGTTTTCTTTTTTTGCCCCTTTAATTTGAGGCTTGCCTTTCCAATGTTTCTCTAATGTTTCAAGCAAACATTCTTTTCCTTGTTGAAGTCATTTTTTGTTGATTATTTCCTGTTTAAAATAATGACCTACGAAAATTGAGATAAATGCGTTAAGTCTCTATTTTAAAAATCAACTAACTCTAACGAGTTAACATATTGGTGCACCAGAAGTCTTTAATTATTAGGTTCGGTTTTCTTGTTCTGGACGCAAATTTTTATGTTCTACTACAACACACAACCACTATTAAGATTGAAGAAAGAAAAAGTTATTAAAATAGGCATTTAATAAACTACAACAATATTTTTTTGACATATTTAATTTATCATGATAGAAATCTAACTAAAAGAAAGACAATGATTCTTATTTAGTCCTAGAACCAAGACAATGATTCTTATTTAGTCCTAGAACCCACGAATTCCAAAATGAAAAAGTTATAGAAAAACAATGTCAACTTTTTAATATTTATTTTGTCTTATTTTATTACAAAAATTCATAAGTACTCCCTTTGAACTATGGTAGAAATTTGAAGGACATACATTTTCTTTCAATGTCCTAATACCTCCTATAAGTAATTTGAAATGTAATAAATATACTTTTTTGGTGTTGTGGTGGCGTAGAGAGTGTTCAAAGCAAATACAAAGTAAAAAATATTAAGAAAAAGAAATTGTAATTAGTTGTACCATGGTTAAATTTACAGTCAGACGTTGTATTAAAATTTAATACAAATACTATTTTTATACATACTATCAAATGACTCCTTTAGTGTTGAATGAACTTTCAAGTGTTATGTCTTGATTAATAATGTTATGATAAACACATGTTATACATATGATGTTTTGATGTAAGCATTAAGTACTATAAATATCTACTATAATAAGTATAACATCACTAATTTAAACTTCTATGTTCTCTTAAATTTCTGTACAAAGATACTTTATATGTATTTGACTTAACCAAGGCCAAAAAATTTTACATCAACAGTTGCAAATTAAGGAAATTAAAGCAAATTTTATCTACAAATTATGTACCTTTTTCTTTTATTCTTAGAGTTGTGACATGTTAATTGAATAAGGTGAAGATCATTTTTTTTTTGTTCGTGTAGCGTATACCCTGACCTTACCAATAGTATTGTGTTTAATTTATACAGATTATAATGCGTCCAAATGAACAAAGACTACATTTACCTTCTCATGATTGACTAAGAAACCTTGCCATTCATTTAATCGAAGACATTCTAAACAGTTTGTCTTTTTGAGATGTTGTAAGAACTAGTACACTTTTTATTGATTGTAAAAATACTTGTTGTACAATTCCAAAGGTAGGAAACACAAGGGGACTTGATATCCACTACCATTGGATTTATAATTCTCATTCTCAATTGTTTCTTCAGTTTTCATATTGGAAAATAGAATGTTATCCTTGATATTACTAGTCTAAAAGTATGTCCTAATATTAATCATTTGATACATTTGCTCACAAAAAATTTCATTCAACATTTCGTCCTTAAACGTCCATTTAATTATCCACCATACAAGATCCCTTACTTCTGATTTTATTGTTCAACATTGAGACATTTGTAACACATGGAATGTGAAATACACCTTCTATGCTTCTTCAGGGATGTAATAAGTTTATTAGCCTAAAATTAAATTTTTTAACAATATCTTCTAATACGTTTGAAATTTGGATCTCTAATTGCCCATTGCATGAGGATTTGGTTCTAAAAGACATAGACAATTCGTACCTCTTGAGTATTGATTCTCCTAAGCTAAGGTCATTTGTCTTTTGTGGAGATATACAATTTCTATATCTAGAAAATGTACCTCTTCTTTCAAATGTTCTGTATGAGCTGCAGAATTAGTTCTAGATGAAAAATGATTTTGATAATATTTTTTCGTTTATTCATGCTCTTCAGTATTTCGGCTGGTATCATTTTGAGATAATGTTGCTGCATTTCACTTGTAGTTTCATCATGGAAAAGATCGAGAGAAAAATAAATATAAGTGACAACTTGAATTTCAATTTCTTCAAAAATACAAGTGAAATGCAGCAACATTACCTCAAAATGATACCTGCTGAAATACTCAAGAGCATGAATAAATGAAAAAAATATTATCAAAATCATTTTTCCTCTAGAACTAATTCTGCAGGCTCATACAAAACATTGGAAAGAATGGGCACATTTTCTAGATATATCAATTGTATATCGTCAAAAAAGACAAATGACCTTAGCTTAGGAGAATCAATACTCTGGAGGTACGAATTGTCTATGTCTTTTAGAACCATATCCTCAAGCAAAGGGAAATTCGAGATTAGAATTTCAAACGTATTAGAAGATAATTTTACAAATTTTAATTATAGGATAATCAACTTATTAAATCCCTGAAGAAGCATAGAAGGTGAATTTCACATTCCATGAGATACAAATGTCTCAATGCTGAACAATAAAAAAATAAGTAAGGGATCTTGTATGGTGGATAAGTAAATGGAAGTTTAAGGACAAAATGTTGAATAAAATTTTTGGTGAGCAAATGTATCAAACGATCAATATTAGGACATACTCTTAGACTAGTAATATCAAGGATAACATTCAACGTTGTTCCTATATGATAACTGAAGAAACAATCAAGAATGAGAATTATAAATCCAATGGTAGGGGATATCAAGTCCTCTGGTGTTTCCTACCTTTGGAATCGTACGACAAGTATATTGACAATCCATAAAAAGTGTACTAGTTCTTACAACATCTTGAAAAGACTACCTATATAGAATGTCATCGATGAAATGACTGGCAAGGTTTCTTAGTCGATCAGAAAAAGGTAAATGTAGTCTTTGTTCATTTGGGCGCATGATAATCTGTAGAAATTATACACAATACTATTGGTAAGGTCTGAGTATACGCTACATGAAGAACAAAATAACATATCACAACTTTAAAAATAAAAGAAAAGGGGTACAATTTGTAGATGACATTTGCATTGATTTCATTAATTTGCAACTCTTTATATAAAATTCACTGGCTTAGGTTAAATTAAACACATATAAAGTATTTTTGTATAGAATTTGAAGAGAACTTAGAAGATTAAATTAGTGATGTTATACTTATTGGACTAGAAATTTATAGTATTGAGTTCTCACATTAAAATACTTTATGAATAACATGTGCTTATCACAATATTATAAATCAATAGATAACACTTGAAACTTCCTTCAACACTAAAGAAGTTGTTTGGTGGTTTATATAAAAATAGTATTTATGTAAAATTTTAGTACAATTGTTTGACTGTAAATTCAAATCTTGTATAACCAATAGTACTATTTCAACTAACCTTTTTTGGGATATATGACCCCAAACATTTATGCTACAAGAAGAATGATTATTTATCCTTAGTGAAGGGGATTATTTCGAACCTCTGCCCCAGTAATTTGTTGATGAGATTCCTGCAAGCTTCTTAGATATCACATTTAATATCCTGAGGATAGTTATGTTTTACGATATACTATTAGTAATCCCTTAGAAAACAAGAAAGTTCTACAAACCGTACAAAAAGTACGTTCCCATTCAATACTTCAATCTCGCCTAAGAGAATTTAACACACAACATAACTTCGATATTAACATCATCTCAAGAATCCCAAATTGGTAGATGATTCTTCCTAAGGAACGAACATGTCCAACATACTTCTCGTTCTAACTTGGACTAATCCCTTAACAATCAAGAAGTCTCTACTAACCTGAGAGAAAGTAACTTCCACTCAAATTTTCAATCTCGCCTAATGTAATTCAAGACATAACATAACTTCAAAATACATATCAACTAATGAATGCCAAATTGGGTGATGCTTTTCGAGTTTATTCTTTATAGTTGAGGTAGGATCATGTCCAACATATATACATCTTGGTCTATCTTGGACTAATTCCTTATGAAACAAGAGATTTCTACTAGCCAGACAGAAAGTATGTTTTCAAAGATCTAGAAAGGATAGCATGTAGACAACATTTTCCTCCTAACTTTGTTTCCGCGGTTTGAGAGTTGATTTTCGATAGACCCTCGACTCAAAAGAAATGTCAGTGCATTAAAACCATCTAAAAACACCAAAATCAAGAGAAAGGAAATTAAGGTTTTTTCTACATTTCAGAATCCCAAGAAAACCAACATCTACACCAAAAAAAGTACAAAGATAAAGATAGGGCTTCTAGTTCACAAAATTGACAACACCCAAATGAGAGTGATTTTAATTTTTTAAACATAACAAGGAATGAAAGTTTAAGCTTATCAAGATCTAAAATTATTACCGATACTGTAAACATCCAAAAAAACATTAGACAAGAATCAAATACCCATTTGAGAACCTGTTATCCTTCAGCTGCTGCACACAAATTTGTATGATTTTGAAGTCTTCAAATTAATCACCCCGGAGTGAAAGAGGGAACTGGAGAAGGGAGAGAGGTTTTCTTCTTAAATTAAATTTAAAGAGGGAACTGAAGAAGGGGGAGAGGTTTTCTTCCTAAATTAACTTTTACAGAATTGTATTATGGAGTGGGGTGAATGCGCGAAATTAGTATTGGAGGTTTCTTAGTTGTATTGTCTTGTCCGTATCAATTTATGTGACACGAATTCATTCGAGATAAAACATATAAAAGGAAATTGAAATGTGACATGTAGTAGAAATGTTAGAGCTTAATGTGATTATAGATTGTTTTATTAAAATTTAGAGTTAAAATATGTCATTTTTATTTTAATTTAGTTATTTATTTTTCTCATTATAAGAAATCATAAATAAAAATGATAAATATCATTAATTTGCACTTTCAGAATTTTTTTCTGAAGGTGTACAAACATGATTAATTTATAAAATTAAAAAAGGAATAATTTTGAAGGATCATGAGATCAAATGATTGGAAGAATTACCTATAATAGAGTGAACAATTTATATAGGACTATAAAAAGACTTTCTTTCCGAAATAACCTAAAAAGTAAGTATTACATAACTTAAGAGCAAAAGAGAGTAAAAAAATGTGATTATTTAATTAGAGAAATGTGTAGATATATTTAGTTACTGATAATTTACTTTGACTTGTTTAATTCTGTCCACTTAATTATTTTTTGCATGTGACATTTAATACCTCAAAATTGTTAAATTTGATTGTGTAGGTCATGTGACATCTAGTAAATTGAAATAACTAAGAATAATCTTGGAAATAATTGTTTTTTGGAAATAAAAAGAGAAATGTGGAAAATTTTCAAATTTTAAAAGGGTGTTTTTGGCCATTTTTAGATGGCCATAACTTTCATCTCAAGAGAAACTGATGTGAGTTATTTATACGGTTGGAAATCCCATACTAAGATCTTTCTAACGCTGTAGAGTTTGAGAAATTTTTATTTCGTACGAATGAGATATGCCTTATGGATATTTCTTGACGAAAAAATATGAATTTCTTGTTGGTTGAATTGTAATTTATCTCTAGTAGATTGTTTTTGGGTCTAATATATTGGGTAATGTGGTATTTAGTGATACTAAGTGTCTGTGGTGGGATCCATGGATTTTTAGGAGGTTTAGAGATGAAACATAGACAAGAAAAGTCGGAGGTTCCCTCTGACAACCTCTTGAGAGAGCGATTATTAGAGTCTTTAGGAAAAGCTCTGACTAGAGTCTGTAGGAAAAGCTCTGGCGCTCCGCGCCTCTCAGAGCGCCAAGGTCACTTAGAGACCTCGTTTTTTCCCTATCTTTTCGAACTAGTTCCTAAGTGATGTAACTATCATTCCTAGTTGATTCCAACACTCTAAAGTACATCTAAACATCATTAAATCATCCATAAACATGAGATCATGATCCTTGATCCATAATCAAATTCAAGGGAAGTTAAGATCAAGGTCAAAGAAGTTAAGAGTCAAGTTTAAAAATTAAGAAGTAAGTAAATTCAAGTTCTTAAATTATTCAAAATTTTCTTAAACAATCAGTTTAACATTGTTTTAAGGCTTAATTTACAGGTTGACCAAAGTGTAAAAAGTTGAGTTAAATTTTCAAAAAGAGATAACGGAACTAAGTATTCCCTAAGAGTTATGTTAAAGTGAAGTAAATAGTAAGAGTTGAGTTCATCTGTCAAAAAGATATACGGGAACACAATATTGCCAAAAGGTTTATAAATGTTTTCAAATTTAAGTTACAAGGAAACTAAGAGTTCCAAATAGATTTTTGAGTAAGAAAAGGGGAACACTAGTTCCAAGAGTGATTTTTCAGGGTAAAAAGGGTTGAGCAAATTATCTCAACTCAAAGGCAGTAAGTTATGTTAAAATCATGAGCTAAAGTGTATTTAGGGAGTAGTATTGAGAACCGATGTGGGGATGAGATTTCATATTAACTCAATTCTCCATTACACCATGTAGCTACACTGGGTATTAACAGGTCATACTTTGTAAACGATCAGGTTCGTTAAGCCTGTGGATCGTCTAAGTTAAGTAAGGTCCTATACCGATTGTAAGGTGTAGGATGGTGCTCCACAGCGTGAGGTAAAATTTTCTATCATCACTTAGGCTCAAGTGATGGTTGTCGGTTAGAGAAACTCCCACAGAAAATTATATTACATTCATTTATAAGTAAAATTGAGTTTATTATTGTTTTATCTTTACTAAACTAGGTGTTATATGTGTGTGTGTGTATATATAGCCATGGTAAGTTCATCCTTAATCCATTTCAAGCTTTTATAGTTGTGTTTAATATTCCAACTCGCACACTCGTACATTCAATGTACAGATGCCAGTTTGCTTGCATCTTCTTATGATGAAGACAGTGATAACAAGGATCAACACGCAACGCATTGTTGATCAAGTTTGAGGTCCAGAGTTAGTGGTGAGCCCCTTACATTTTGGAGGATATCCTTGTGATTGCTTTTGTAGTTCTGTTCATTAGGATGTTCTGGGATTTGTCCCAAATTCCATCCTAGTTGATTTAGCGGCTTCATATTTACTTAGTAGTTCAGTTATGTAGTCTCATGTTCTTTGTAATTTCATATGTTCAAGTGTTGAGACATAAGTGCAATTTTGGCCTGAATATCATATTAACTACTATTTTTAACCATTTTGTGTTTCTTGATTGAATTGAGTTTAGTCTTCCGCTGAGTTAAGTCAGGCCAACGGTTCGCTCAAGACTAGTAATGGTAATCGAGTGCCAGTCCCTACCAAGGTGTAGGCCTTGGGCGTGATCGGTCAGTAAAAAATTCAATTTTCTGATTTTATGATTTTTTTTTTAACAAATAGACATTTTTTATATATAAGATATCTGAAAAATATCAAGAGATATCATTTGTTTGGTATTATACATAAAAAATTCCTAGATTTTACTCACTTTTATCCAAGGGCGAATCTAGAAGGGGCAAATGTATATTCATTTGAATTTTCTATAAAAAAATTTATTTGATATAAATAAAAAAAATTCAGTGTTTATATATAAATTTAAAACTCCTCAACATAAATTGGTCTGTACATTGTAATGCATTTAATTTTCACATGTTTAATTACCATTTTTTTAGCAGACCATGAAAAAGTTCGAGGTTTTGTAGTAGTATGAATTCATTAATATATATATTCATAAAATATTTTTATCAAGATTTTTATTGTGTACTAAAATGTTTTAAAAGCACTAATAAAATAATTAAACATAGCGAAAATTGTGTTGAGTTGGGTCTTGACTCATTATCTGCCCCGTTTTGGCTCAATTCATGTTGATCCAATCAAATTCAGTTTGAATTGGATATTGATCCGTTTTTTATCTTGACATAATATATTTGACTAAAATATATCTAATTCGCTCAATTTTAAAAACGAAGAAAAATTAATGAAAGAAATACAGTTATACAAGAAAAACTAATAAATAGTTATCCTCTTTTGGATGAGTCGCGATTTATTTGAGCAAATGAATATTAGCCTAGAAATTCCTAATGGTACAACTAAATTGTAGATAGTTGTGCGTATTTACTATTTTTCTATGAAATAAAAAGATAAGCTATAAATAATAATTCTTCTAGCATTCACTATTAATAATTCTATTATACTAATTGCATATCATAAATTAGCTTTACTATATAATTTTCATTTTTATAATAAATAAATGTTCATCATTTCATTAGATTATATGTTGTGCAACAAAATTAATAACATTTTCAGTGGAATCCTATTAATTGGTCCAATTATGTTCATTAGGATTAATACCTGCACTCGATTCAATCACAAAAGATAATGTAGCGTATGATAGGTAAAAGGGAGATTGATTTTGTTTTATTTCTCAGATAAGATCGTTGAAAATCCTGGTATGCATGTATTTTAATTTCTTTATTAGCATAAATGTTTATGCTTTAACATGCCGTATCAGAGCCTGAAACTTGCACTAATGATTTTCAATCATAAAGTAACTTTATTTTATTATTAGAGACAGAACCACATTCATATGTATGGTGTATATACATGTATATCTATCTTTGGCAAAAAAAAGATGTAATTAGCTGCTTATATTTAATGAAAGTCGAGTTGTCTTTGTGTTAGAGGAATCAGCACAAAACTAGGGCTTCAATCTAGTTAAAAGCCTTATTTCTTTTTAAGTTTATTGTGATATTCGGAGGGGGGGGGAGGGTTTAATTTAAAATTCATTTAGTAAACTACCAGTAATCGATAGTGGTCTCACATGCAAGTTAGTTGTAAGATAAACAATAATAGAAAGTTACAGGTATAATACACACAAACGGTTTTAACCTTGTTAGGATTACCAATGCGTTGGCTAGTCAAGTCCCTTTTGGTTTCAATTTTTTTTCTTAAGATATTTGAAGATATCCTAATGTAAAAGAAATTTGAAACTTTATCATGTCTTGATATGCAAATCTGATTTCTACCTTAACACTGCTTCAACTTTTATACCTACACTCAAATTATTTATTTTCTCTTTTTTTTTAAATTTTATAACTCACGTGCTTACAAGATTTATGAATGACAAAAGAAAACTGTTTGCTAAGCTCAAGCGAAGTTGCGTATTTCACACTAAAAAACTAGGTCAGTTTGTGTAGATAATGATTTGTGCTCTTGTAAGGTAAAACCCAAGGTATTTATCTCAAACAAGGATTAATTTAGGGGGTCCTTGATTGAGGCGATTCAGTTGATCTGTATCCATGAAGTAAATCGTTTCTTCTTCTCTCCTTTTGATGGTGTGATTATTTCCTTGTATGATCGACATACTTCTTATCTTGTGGCTTGATTCATGGATTTTCCTTTGTTGATGATTTGGTTGTGATCTCTGCCAAGTGTGTGAGTAGTCTGCTTCATTTAAACTTTCTCCATGTGTCGATTAACCATATATTCCTTTCCTTCTTTTGTCCTTTAGATTTGAGTCTTGCCTTTCCAATGCTTTTCTGCAAGTCCAAGCCAATATTCTTTTCCTTTTTGAAGTCAGTTATATTTATGATTTCCTTTTTGAATTTGTGACCTACGAAAATTAGTATCAACGCCTTAAGTGTTTATTTTCAAAATCAACTAACTCTAACGAGATACCAATCTGCCCCTTTTTTATAATTACAAGATTAGTCACAATATTAATAATAATCTTGATAGTCAATTTTACTAAAAGTTAGTTGGACTTCCCTGAGGTGTCATGTCTAAGTTCATCAATGCATGCAACTCTACCTATTTTATCTCCCCCTGTCTCACAGAGGAGCAAGAAAGATAGATTTTTTTTCTCCCCCTTTGTCATAATATAAAAGATAAGCGAAAAGCATACTAGAGTTAATCAAAGAAAACAGATAACTGAGTAGTCTAAGATTCAGAGAGACAAAAAAACAGTAGTCCAAGAGATATAGAGGTACATGCCCCTACTGGATGTTAGTGCAAAAAGTAAAGGTGAGCAAGTAGAGTTAATGATTACCTCAAAAGTACTTGACGGAGTTAATCACTTTCTCATAGAAGGTGTTGTAAGAACGTTCCACATTTTCCAAAAGACTGGAGTATGAGGTCTGAACAGTAACAACAAACTCATTGTTGGAGGAGTTGACTCTACTTTTGAGAGAGTCAACATGTTGGATTAAGTGATTTACCGTTGGGATACCTTCATGCTTGATCATTGTCATGGCAATCCACAAATTACCGATATAAAGGGTAAAATGATTCTGTAAATGCCACAACATAATGATGGGTTTCAAAGTATCGTTCTACAACTCAGAGTCTAGTTTTGACATCTTCATTGCTCTGAAAAAAGACCGGGGAATCCGCCAAGATTTTTGATGTTTGGGGAGAGTCCGCCCGAGCTTTTACTGAGTCCTTTTTTACCCACTTTTCACCAACTTGCACATACCCCGTACTAGGAAAAGTATGAAAATCATAAGTTGAATTTATAAGAGAGGGGGTAAAAAAAGGAAGATCCACAAGACTGTCCACAATAATCCTCGAGAAGAGCAAGCCAGAGGGAAGAATTGCAGATCAATTCAAGTCTTTATAACTTCCCAAAATGTACGCCTTGTAGCATTCATCCCAGTTGATGCACTATTTTTTAAGGAGGAACTAGGGAACAAATACATTAGGAGTAGAAATATTACTCAAGGAGCCCTTCTGGGAATAGGTGTTGGGTCCATGATATATGCGAGAATACGATTATGAAAATATAGCGATAAGGGCCTAAAGTTAAAAATGTAATAGTTGGGTTAAGCCACGACTCTCTTTGCACCATTAAGTGAAATTTTAAAGTCATTAGGTCTTGTTTTGTTCATGTACGAAATTAACCCAAAGAACTTAGTACCAAACACATTTTTGAATAACTTTTCATTGATGATAAATTGCTTAACCAGCACCAACAACTGTAACACACCACTCTTAGGTGAGATGGGGAGATTCGCATGAAGCAGGTGAACCGCTTCGTCAAAAAGCTCAAGACCACACAAAGTAAAAACGGGAGACAGTTTATGAGATTTGAGATAGAAGCTTAACGGGAAGTGAGAGTCCTTTAATTGACTGAGATTAAAAACTACATTGGGAACAGTAGGGAGAGTTTAGAAGCGATCATACATATGCTTCTATTCGATTCCCCAGAATCGTTGCATGTCTACATTGGAGAGAGATCCCGTAACATAGAGACAAGGCTTCTTTGATTCTTTCTGATTAGTAATAGAATCACACTATTTTGAGGACTCAGACGAAGTATCCATGGATCCTACGGAGAATCAGAAGAGAGGGAGAGAGAGAGATGGTGTCTACTTCGAAGGAACTCAAAGCAACAGAGTATTTCTTTGAGGTCATGGGGCGAGTATTTGTCATGGTGAGATGAAGAATAGAAGAGAGAGAGGAAACAATAAATAAAAAGAAAACAAATGAGGGAAAAGAAAGGGGATCAGATGAGAAAGGGAAAGGGAATGGGATTTGATAGGAAGAAGGGGAAGCGGAAGAGGCGGCAGCGGAGCATAATAACAGAACAAAAAAATGAGAAAAAACATTAATTGCATAAGGAAATTAAATAAATAAACAGTAAAGTACAATGGATAAGTCAACACATTTCATGTCAAGGCGATCTCTGAGAGAGAAAAATCTTTCCTCCAGAAGAGGTTTAGTAAAAATATCAGCTAATTGATTTTTAGAGTCTAAAAATTCGAGTGAAAAATCACAATTTTCAACATAATCACGAATAAAATGATGATTTATATGGATATGCTTAGCCCTAGAATGATGCACAATATATTTTGAAAGACGCAAGTATTATCATGGATAATCGGTACAGTTTCATAGGAAATATTATATTCAAGTATTTGATGCATCGTCCATAAAATTTGAGTACCACAACTTCCAACCACTAACTATTCGGATTTGGTGGTGGATAAGGCAACCGAAACTTGTTTCAATCTATGCAATGAGTCTAGAGAATACCCCAAGATTTTGCATGTCCGACTTGTGTTTTTTTGGTTGTTTTTGTCACTTGCAAAGTCAGCATTTGAATAACCAATTTAATCAAAATGAGTAGAATTAGAATACCATAATCCCGGCTCCGTAGTTCCAATGAGGTAACGAATGATTCGTTTTACTACCACGAGATGTGATTCCTTCGGAGCAGCTTGAAATCGTGCACACTTGCATATACTATACATTATATCGGGTCGACTGGATGTAATATATAGTAATGAGCCAACTATCTCTCTATGAATCTTTTTACCCACGTGTTTTCCAGATGCATCATGTGGACTAACTCATTAGTGTACCAAAGGCTTTGCCCTTTTTGAGTCCAAACTTCTTAATAAATTCCTTGGTCTACATATCTTGAGTAATGAATGTTCCATTAGTTTAATGGTTAATTTTAAATAAGAGATTGAATGTGACTTCTCACAGAAGACACGTTTCGAATTCTACTTTCATTAGATTTGAAAAATTCACACGTAAAGAAGGATTAGACTTTCAAAAAATAATCTAATCAACATATATTTGAACTATAAGAATAAATAAACCAGATCTATGAATGAAGAGAGTTGTGTAAATTTTCCCCCTTTGGAAATTATTTTTCAATAAAAACGAACTCAATGTTTCATACCAAGCTTATGGAACTTATTTTAGTGTGGAAAGAACCTTGGAAAGTTTGTAAACAAATTAGGACAAGAAGGATTTTAAAAACCGGGGGTTATTTGACGATAACTTCTTCTCTTATAAAATCGTTTAAAAACACACTTTTCACATCCATTTGAAATAGTGTAAAATTCTTGTAAGAGTCATAAGAGGGTAGAATTCAAATAGATTCTAAAATTGCCACAAGTTAAAAGGTATCCTCATATTCAGTACAAACTTTTTGTGAATAGCCTTGAGTGACCTTATCTACGGAGCCAGTTGATCACCATGGCAAAACCATCCATTTAAAGGTTAAACTAGCCCCCAAATAAGGAAAACTCCTATTTTTCCAATTGTCGTGTGCAATAGTCCACCAACTTTTTTGACGATCCAGATTTTTGCGTTATTCAAGATTATTCTAGTGTAATGTGGCTAGCTCAATCTCTTTTGTGTTCTTAAACCCGATAATTGCTATCTTAGCAGATCCAACAACATCAATATATATTGTGGTCTTCAGGATTTTTCTAAGATTGCTCATTGATTTCAGCTCTTCATTACATTTTTTAATAGCTTGTAGCCCATATGAACAATGATTCGACAATACCTAAGAGATTGGCCTGGTCTATTGATATTTTAAACAAAAGCACACCAGAATCTTAAAAATAGATTACAATTATGTGAATGTTTAAATTCTGTTACAACAAAGTTACGTTTTCTCCGCTATTAATCAAAGTTTGGTTGTGGCTATTTGTTTATGGGATAGGATTGTGTTACACAATAGAAACTTTCATTTATGATATCTAATTTTTTGTTGTTCTATTTGGTTCCTATATCATGTCCTACCTCTCGTGGGAGCTGATCATCTACTAAATAACAATTTTTTCTTAACCTTTTTATAATTAAATTCTCTTGTGTATCTTATTTTTACTAATGAGGTATCCAAAAGAAAAACAGACAATAGAAAGTGTAGAGGAAGTATTTCTTTTTATTAAATCAGGATTAGTATTCAAAATAAAGTGAGGAAATGCAATTCAAATATAGTACTATATAATTGTTAAAAATTTCATGTTTATAACCAAGAACTTATGTCAGACTGCGTTCTTGAAGGGCGTAGGCGATCACATAATGGTATAAGCAACATATATGGGTTCTTACAAATGATGCTTCATCGGAATCCATATAAGAAACTGCATGACTATGATGAAACTAGATATTCCTACTCCAGTGGATGATGATGAGATTGGTCAAATTTAGCATTTTGTAGTTTATCATATTAATTACTTAGATGACATTGTCGCTAAAGTTTAAAGGACTCATGAATCATAGGTAACATTTTAGTTAATTTTCTTATTTCAACTTATAGGTATGAATCCACGGTAGTTGATTGTAATACATAACATTCTTAATTCTTTCCTCGGATCTTACTACTAAGAAGGTTGTTCACTTATTAATATACAATTTATTATGCTACAAATTCAGGTATATTAATTAAAAGGGAAAAGGGTCTGATATACCCCTCATCTTTGTCAGTTAGAGCTGATATACCCTTTGTTATAAAGTGGCTCATATATACCCTTACTTGTGAACAAAAGGCTCATGTATACCCTTTTCCTCTAACGGAAATGAAAAAAATAATCTAAATTTTAATTATTTTTTAAAAAAAGAAATATAATCCCATATGAGTAAATTTAATTCTCGTCAAACTTTTTTTTTATTTTTTTTTGTTTTAATGACTAATTTATAATTATTATTTTGATAATCAAATTTATTAATGTTTCACTAATATTCTTGTAAAACTTATTGTGCATGACAAAATTTTTCTTTGAATACTAAATTAAATTACAATACACACAAAAAAATAGTTTAATTTTTTTCTTTAAATTAGCAATGAAAGAAAAAAATAAAATAAGAATAAGAAACTCAAATAATTATAATAAAAGAAGTCAAAAAATAATTTATGTATGAAAAAAATTAAAATATACCTTGAACATTTATAGAATAATCATATATACCACTAAATAATTTTTTTAAAAAATTAAAAGTAATAAAAATAAATTTAAAACTAATTTTTTAACTCCGTTAAATGAAGGGTATATGTGAGCCATTTTGTAACGGCAGGGGTATATGCGAGCCGTTTGTATAACGGTAAGGGCATATATGAGCCACTTTTATAACGAGGGGTATATCAGCTCCAAATGACAAAGTTGAGGGGTATATCAGACCCTTTTCCCTAAATAAAATCATGTGAAAAGTAAAAGTGGTATAAGATAACCATAACCAATTGTCATAGGGACATCAAGTGGTTGATATTATACCCCAAATTAGTTTTCCTTTTGGTAACTTTTAACGTTAGTTAGTTTGGTTGTAATACATTCTGCTCGTTTACATTTTTTTAATATATCAATTGATTTATTCTCATCAATTAAAAAAGAAAGATTAGAAGATTTCACCTAAGTTTATTAAAGTAATATTAATGCCATAAGATTTGACTTTTGTTTTCTCAAGTCATATAAATAAGTACAAATTTTATGAGGTTATTTGCACTAGGTTTAAAATTAAGAAGTCAATGGTAATGTTTCTACTATTAGGATAATAAGTACTTCACATATTGAATTCAAGAATAGTTTCATTCAATTTCTTTTTTCCTTCTTCATTCTTTTTATTTCTAAGAGCATATTGGATTTCATCCCTTCTGTTAAGTCTTCGCAAATAGTGAACAATTTTTGTTAGATGTGCTAAGGTGAAGATTTGCAATAAGCTGTCTCTTTAGATGCAACTATAAGAGAGATGAACAGTGAATAATGAAAATAAAAAGAGAAAGGGCAAGAGGGATATACTATTGTTGTTTGCATTGGCAGCAAAATATAGGTTTATATTTGTAGAAGATGTTGACACTTGCTACTTTAAAACTTTTCAAATGAATGAGAAACAGCACACAATCGAATGTGAATGAAGTTATTCAACGAAATCAAAGACTCGTTTCTATTCTTCCTTTTGATAAATGTATATTAAGTGGACAACATCATAACCAACAAGAATAAGAGAATTAAGTATGTTGTTGCCTGCTTATTTTTTGGAGAAATACGAACTGTTAAATGTCTATTTTCAGTAATGAAGGGTTAATTTTTTTTAAGTAAAGTATTTTTTGTGTAAGACATTGTTAATTTTCCCAATATAAAATTTGAACACTGGTCGTGCCCATCTAGTATATATTATACATATATAATTATTTTTAGTTGGGAGTCTATAAAAAGTAATATCACTATTTTATTATTTTAAGGTAGGTGAAATTAGACTCAATTTGACAATAATAAGGACGCTCCATGTAGGAATTAAATTAGCAATAAGAGTTTTATCCTATATATCTCATCTATGCATTGAGGACAGGTTTTGATAGTTAGGTTTTTTGTTGTTATAGTACAACAATGTCTTGTAGAAAGAGTAAACCGTGAATCTTACTAAGTATTGTATAAAGCCCATTTGAAGGTCCAACAGGCCCATATTAAACATGAACTATATTTGCATTAAGTCCCTACTAAGGAAGAAGAACTCAAATCATTGAACTACAAAAGCTCGAGATATCAATTGAAAATGGCGCACAGTTCCTAATTTGGACAATGCTCCGATAAATCTGATATATTTAAGGTACAATTACATATGCACAATAATAATATACATCAATGTATATGCACTTTTTTTGTCTCCAATTTAATCCTGTTCTCTCAAACTTGACCTTATAGAGAGATCAATCGTAGAAAAAGCTAATGACGATTTTGAAGAATGTGAGTTTCATTAATCTTTTCTGATGTTTTTTTTGTAAATTTAAATGGAAAAGTTGAAACGTTAATTGAATATTTAGTTGGAGTTGAAGATTCTAGGGAAAAAGAGTTTTGTGATTGAGCTTAAGCTTGGAGGTTCACTCTCGCTTATTGTATAGAGCTCATTCCTCAATTTATCGATTTTTGTCAACTATTGTCAACCATTTATTTGTCTGATCCTGATTTTCGAGATGATTTTGCCAAAGATTACCCAGACATACATTAATACATTATCTATGGAGCATGTTTGTTACCGCGGCTAGAAACAACAAATTTTCAAGGTTAAACGAGCCCATAGCAGGCAAATATATCATCTTACCAATATTTGTGTGCTATAGTCCACCATCTTTTTTGGTTATCCGGTAATTTGAGATGATATTTTCCAAAAAATTGCATGAACATCCATTAAGACCTTATCTATTGAGCGGGTTGGTCAATACCGCGAAATTGAGCAGTTTTTAAGGTCAAACGAGTCCCAGAGTAGTCAAACCCCCAAATTTTTTTGTAGATTTTCATTTGCCATAGTCCACCATCTTTTCTGGTGATCAAAATATTCAACATGATTTCTGCAAAAAATTTACAAGGATGTCCATTAAGACCTTATATATGGAGACGATTGGTCACTATGACCAAAATGACTCATTTTAAAGGAATAAGCAAACAGCAAGAAAAACTCCCCTTTTTGCCGATTTTCGTGTTCTATATTCCACCATCTTTTTTGGTGATTGGAATTTAGAGATGATTTTTGCCAAAAACATACATTAACGTATGTTAAGACATAATATATGAATATGGTTGGTAAACATGGCTAAAAAGGCCCATTTTGAAGGTCATATGTGCCCCAAAGCAGGTAAACCCCTGATTTTTTTTTTATTTTCATGTGTTATCGACCACCATCATATTTGATGATCAAGAATTCCGAGATGATGTTTGCCAAACATTTACATGGAAGTCCGTTAAGACCATACCTATAGAGTCGGTTGGCTAACACCGCTAGAACAACCCATTTTAAAGGTAAAACGAGCTCAACGCAGGAAAATCTTCAATTTTATCAATAATCGTGTACTGTCAACCATATTTTTTAATGATCCAAAATTACATAATGATTTTTTCCAAATATTTATAAGAAAGCCAGTTAAGACCTTATCCATGGATCCGGTAGGTCACCACGTCCAAAACGGCCCATTTAAATGATCAGAGGAACCATAAAACAATTAAACCCCCTATTTTATCAATTTTTGTGTTCTATAGTCTACTATCTTTTTTGGTGATCAAGAATTCCGAGATGATTTTTTCCAAAATCAAGCGGACGTACATATGATATTATATATGGAGTTGGTTCGTCACCACAGCCAAAGCAGCCCATTTGAAGGATTAAAAAGCCCATAGAAGGCAAACCTCTCATTTTACCAATTTTGGTATGTTATAGTCAATCATCTTTTTTGGTGATCCAGAATTTCGAGATGACATTTACCAAAACTCTACACGGATGTATGTTAAGACCTTATCAATCGAGTTTGTAGGTCACCACGGCAAAGATGGACCAATTTTCAAGATCGAACGAGTCTAAGAGAAGGAAAACCCTCCATTTTGCCAATTTTTGTGTGCTATAGTCCACCATCGTTTTTGGTGATCCAGAATATCAAAATGATTTTTGCCAAAAATTAACAAGGACATCCTTTAAGACCTTTTCTATAAATCCGGTTGGTCACCACGTACAAAACAACTCATTTTAATGGTCAAATGAGCCCAAAAGCAAGAACACCCCCCAAATTTCCCGATTTTCATATACTATAGTCCACCATCTTTTTAGGTGATTCGTGATTCCGAGAATTTTTTATTCAATAATTTACATGAAAGTCCTTTAATACTATATCTATGGAGGCGATTGGTACGCGCAGCCAAACAACAAATTGTCAAGGTCAAACGAGCCCTAAAGTAGACAAAGCCTTCATTTTGCCGATTTTCGTGTGCTACAATTCACCATCTTTTTATGTAATCTTGAATTCCATGAAGTTTTTTGAAAAAAATTTCTATTGAAGACCATTAAGACCTTATCTATGGAGTCGACTGATCTTCACGGCCAAAACGTCCGATTTTAAAGGTCAAAATAGCCCTACAGTAGGCAAACCCCCTATTTTGCCGATTTTCATGTGCTATAGTCAATCATTTCTTTTGTGAGTGGGTTGGTCAAGACAGACTATACGCCATATTTTCTAGTTCAAATGAACCCAGGGCACGCAAGACCCCCATTTTGCCGATTTACGTGTTTTCTAGTTCAAATGAACCCAGGGCACGCAAGACCCCCATTTCGCCGATTTACGTATGCTATTTTCCACCAACTTTTTTGGTGATCCAAAATACTGAGATTATTTTCACTAAAAATTTACACGAAATTTTGTAAAGACATTTTATATTGAGTATGTAGGTCATCACGATAAAAACAACTCATTTTCAAGGTCAAACGAGCCAAGAGAAGGAAAACCCCCGATTTTGTCGATTTTCCTATGTATAGTCCATTTTTTTTTTGTTGATACGGAATTCAGAGATGATTTTTGCAAGAAATATAGACAGAAGTCTATTAAGACCTTATCTATGTATCCGGTTTGTCACCATTGCCATAACAACCCATTTTCATGGTCAAATGAGCCCAGAGAAAGTAAAAACCCCACCCCATTTTGCTGATTTTCATGTGACTACCATCTTTTTAGGTGATCTGCAATTCCAGATGATTTTTGCTAAAAATTTACATGGAAGTCCATTAGGACAATATGTATGATTCAGTTTGTCACTATAGCCAAAATGATTGATTTTGAAGGTTAACCAAGCAGCAGAGTATTCAAATCCCCCATTATACCCATTTTCATATGTATAGTCAACCATCTTTTTTGTTGATCCATATTTCGAGATGATTTTTGTCAAAAAATTACACGAATGTCCTTTAAGATTTTCTCTATGTATCCGGTTGGTCACCACGGTCAAAATCACCCACTTTCAAGGTTAAACAAGCCCTGAATAGGTGAACCCCCTATTTTGGCAATTTTCGATTGCAATAGTCCACCATCATTTTAGGTGATCTAGAATTCTAAGGTAATTTTTACCCAAAAATTACATGGACATCTGCCGAAATGAAACCCATTTTAAATGTCAAAAGACGCTTAAAACTAGAAAATCTCCTATTTTTTTTAATTATCGTGTGCAATAGTCCACCTTATTTTTAGGGATCTGGAATTTCGAGCTGATTTTCTAAATATTTACATGGAATTCAATTAAGACCTTTTCTATGGAGTCGGTTGGTAACCACAACCAAAACAACTCATTTTCAAGGTCAAACTAGCCCAAAGCAAGCAAATCCGCCAATTTGCCCTTTTTGTGTGCTAAAGTCCACCATCTTTTTTGATGATCTGAAATTTCGAGATGATTTTTCCCAAAAATTTCCTTAGAACTCCGTTACAAACTTATATATTGAGGATGTTTATGACCACGACCAAAATAGCCAATTTTTATGGTCAAATTATCCCATAGAAGGCAAATCCCCTATTTTGCCAATTTTCGTGTGCAATAGTTAACCAATCTTTTTTTTGGTGATCTGGAATCCGAGTTTATTTTTGCCAAACATTAACACGGACGTCTATTAAGACCTTATCTGTGGAGACTGTTGTTCACCACAAATAAAACAACATATTTTTCCAGCTCAAAATGAGCCCAGAACAGGCAAACCCCCTACCCCCATTTTTGCCAATTTTCATGTGCTATAGTCCACCATATTATTTGGTGATCCGGAATTTGGAAATGAGTTTTGCCAAAAATTTACATAGACCTCTATTAAGACCTTACCAACGGAGACGGTTAATTACCACGGGCAAAATGACTCATTTTCATGGTCCAGCGAGTTCCAGAGCAGGCGAATCCCCCATGTGGTTGATTTTTTTGTTCATAGTCCACCATCATTTTTGGATATTCGGATTTCCGAGATATTTTTTTCCAAAAATATACATAAAGGTCTGTTAAGACCTCATATATGTAGTCAGTTGGTCAACAAAACAATAACGAGACATTTTCAAGGTCAAACGAGCTCCAAGCAGGCAAATCCACCATTTTTGCATTTTCGTTTGCTTAAGTCCACCATATTTTTTGGTAATCCGATATTCAAGGATGCTTTTTGAAAAAAAATTTATATGGAACTCCCTTAAGACCTTATATATGCATCCAGTTGGTCACCACAACAAAAACAACCAATTTTAAGGTCAAATGATCCTAGCGAATGCAAAACCACCATTTTGCTGATTTTTGAGTGCAATTCCACCATTGTTGTTTGGAGATCTAGAATTCAAAGATGATTCTTCCAAACATTTAAGCGAACGTCCCTTAAAAACTTATTTGTGTCGATGGTTTATCACCACTTACAAAACAACCCATTTTCAAAATCAAACGAGCATTAGAGCAGGCATACGCTCCCCTACCCCTATCCCCTTTTTTACCCATTTTCATGTGCTATAGTCCACCATCTTCTATAGGTATCTAGAATTTTAAAATTGTTTTTGTCAAAAATTTACACGGATGTCCGTAGACCTTATCTACGAAGTTCATTGGTCACCACGACCAAAACTACTCATTTTAGAGGTCAAACGAACCTAGAGAAGGCAAACTCCCTATTTTGTCTATTTTTGTTTATAGTAGTTTACCATATTTTTTGGGTTTCTAGAATATCAAGATTGTTTTTCCAAAAATTTTCACGAATGTCCGTTAGACCCTATCTATAAAGTCCATTGGTCACCACGACCAAAATTACTCATTTTAGAGGTCAAATGAACCAAGAGAAGGCAAACCCCCTATTTTGTCAATTTTTTATGTACAGTATTCCACCATCATTTTTGGGTATCAAAAAATTCGAGATTGTTTTTGCAAAATAATTACACAGATGTCTGTTAGACCTTATCTATGAAGTCGATCGGCCATCACGACAAAAACGACTTATTTTAGAGGTTAAACGAACCTAGAGAAGGCAAACCCCCTATATTTTCTGGATCACTAGTCGGCAATCAGCATCTTCATGAACTTGGTGCATACAAAAGGTACAATACAAAGGAAGAGTATCAAAAACAATCTGTTGATAGTGTTCAACGAGCATCCCAGATTGTTCATCCAAAAAGTGCATCCTTAGTTCTTTTGAATGTTTGTCCATAAGAAGAAGAATAACCTTAACTCTAGCGGTTCTAGGTCTTTTCCTATCTTAAGTGGCTTTATCTGGCTACTGTCTTACCAATAGCTGATGCTATGGATAAAAAAGGTCTTTGAGGAAAAAAAATTGGCGGCATATCGGGTAGCGAAAAGATTTTGAAGTTTCTTCCTTAGGGTTAAAGTTTTGTGTCCATGGAAAGTTACAGAACTGATGTTGCTCCCCATTAAATTGAAGATCACCAACCTATTTTTAAAGAAGAGAGCAAAAATCTTCATAAACATCACAATGAATTACAAGATGTCATCTTGCAAGCGAGCCAATTAACCAACGTCCTTTGATGACCAACTGTTTTGAAATTTATTTTCTCAGTTTGTGTAAGCTTGCTGCAAAATAGGAAAGCTTCATTATTACGGCTTGATGAAGTCTCTCTTCAGAGGCATATCATCTAATTCCTTAAAAGTAAAACAGACAGTTGGTTCCCTGTGTATTAATTTAAATAAGTTTCAAGATTGTTTTGGTTAGTGTTGTAGGATTATAGTTCATAAGAGATCTATAGGTATTTGTTAAGGTTTGACTGTCCCACAATTTGAGACTAGGGAGAGGCAGTGGAAGCCATGAGAGTGTTCTAAGTCGCCTTTCACCAAAGTATTAAAATGAAGTGCGTAGTTCACTAAATTAATATTTTAAGCTCTTCGTAGCACAAATGTTTTGGGTCATATATCCCAAAAAATGTTAATTTTAATACTAGTATTATTTGTACCAGAGTTAAATTTACAGTCAACCGTTGTAATAAAATTTAATACAAATACTAGTTTTATGTATACACCCAAATGATTCCTTAAGTGTTGAAGAAATGTCAAGTGTTATCTATTGATTTATAATGTTACAATAAACACATGTCATTCATTTAGTTTTTGTATGTAAGCACTCAATATTATAATTTTCTAGTACATTAAGTATAACATCACTAATTTAAACTTCCAAGTTTTCTTAAAATTCTATGCAAAAATACATTATATGTATTTGATTTAACCTAAACCAGACACTTTTACATTAAGAGTTTCAAATGAATGAAATCAAAGCAAATTCAATCTACAAATCATGCATCTTTTCTGTTATTGTTAGAGTTGTGACATAAGTTGAATAAGCTTAAGAACATTTGTTTGTTGTTCGTGTAGCATATACCCTGACCTTACCAATGATATTCTTGTTTAGTTTCTACAGATTATGATGCCTCCGGATGAACAAAGACTAATTTACCTTTTCCTGATTGACTAAGCAACCTTTCCATTCATTTAATAGATGATATACTAAATAGGTTTTCTTTTTGAGATGTGGTAATAACTAGTACACTTTCTATGGATTGGCAATATTCATGCCGTAGAATTTCGGAGGTTAAATTTTGATCAAACAGTCTGGGAAACACCAGAGGACTTGACATCTCTTACCATTGGATTTATTTCCATTCTCGATTGTTTCTTAAGGTTTCATATAGTAAC
The DNA here is from genome assembly GCA_027704865.1 of Solanum neorickii. Taxonomy (NCBI): domain Eukaryota; kingdom Viridiplantae; phylum Streptophyta; class Magnoliopsida; order Solanales; family Solanaceae; genus Solanum; species Solanum neorickii. The sequence continues at coordinate 9,186,792 of JAKWJC010000363.1, read as the reverse complement.
AACATTTAAAATTACCCTTGACATTGCTATTCTAAAAGTATGTCGTAATGTTGATCGTTTGATATATTTGCTCGACACAAATTTCATTCAACGTTTTATGCTTATACTTCCATTTATTTATCAACCATACAAGATCCCTTTCTTCTTTTTTATTGTTCAATATTGAGGAATTTGTATCTCATGGGATGTAAAATGAATCTTCCATGCTTCTTTCAGGGATTTAATTAGTTAATTAACCTTAAAAATAATTGTAACCTTCACTTCAGATTCGTTTGAATGTTTGATCAATAATTGCCTGTTGCTTGAGGATTTGATGCTAAAAGACATACACAATCAGTACCTCATGAGTATTAATGCTCCTAAGCTAAGCTCATTCGTCTTTCGAGGCGATATACAATTGATAAATCTAGAAAATGTTCCTCTTTATTCAAGTGTTCTTTTGAGCCTAAAGATTAGTTCTAGAGGAAACAGATAATTTTGACGCTATTTTTTCGTCTATTCTTGCTCTCGAGTATTTCAGTTGGGATAATTTTGAAATAATGTTGCTTCATTTTACTTGTAATTCCATGAATGTACTTTTCTTTTTGGCATCCTTATTTTTATTATTTTATTCGTACGTCGATATTGGATTAACTTAATTTATACCAACATGGCTTCCATTAGCTCTTAACTGTCTCAAAGGCCAATTCATATCTTGGATTACTCTTGGAGAGTTTTTTGAGCCTTCCTTTGCTCTTTGCATGATAGGGAGCTCTCACAATTTTGAGGAAATTGAAATTCACGTTGTCACTAATGTTTATTTTTCTCTTTATCTTTTCCACTAATGAATTTGATTGTTTTTTCCTTATTTTTGTTAGGGGTGTATCCTTAATTATGGGGATAATTTCGAACCTTTGACCCAGAAGATTGTTGGAGATTCATGCAATCTTTTTGTACATCATAAATGCAGTTTATCAACGGGAATCATCTAAAGCAAAAGTTGTGTATCTTGTTGATTAATACCATTATCACAATCCTTCTTAATTTTTGGCTAATGATTTGGAAGTGAAAACAGAAATGAGATGCTTGGTTTATGGAGTAGTAATGTTGTTTTTTGCCTTGGCTTTAAGGTACTCAAAAGATTTTTTCTACTTGCAAACATAGAATGGTGAACGTGGATAATTTTTTTGAATACTCTGTTTGAGTACAAAGATGGTTTTTTACATTTCATGCTTGTTCTTAAATTAAGTATGACTTAAGACTTTGGTAGTTTATTTCGAAGTTATCATGTTTGTTGATTCTCTTAGGAAACTTGAAACATTTAGTGTAAAGTTACTTTTTAAATAGTAGGAATTTCTTTCCTTTTAAGGTATTAGTCCAAGATAGATCGAGAAGTATTTATGTCCAAAATGATCCCTCCTTATCTGTGAAGAAGAAACTCGAAGAAGCATTATTCAATTTTGGTTTCTTGAGTTGAAGTTTATTTTGATGTGATGTTGTTAGGTAAATTCTCTTAGGAGAGCTTGAAGTATTTAATGGGAAATAACTTTTTGTATTGTTGGTAGGAATTTCATGTTTCGTAAGGGGTATGTTGGGCATGATTCTTCCTCATCTGTGAAGAAAAAACATGAAGAGGAATCACCGGTTTGTGTCCATCAAATATATCAAAAAATGAACATTAGGACATAATTTTAGACTAGTAATGTCGAGGGTAACTTTCAATGTTATTCTTATATGAAACCTGAGGAAATAATCGAGTATGGGAATAAATCCATTGGTAGGGGATGTCAATTACTCTACTGTTTCCAAGACCGTTTGATCAAATTCCTCATGTTGAATTCTATGACAAGTATATAGCCAATTCGTACAAAGTTTACATGTTCTTACAACATTTCAAAAAGACAGCCTATTTAGAATATCATTGATTAAAAGAATGGCAAGTTTTCTAAATCAATCAGGAGAAGGTAAAATAAGTCTTTTTTTCATATGTAGGTATGATAATCATTTGAAATTAAACAAGTATAGAATTGGTACGGTCAGAGTATACGCTACACTAACAACAAACAAGCATGTCACAACTCTAACAATAAAAAAAAGGTGAATAATTTGTAGATGACATTTGTATTGATTTCCTTAATTTGAAACTCTTGATATAATATTGTCTGCTTAGGTTAAATCAGAGAAATATAGAGTATTTTTCGTATAGAATTTTAAGAGGACATAAAAGTTTAAATTTGTAATGTTATACTTATTGTACTAAGTGTTTAGATCAAAAAATTATATGAATGACATGTGTTTATTGCAAGATTACAAATCAATAGATAACACATGATACTTCCTTCAACACTAAAGGATTCATTTGTTAGTATATATAAAAATAGTATTTGAATTTAATTTTAATACAAATGTTTTACTGTAAATTTATCTCTGGTTCAACTAATACTACTATTTCAATAAACCTTTTAAGGGATATATGATCCAAATATTTGTGCTACAAGAAGAATGTTTATGCATCCATATATATGGGGAATATTCTTAACATGTTCCCCATTGTTGACCGACGAAAAGCATGGGACAAAGATGCACAAAAAAAAGGGTTAAAAAAGTTGGAATTTCGGTGGGTGGGGGCAATTATTATGGAGGTTCCTTATTTTCTTGTCCGTATCAATTTACGTGACAAGATTTATTTTTGACATATGAAAATTAGAAATTAAAAGGAAATTTAAATATAAAATGTAACAGAAATCATAGATATTAATGTCATTATAAATTACTTTATTAAAACGTAGAGGTAAAATATGTCTCTTTTATTTTATATTAGTTATTTATTTTTCTCATTATAATATATCATAAATAAAATTGATAAATTTCATTAATTTGTACTTTAAGAATTTTTTTTAAGGTTTACAAACATGATCAAATTTACAAAAATAAAAAAGGGAATAATTTTAAGGATAAATGAGATCAAAATAGTTGGAAGAATTATCTATAATAAAGTGAAAAATTAATATAGGACTATGAAAAGATATTCTTTTCGAAATACCTTAAGACAAAGTAAACATCACATACATTAAGGGGTAAAAAGAGTAAAAATAAATGTGATTATTTATTAGATAAATTGGCAAGTATATTTAGTTACTGAAATTTACTTTGATTTGTCTAATTCACTCTATTTAATTATTTTTAGCATGTAACATTGAATACCTCAAAATAGTTAAATTTGATTGTATAGGTCAGTTACATATTCAATTTTCTGATTTTATGACCTTTTTTTTTATCCTAAGATATCGTCATTTTTATGCATAAGATATCTAGAAAATATTAAGAAATATCATTTGTTCAGTGTTATAGACACAAAACCATATTTTAGCCACTTTTATGTAAGGGCGAATCTAGACGGGACGAAGGTATATTCATTTGAATTTTCTTCACAAAATATTTATATGATATATATAAGAGATTTTTCAGTGTTTATATATAAATTTTAAATTCCTCAACGAAAATGGCTCTGCACATTGTAACGCGTTTCATTTTCACTTGTTTAAAGATTAAATGATCTTGACAACATTCTGTGTATATCGAAAATCTTAATATTGTGTATTATAAAGTGAACAATTAATATAGGACTATGAAAAACCTTTCTTTTTAAAATTACCTAAACAAAGTAAATATCACATAAATTAAGGGAAAAGAAAATTAATGTTGTTATTTATTTAGAGAAATTGGACCGTCTAATTAGTTACTAAAAATTACATTGATATGTCCAATTCTGTCCACTTAATTATTTTTTGCATGTGATATTTTACACCTCAAAATTGTTAAATTTGATTGTATAGGTCAGTTACAAATTGAAATTTCTGAATTTCAGTCTTTTTAGTTTTTAAGAAATCGTCATTTATATAAATATGGAATCTAGAAAATACCAAGAAATGTCATTTGTTTAATATTATAGACACAAAGTTCCTACAATTTAGACCTTTTTATGTAAGGGCGAATCTAGAAGAATTTGAATTATAAAAATGATATATAACGTCAATAAGATTTTTTCATTATTTATATATAAATTTTAAATTACTCAACATAAATGACTTTGTACATTGTAAGGCATTTAATTTTTACCTTTTTAATACCTTTTTTTTAGCAAACCATGAAAAAGTTTGATGTTTTTTGGTAGTATGAATTCCTTTTATATATTCATAAAATATTTTTATCAGTAATGTTATTATGTGATAAAATATTTTAGAAGAACTAATAAAATAATTAAACATAGAAAAATTGTGTTGAGTTGGGTCTTGACTCATTATCTGCCCCGTTTTGGCTGAATTCATATTGATCCTATAAAATTCAGTTTGAATCGTATCTTGATCCGTTTGTTATCTTGAAACAATGTATTTCACTAATTGATCTAATTAGATCAATCTTTACATAGAAGAACAATCAATGGAAAAAATACACTTGTACATGAAAAACTATTCAAAAACTACCAAATAATTATTCTCTTTTGGATGAGTCGCGATTTATCGGAACAAATGAAGATTAGTATAGAAATACCTAATGTTACAACCATATTGTACATAGTTATGTGTATTTACTATTTTTCTATAAAATAAAAAGATTAGCTATAAACAACAATTATTTAAAGCATTCACTACTAATATTACTAATATGATAATAACATATCATAAATTAGTTGTACCATATTATTTTTATTTTATTTTAATAATAAAATAGATTTCATCATTTCATTAGATTATATGTTGCACAACAAAAACAATAACATTTCGGTGGAATCCAATACGTTGATCCTTTTATGTTTATTAAGGTTAATACCTTTACTCGATTCAATCACGAAAGTTATATTAGCTCAAGATAGGGCAAAGGGAGATTGATTTCATTTTCTTCGTCAAATACGCTCGTTAAAAATCCTGATATGTATACATATTAATTTCATTATGCACATAAATGTTTATTCTTTTACATGCCATATAAGAACGTGAAACTTGCACTTATGATTTTCACTCATGAAGTTACTTTATCTTGTTATGAGAAGCGGACACAAATTCATATGTGTGGTTGTATATAAATGTATATATATCTTCGCAAAAAAATATATATATATATAATTAACAGCGCATTTTTATGAGTATAGAGTTATCCTTGTGCTAGAGGAATTGCCAACAAAACTGGGGTTTTAATCTAGCTAAAGCCCTTATTTCTTTTTAAGTTTATTGTGATATTCGGGGGGGGGGGGGATTGATTTAACATTCCCTTTGTCAACTAGCAGTAGTCGATACTCGACTCACTTAGATAAGTTGCATTTATAAGAGAGGGGGGTGGACATATAAATATCCACAAGATGGTCGTCACGAATATTCAAAATGAGAAAGCCATAGGGGAGACTTTCCAAGACATTTAAGTCTTCAAAAATTTCCCTGATAAACGCCTTGAACCATTCTCCCAGTTGATGCAATATTTTTTATGCAGGAAGTAGAAAAAATACATCACCAGTAGAGATATTACTCAAGTAGCCCTTCCTGGGAGTAAGAGTTGTGGCCACATTATGTGAGAGAATACGGTTCTTTATACATAGTGATAAGGGTCCTAAGTCCGAAATGTCAGAGTTGGGTTCAACAACAACTCGCTTTGCAATATCTACGAAATTACCCTATAGAACTTAGTACCATCTTTGAATAGATTTTCATTGATGATAAAGAGTTTACCAAACACGAACAATTCTAACTAACCATTGTTAGGTGAGTTTCAAAGATTCACACAGAGAAGGTCAAACACTTTTTCAAAAATCTGAAGACCACACAAATAAAAAGGATAGACATTTTCTGAGCTTTTACATAGGAGCTTAGCGGGTAGTGAGAGTCCTTTAATTGACTGAGATTGACAACATGACCTGGAACAATAGGGAAAGTTTTGAAGTGATCATACATGTGCTTCTGTTTGATACCACAGAACCATTGCGTGTCCATGTGGGAGAGAGATTCCGTCATATGGAGATGAGGATTCTTTGATACTTTATGCTTAGTCGTAGAAGCTTGCTTTTTTGAGGACTCGAAGCGAGAGATGGTGTCTACTTCGACGAATTTTGAAGCGACCGAGTATTTATTTTAGGTCATGGAGCGAGTTTTTGTAATGGTGAGATAAACAATAGAGGAGAGTGAGGAGAGGATAAATAAAAAGAAAACAGAGGAGAGAAAAGAAAAGGGATCAGACAAGAAAGGGAAGGGGATTTGACAAGAAGAAGCGAAAGCAAAAGAGGCGGATATAGATTATAATTACTAAACAAAAAAATGAGAAAACACATTAAATTCATAAGGAAATAAAATGAGTAAACAGTAAAGTACAAACATATTAGTCAACACATTTAATGCCAAGGCGATATCTGAGATAGCAAAATTATTCCTTAAGAAGAGACTTAGTAAAAATATCAATTAATTGATTTTCTGAGTCTACAAATTAAAGATTAAAATCACCATTTTCAACATGTTTACGAATAAAATGATGCTTTATGTCGATATTCATAATGTTGCACAATATATTCAGAAAGAGTGATGTATTATCACAGATAGTCGGGACAGTTTCATAAGAGAGATCATAATTATGTAATTGATGCATCATCCATAAAATTTGAGTACCACAACTTTCAACCACTAAGTATCCAGATTCCGAAGTGGATAAGGCAACCGAAGCTTGTTTCTTGCTATGCCATGAGACCAGAGAGTATCCTAAGATTTGGCAGGTTCCACTAGTGCTTTTTCGGTCATTTTTGTCACATGCAAAGTTTGCATTTGAATAACTAATTAAATCAAAATGAGTAGAATGAGAATACAATAATCCTAGCTTTGTTGTTCCAATTAGGTTGCGTATGATTCGTTTTACTGCCATGAGATGTTATTTCTTCGAAGCAACATGAAATCGTGCAAACTTGCGTACATTATACATTATATCGGGTCGATTGACTGTAAGATATAATATTGAGCCAACTATATCCCTATACATCTTTTCATCCACGTCTTTTCTAGATGCATCAATTTCAGGACACATGGACGTACTCGTTGGGGTACCAAAGTCTTTGCACTTTTCGAGTCCAAACATCTTTTTTATTCCTTGATGTACTTTTCTTGACTAATAAATGTCCTATTAGTTGACTGGTTAATTTGATGTTCGAGAAAGAATGTGAGTTCTCCCATAAGACACATTTCAAATTCTTTTTTCATTAGATTTGCAAAATTCTCACACAACGAAGGATTAGAACTTCCAAAAATAATATCATCAACATAGATTTGAACTATAAAAATGTATAAACCAGATCATTGAATTAAGAGAGTTGTGTAAATTTTCCCCAAATTATTTTTGCAGTAACAACGAACTCAATGTTTCATACAATGCTTTTCGAGCTTGTTTAAGTTTGTAAAGAGCATTGGAAATTTTATAAACAAAATCGCGACAAGAAGGATTTCCAAAACCGGGGGGATGAAAACTTTTTCTTTTATAAAACCGATTAAAAATGCACTTTTCACATCCATTTTAATTAGTGTAAAATGCTTGAAATAGGAATCAGAAAGTAAATTTCGAATAGTTATAACTTTGCCACAGGTGCAAAGGTTTCATCGTAGCAAATACCTTCTTCTTGTTAGTCTCCTTGAGAGACTAACCATGCTTTGTATCGAGTAACTTATCCATTATTATCTAGTTCGTTTCGAAATGCCCACTTGATTCAACTAACATAGTAATCTTTTGGTCTTTCTATTAGTCCATATCGGATTTCATTCAAATTAATGAGTTCTTCCTTCATTGCTTGCACCCATGATTCGTCTTACATTGCTTCATTTATTCATTTAGGTTCCATTTGAGATACCAATGTCAGAATTTTTTCATCAGGTTTATCAAGAATGAAATTTTTAGGATAATTAGTATTATGTCACAATGCTTTTTGAATATTTGATCTGTCGCTGGAGAAGTCGACGTTGCTTCTGCAGTAGTCGACTTCAGTATTAATTTTCGAACTGATATATGCAGTATTTTCCACTCTTTTGATGGGAGTTTATTTTGTCGTCACCTCCTTTAAATTCTTGCATTCTTGGGTTTGTATCATCAAATACAACATCCACATATTCTTCAACACTTTAAGTTCTTTTATTAAAATCATGAAAGACTCTATTGATAGGAGCATGGGCTAAGAAAATACCTTTGTCACCCTTTGGATCGAACTTACAAAGATTGTTATTATTGTTGTTCTGGATGAAACACTCGCATTTGAATGGATGAAAGTAGCTTATGTTTGGTTACCTACATCTCCACAATTCATAGGGAGTCTTCTTCTGTAAAGGTCTAATTAAGCACCTATTAAGAATGTGACATGCAGTGCTCACTGCTTCTACCCAAAAGTGATCTGGTAAACTTCTATCCAAAAGTGTTGTTCTTGTTGTATCTTGTACGGATCTAATTTTTTGTTCAAACATTACACATTTCTTAAATATGTTTGAACGCCTACTTAACCTATCAAATCTAGTTTCCATAACATTAAAAAAATTTCTCCAAAAATAATTTGAACTTCAATAAATGATAGTTTTAAAATATGGTAAGTAATTTTTATGAAAATATAACGGGCAATCTTTACTAAGAAGAGTTAAGAGAAGTTGGTTTGTTTTTTAAAAAGAATATTTAAAGTCAAGAAGAATAAATACAAGAACGAAATAAAGAATTTATCATGATTAGTGTATTTATGTGTTTTTTGAGGATCTAAAATGTCGGGTTAGGATTCCTTTCAAATCTTTTTCTTTAGAAATTTGAAAAAATGTAATTTTTTTTCCCTTTTATAAATTTTATTTTGACAATAGCTCTCTTAATGTTTAAAAGTTTTTTTTTTTAGATTTCTTATGTGAAAAAATTAAAATATTTCGTATGTTAGAAATGAAGATTTCTAGTAATAAGTACATCAAATATTAAAATGTTAAAAAAAATTGAAAACATATATAATGTCTATATTAACTCAATTAATACTATAGATAACGAAAATGTTGATTTTATTTATTAGGCTGTGTGGTGGCTCGGAAAATGGCTTGAGAATCGCACCTTTAGTTATTTGTTAAAATGGATCGGTTACAAAATTTAATTTCTCCAATGATAAGGTTTTTATTAATCAAATGTCATTGGATCTATTTTCTTTGTATTATTATTTGGATGCATGTGATTTTTTGGGAATATTTATTGTCAATGTCGGCAAATGAAATTCTAAAATTTGCAAAGTTGTCAATAGCTAATGATATCTTTTCGTCAAACAATGGAGGTTAACCATTTTTCTTTTTCTTTTCCTTTTCCTATAAAATTTTAATTTGTATAATATTTTGTTTATTTTCGAATTATTTCATTGCGTTGATTTTTTGTTGCATGTAGATCTACCATTGTTGAAGATAAACTCCTCCCTTAGGTAAAAATATTCCACTTTTATTTTTCTTTTTTTTGTTTAAAATTGATTAAATAGATATGTAAATACATTTTAATGCTTTCTAATAGCCCTTATACGTTTTGTTTTGTCAAATATCACCCTTATTTTTTTAATGTGGAACACTTACTTAGCCTTTCAATTCATTTATCATAATCTTCACTTTTAAAAACTAAAAGGATCATAATTATCTTTCTCCAAATTACTCTAAATTCAATAAATGATCATTCTCTTTGATGAGAAGATATAGAAGATAATTTTAAGAGATCTGAAGATAATCTTTATGAGAAACATAATTCCCTTTTAGTTAAAATAGATAATATTATTTTATATCGAAACTATATATATAGTTAAATTAGTCTTCATTAAACAAACATTTTCAAAGTAACACGGATATGTAAATATCAATTATAACATGATAAATTGGATAATTATCATAATACTTCAATGGAATTTGTTTCAATTTCCACATGAACAGGGTAATGACAAATAGGATAATTATCATAATAATTTTTTTTTAGTTCTCTCCCTAGATATATGAGAAAAAGTGATTTCTTGCCTTTTTATAATTTTGTTTTTTTGGTGAAAGTCTTTTATAATTGCAGTAGAAGAATCTGTTTCTTTCATATCTTTTATGTGTCAGAAAATTGAATATCTCTCATTTGTTATAATTATAATTGAAAACCTTTAATAAAAAAATAAAATAATTTATAATATTAGTGTTGATCATGCTTGACCATGAGTTGGAAAATAACATTAAAGTTGCACCCTTGATTATTTTCTACGATGTGAAGATTGCGGTTTATGATGTATTCACTGTGAAGGTTTTGACTAATCAAATGACATTTTAATTCGGTTTGTTTCATTGTCGAATTAATTACACATAATTGTGATTTTTGAATTTTAGGCAGCAAATATTCTTATGTTTGTAGAAATGGATGCATGTTCATCTAAAAAACAATTTTTCGTCGGACCATTAAGTGGAGGTTAAAAAACTCCCTTCTCATTTGTAAGTTAAATTTGATTAATATTTTGCTCATTTTCAAATTATTTTAACAATGTGTTGGCTTTTGTTAGATACAGATCTAGATTTGGCAAGGAAAAACTTTATGCTTAAAGTTTTAGTGAATTTAAAGGCGAGGTGAATTTTTTTCACTCCCAAAATTTCTATATTTTAAAGTTATTTAAATGATATTCAAATTCAATTACTTCTTCTTAATTCCCTTTTCTATCAATTTAATTAATTAATTTAATTTTTAATTAGGAATTAACTTCTCCCTCTAGAAGAATAATTAAAGTAAAAACATAAATAATTTATCGTGATCAGTGTATTGGTATTTTTATAAAGTTTTCCCGACAAAATTTTGAGGAAATGAGATCTCTTTCTCTTTAAAAAAAATTAAAAAAAAAATAGCACTAGTTGTCTTATAAGTTAAATAAAAAAACATATTTTCTTACATTTCTTATGTTTGGAAAATGAAGATCTTTTATTTGTTACATCATCAAAAAATTTAAAATCTAAAGAAAGTTGGCAAACACATATATAGTTTGCCTTTACTCGGTTAATGCTTTCGATAATGAAAGTACTCATAAATTGATTTTTGAGTTGATTTTATTCATTAGGGTTTACGCTTCGAGATATGGCGCCATATAATTTGCACCTCTCTCTATTTTTTACAATGAAGAAATTGCAGTTTTGGATGTCAGGAGTGACAAGGTTTTTATCATTGATCTATTTTCCTTACTTTTGAATTAGTTATATATAATTACGATTTCTAACTAAATATTATATTGGTAGGTGGATGGAATTCTAAAGTTTGTTGAATCTTCAAAACAACAATTGGTTGTGAAAATCTTAAGCGAAGGTTAAATATTTTCTTGCCCTTCTTCTTTTGAATTAAAATTTGATTGATGTTTTGTTCGTCTTTAAATTATTTTAATATATTGATTTTTTTACATGTACAAATGTACAATTGGCAACGAGCTGAGTTAGATTCTTGGACAAACGACAAGAGAGGTTTGTGTAAATCAATTTTTTTATTTTTAAATAAAATTAATGCCTATCTAAACCTAATCTCATTTTATATTCAAATATTCCTGTTGATTATTTATTTATTTTTTGAAATATCAATTTTATTTTATGTATGTACGCCTAATTATGTTTTTATGTTATAAACTTCATACTAGAAAATCAAGAAGGTGAATTATTATCTTTTGTTCTCGATTGATCTTCAATTTCAGCAAATGAATTGCAAGAAATGTTGTTCTTTAAAGGGTCTTTATGAAATTACATTTCTAATTATGAACTAAATAAGTAATTGACATTGTCATATTAAAACAATAAATCATATATCTTCACAATCAAGTTTGTAATAATGTATTTTTTTACTAGTCTCTCTAGAAGTAATGAGAAAATGAAATTTCTTGGCTTTTATAGTTTTTGTTTTCAATTTCCTTTTATATAAAAATAATGAAAATATATATCTTAGGTGTAAAAATAAAGATTTCTCGTAAAACGAAAATAAAATTTATAAATAAATTTGCAAAGAACTATTTTTAAAGATCTTGAAAACGATTCCTTTCCTCTACTCTACTATGACGGTCTTTTTATTATTTAGATTTTAAACATTGAGTGATCGTTTTAATATATGTCAATTTGAAAAATCCATACAACATTAATTATTATTTTTATATCCTTTCTCAACAACATTTTAAGGTATAGTAATATATTTATTTCTTCTTTCATACATATTTGTATTATCCTTCAACCTTATAGAACATTTCAGGAGTGATTGTTAATTCTCGAATAACCCTTATCAGCCCGGTGAAAATTAAAAATAACAAACTAATCAAAGTACTGAGAATCCTCATATTGTTAATTGGTATATTGCTACTATATGCATATATATTGCATTTCTGCACATTATGAAGGTCAAAGAGTACCTATAATTAATATCTACATCACTAATTCTATGTAACTTGTTTCTAAGCTGAAAAGTTATATATGTTTTGCAGGTTGACTACTACCTTATGGTTTTCCCCATGCTGCCCCGGAAAACAAGAAATAGAATAAGATGTTAGCGGTATACATATGTCATATATGTATGTCATATATGGATGTTAATGGAAAATATTTATTTTGAGGATTTGGTTGTTATTTTACAAGAGTTTGTTATGTTTTAAGATGTTAACTTAACCAGTCAAAACTAGAATATAAAACTTGCATTTTGCATTATTTTTGTGAAATATTTGTTTGGGTTGTAAGTCTGTTTTAAAATAATGTGTGGATTTTAAAATACCAGTGTTGATGCAGAAAGCATTAATTACTTATGCTTACATTAGGGAAAACTCTTGTAACGACCTGTTTAGTCGTTTTGAGTAGCAAACTTCAATTCTAGGAAAAACTGGCAGAAGCGACGGACCGTCATGGGCACGACGGACCGTCGCAGGGTCTCGTTTCAAAACACTTAGAAAATCTGAAATTGGGTACTGAAAATTGACTCTCTGAACTTCGTGACGGAGTGGCAGGACGGACCGTCGCAGGCTCGACGGCCCGTCACAGGCCATCCACTTAAAATCGAGTTTCTGTAGCATGTGACGGACAGCAGGACGGACCGTCGCAGGCACGACGGCCCGTCACGGGCTACGCAATCCCAGTTCGGGTCGGATTTCTTTATACGTTTTAAGGGGCATTTTTGACTATTCCTGCTTTAATTATAAAGTTAGAGGGTTAATGTTAATAAGTCTAATTACTTGGGGGTTAAAAGAGGTAACCTTAAGTTAATTAGTGGGTTATTATTGTCATCTTTTATTATTAATTATATACTAATTAGGGTAAAAGAAAGAGGGTTTGAATAAGAAAAAAATAAGAAAGAGAACGAGTAGAAAGAGAGAGAAACGAAGAGGATAGCAAGGATTCTGAGAAGATAGCTTGTTGATCGCAATTCTTCGGTGGAGGTAGGTTATGGTTTCTCTTACGATATTCGTAGTAAACTCTTAATAGTGAATGATATGTATTGATAGTATTGTAAACCCCTCTATATGCTTAATTGTATGCTTGCATGAATGTGATTATGTAATTGTGAATAAACAAGCATGATGAAGCTATTGAAATCCCAAATCTTGATAAAAACCTAATCTCTTGATAATGATGAGGCCTTGGTATAAAAGAAGGCGTGATGAACTGAAGTAATGAGATTGATTATGCCTTGGTGAGAAAGAAGGCTTGATGAATTGATAGATGGAGATTAGGGGATCGGAGTGTCACGTTCCGACACATAGAATTAAGGGATAGGGTGTCTTAAACCGACACGTAGATCTAGGGGATCGGGTGTCACGAACCGACACATAGATTTAGGGGATCGGGTGTCACGAACTGACACGTAGATTTAGGGGATCGGGTGTCACGAACCGACACGTAGATTTAGGGGATCGGGTGTCACGAACCGACACATAGATTTAGGGGATCGGGTGTCACGAACCGACACGTAGATTTAGGGGATCGGTTGTCACGAACCAACACGTAGATTTAGGGGATCGGGTGTCACGAACCGACACGTAGATTTAGGGGATCGGAGTGTCACGTACCGACATAGGAGGATTAATGAATATGAGGGAGCGGAGTGTCACGTACCGACACAAGAGAACTAAAGATAATGAATCTTGAAAGATGTTAATATACTCAATCTAATGAACATAATTCCCAAATGAGTATGGTATTGAGGCTTGAGTCCTCATGTGTGAACTTGATGGTAATTGTTAATGATATAGTACTTGTTGTTGCTACATGTTGAGTATCATAGTTGATTTTATGATATTACTTGGTATATACTGTTTTCTATTTCGAATTGGCCGATGATATCTACTCAGTACCCGTGTTTTGTACTGACCCCTACTTTTATGTTTTCTTCTTTGTTATTTGTGGAGTGTAGCAAACGTGCCGTCGTCTTCGACTCAACAGTAATTCAAGCCAGTCTTACTACATCGGAAATTCAGGGTGAGCTAATGCTTCTAGCTTGGATTGGATCTTCTTCTTCAAGTCTTGATGCCTTGAACTTCCGGCATGGACTGGCTTCTTATGTATTTTTTTTAGCTTCTTAGACATTTTTAGTTAGTAATTTGATCATAGATGTTCTTGTGGTGATGACTTGCAGATTTTGGGGAATAATAGTTATTGATTTGGTTTTTATAAATAAGTTTAAGTCTTCCGCATTATTTTCTGTTGATATTATATTGAAATGTTAAGGTTTAGATTGGTTGGTTCGCTCACATAGGAGGGTAAATGTGGGTGCCAGTCGCGATCGGTTTTGGGTCGTGACAAAACTTGGTATGAGAGCATTAGGTTCGTTGGTCTCATCACACAAGAACGAGTCTAGTAGAGTCTTAAGGAACGGTAGGGGGGCGCCTTTACTTTTCTTTGAGAGGCTATAATACTTTAGGAAAATTCCATTCTTTCATTCTTTCTTTCGTGCTACTACTTGAATCCAATTGGTATCTAGGTGATACAAATTGTTATCTGACCATCTTCACTCTCTTTCGCAGATGGTTAGAACTACAGCAACGACTACGCCAACACCAACACCAGCACCGGCAAGACAAGAAACATCTGAGCCAGCCACTGGGGCTGTGGCTCGAGGAAGAACAACGGCAAGAGGACGTGGTAGAGGTCGTGGGAGGACGTCCTCTAGAGGAAGGGGACGAGCACCTAGCCCATCTGATACTAGGGTAGTGACTCCTCCACCGACTGAGGAAGTAGTAAGAGAGGGTGAGGAAGGGGAGGATGAACAAGTACAGAATGAGGAATTGCCACCCCAACCTACTCCAGACATGATCAATCAGGTTCTTGCTTATATTAGTGGGTTATCTGATCAAGGTCAAGCACCTCTAGTGTTTTCTGCACCAGCACCTCAAGGTCAGGAGGTACAACATGCGGCTACTGCGGCTCCTCGTATGGATGCCTCATTGGACATAGGCACGTTTCCACGTCTGACTACTGGGCCTATAATGACAAATGATCAGCATGAACTTTTCAGTAAGTTCTTGAAATTGAAACCTCCAGTCATCAAGGGTGCTGAATCTGAGGATGCTTACGATTTTCTGGTTGACTGTCATGAGCTTCTACACAAGATGGGTATAGTCGAACGGTTTGGTGTTGAGTTCGTGAGTTATCAGTTTCAAGGGAACGCCAAAATGTGGTGGCGGTCACATGTTGAGTGTCAACCAACAGAGGCACCACCTATGACTTGGGCCTCATTCTCTGGTTTGTTTATGGAGAAGTATATCCCCCGGACTTTGAGGGATAGGAAAAGGGATGAGTTCTTTAGCCTAGAGCAGGGTAGGATGTCGGTCAATGCATATGAGGCTAAGTTTCGTGCACTATCCAGATATGCCACCCAACTTTGTTTTAGTCCAAAAGAGCGGATTCGTCGTTTTGTGAAGGGGTTGAGGTCAGAGTTGCGGATTTCAGCCTTACATGTAGCGGCTACGGTAAAATCCTTCCAACAAGTGGTAGATTTCGTGGTAGAGGTGGAAGGAGTGAAGCCCGATGACTTCCCCTCGACACCGACATCAAAAAGGTTCCGCAAGGGAGGTGAGTTTAATGGTTCTTACTCTAGAGGACAGGGTTCCGGAGATTACTCAGTTCGACCCATTTAGTCTTCACTACAAACTGTAGTTGGGGGTCCACCTCAGACCGGTCAACAATTCTCTGAGAGACCAATGCTTGAATCCGGAGAGTGTTATGGATGTGGGGAGACTGGACATATTAGGAGGAATTGTCCCAAACAGAGTTATAGACCCCCAATAGCTAGAGGTAGAGGTGGTCATGGTAGAGGCCGTTATTCTGGGGGACGTGGTGGTCGAGGTAATGGTGGTCACCAAAACGGCAGAGGTGATGGGCAAACTGGAGCCACTACACCACAACATGGTAGGGGCAACGGACAAACAAATGAAAGGGCCCATTGTTATGCTTTCCCTGGGAGATCGGAGGCGGAGACATCTGATGCTGTCATCACAGGTAATCTTCTGGTTTTTGATTGCATGGCTTCTGTATTGTTTGATCCTGGATCCACATTTTCTTATGTATCTTCCTCATTTGCTAATGGTCTGAATTTACATTGTGAATTACTTGATATGCCTATTCGTGTTTCTACTCCGGTGGGTGAGTCCGTGGTAGTTGAAAAGGTATATAGGTCTTGTTTGGTGAACTTTGTGGGGAGCAACACTTATGTAGATTTGGTTATCTTAGAAATGGTTGATTTTGATGTAATTCTGGGTATGACTTGGCTTTCTCCGTAATTTGCGATCTTGGATTGTAATGCTAAAACGGTGACGTTAGCCAAGCCTGGGACAGATCCGTTAGTGTGGGAGGGTGACTACACTTCCAATCCGGTGCGTATCATCTCCTTTCTTCGTGCTATGAAAATGGTTAGTAAAGGGTGATTAGCTTTCTTGGCACATCTCAAGGATGATAGTACCCAAGTGCCTTCGATTGAGTCGGTTTCGGTGGTCCGTGAGTTTCTGGATGTCTTCCCTGCAGATCTTCCTGGTATGCCACCAGATAAGGATATTGACTTCTATATTGATCTTGAACCGGGTACTCACCCCATTTCTATACCCCCTTATAGAATGGCTCCCGCGGAGTTAAGAGAGTTAAAAGCCCAACTTCAAGAGTTGTTGAGCAAATGCTTCATTAGACCAAGTGCATCTCCTTGGGGTGCTCCGGTTTTGTTTGTAAAGAAGAAGGATGGGAGTTTTCGGATGTGCATAGACTACCGGCAGTTGAACAAGGTAACCATAAAGAACAAGTATCCTCTTCCTCGCATTGATGACTTGTTCGATCAGTTACAAGGTGGTTGTGTCTTCTCTAAGATTGACTTGAGGTCCGGTTATCATCAATTGAAAATACGGGCAACGGATGTGCCAAAGACTGCTTTTCGAACGAGGTATGGGCATTACGAATTTGTAGTGATGTCTTTTGGTCTTACGAATGCCCCTGCTGCGTTCATGAGCTTGATGAACGGGATTAATAAGCCATATTTGGACGTCTTCGTGATCGTATTTATTGATGATATACTGATATACTCAAAGAGCAAGAAAGAACATGAGGAGCATTTGAGAATGGTATTGGAAATGTTGAGGGAGAAAAAGCTTTATGCCAAGTTCTCTAAGTGTGAGTTTTTGCTAGATGCAGTGTCCTTCTTGGGGCACGTGGTTTCTAAGGATGGAGTGATGGTGGATCCTTCTAAGATTGAGACAGTGAAGAATTGGGTAAGACCTACTAATGTGTCAGAAATAAAGAGCTTTGTTGGGTTAGCTAGCTACTACCGCCGATTTGTCAAGGGATTCTCTTCTATTGCTTCCCAACTGACGAACTTGACTAAGCAAAATGTTCCATTTGTATGGTAAGACGAGTGTGAGGAAAGCTTTCAGAAGCTCAAGACTCTATTGACTACTGCACCAATTCTCACCTTGCCAGTGGAAGGTAAGAATTTCATTGTCTATTGTGATGCATCCTATTCGGGTTTGGGTGCAGTGCTAATGCAAGAGAAGAATGTGATTGCTTATGCTTCAAGACAATTAAAAGTGCATGAACGTAACTACCCAACTCATGATTTGGAATTGGCCGCGGTAGTGTTTGCACTAAAGCAATGGAGACACTATTTACATGGGGTTAAGTGTGAGGTCTACACGGATCATCGTAGCCTTCAGTATGTCTTTACTCAGAAAGATTTGAACTTAAGACAGAGGAGATGGATGGAGTTACTAAAGGAATACGATATCACTATCTTGTATCATCCGGGAAAAGCGAATGTTGTGGCAGATGCTTTAAGTAGAAAAGCGGGAAGCATGGGAAGTCTAGCTCACTTGCAAGTTTCTAGACGTCCATTGGCTAGAGAGGTTCAGACTCTGGCTAACGACTTGATGAGGTTAGAAGTAAATGAGAAGGGAGGATTGTTGGCTAGTGTGGAGTCAAGATCTTCTTTTCTTGACAAGATTAAGGGAAAACAGTTTAATGATGAAAAATTGATCCGTATCCGAGATAAAGTGTTGAAAGGAGAGGCTAAAGAAGCGACAATCGATGAGGAAGGTGTTATGAGAATCAAGGGAAGGGTATGTGTACCCCGAGTTGATGATTTGATCAACACTATTTTGACAGAGGCTCATAGTTCAAGGTATTCTATACATCCTGGTGCAACCAAGATGTATCGTGACCTAAAGCAACACTTTTGTTGGAGTAGAATGAAGCGTGACATTGTTGATTTTATTGCCAAATGTCCAAACTGTCAACAAGTAAAGTATGAACACCAAAGGCCCGGAGGAACACTTCAGAGAATGCCCATTCCGGAATGGAAATGGGAGAGAATCGCAATGGATTTCGTGGTTGGTCTGCCAAAGACATTGGGAAAGTTTGATTCTATTTGGGTGATTGTTGATAGGTTAACTAAGTCTGCTCATTTCGTTCCGGTTAAGGTGACTTACAATGCCGAGAAGTTAGCCAAGATCTATATCTCATAAATCGTTCGATTGCATGGGGTTCCACTATCCATCATATCAGATAGAGGTACGCAGTTTACTTCTAAGTTTTGGAAAACATTGCATGCAGAATTGGGTACTAGGTTTGACCTTAGTACTGCGTTCCATCCTCAGACCGATGGTCAGTCTGAGCGAACGATTCAAGTGTTGGAGGATATGCTTCATGCATGTGTGATAGAGTTTGGTGGCCATTGGGATAGCTTTTTACCCTTAGCGGAGTTTTCATACAATAATAGCTATCACTCAAGTATTAATATGGCCCCATTTGAAGCATTGTATGGGAGGAGATGTAGGTCTCCCATTGGTTGGTTTGATGCATTCGAGGTTAGACCTTGGGGTACTGACCTTTCGAGGGATTCGATAGATAAAGTGAAGTCTATTCAAGAAAAGCTTCTAGCGGCGCAAAGTAGACAAAAGGAATATGCAGATCGAAAGGTTAGAGACTTAGAGTTCATGGAGGGTGAACAAGTCTTGTTGAAAGTTTCACCAATGAAAGGGGTGATGCGGTTTGGTAAAAGAGGTAAACTAAGCCCAAGGTATATTGGTCCCTTCGAAGTACTTAAACGAGTAGGGGAGGTGGCTTATGAGTTAGCCTTGCCTCCAGGACTGTCCGGAGTGCATCCGGTATTCCATGTGTCTATGTTGAAAAGATACCATGGGATGGAAACTATATTATCCGTTGGGATTCAGTTTTGCTTGACGAGAATTTGTCTTATGAGTAGGAACCTGTTGTCATTCTAGATAGGGAAATTCGCAAGTTGAGATCAAGGGAGATTGCATCCATCAAGGTGCAATGGAAGAATCGGCCGGTTGAAGAAGCAACTTGGGAGAAGGAGGTCGATATGCGAGAAAGATACCCACACCTGTTTACAGATTCAGGTACTCCTTTTCGCCCTTGTTTTCCTTCTTGTGATCGTTCGGGGACGAACGATGGGAAAAATTGGTATCTATTGTAACGACCTGTTTAGTCGTTTTGAGTAGCAGAATTCAATTATGGGAAAAACTGGCAGAAGCGACGGACCCCACGACGGACCGTCATGGGCACGACGGACCGTCGCAGGGTCTCGTTTCAAAACACTTAGAAAATCTGAAATTGGGTACTGAAAATCGACTCTCTGAACTTCGTGACGGAGTGGCAGGACGGACCGTCGCAGGCTCGACGGCCCGTCACAGGCCATCCACTTAAAATCGAGTTTCTGTAGCATGTGATGGATAGCAGGACGGACCGTCGCAGGCACGACGGCCCGTCACGGGCTACGCAATCCCAGTTCGGGTCGGATTTCTTTATACGTTTTAAGGGGCATTTTTGACTATTCCTGCTTTAATTATAAAGTTAGAGGGTTAATGTTAATAAGTCTAATTACTTGGGGTTTAAAAGAGGTAACCTTAAGTTAATTAGTGGGTTAATATTGTCATCTTTTATTCTTAATTATATACTAATTAGGGTAAAAGAAAGAGGGTTTGAATAAGAAAAAAATAAGAAAGAGAACGAGTAGAGAGAGAGAGAAACGAAGAGGATAGCAAGGATTCAGAGAAGATAGCTTGTTGATTGCAATTCTTCGGTGGAGGTAGGTTATGGTTTCTCTTACGATATTCGTAGTAAACACTTAATAGTGAATGATATATATTGATAGTATTGTAAACCCCTCTATATGCTTAATTGTATGCTTGCATGAATGTAATTATGTAATTGTGAATAAACAAGCATGATGAAGCTATTGAAATCCCAAATCTTGATAAAAACCTAATCTCTTGATAATGATGAGGCCTTGGTATAAAAGAAGGCGTGATGAACTTAAGTAATGAGATTGATGATGCCTTGGTGAGAAAGAAGGCTTGATGAATTGATAGATGGAGATTAGGGGATCGGAGTGTCACGTTCCGACACATAGAATTAAGGGATCGGGTGTCACGAACCCACACGTAGATTTAGGGGATCGGGTGTCACGAACCGACACGTAGACTTAGGGGATCGGGTGTCACGAACCGACACGTAGATTTAGGGGATCGGGTGTCACGAACTGACACGTAGATTTAGGGGATCGGGTGTCACGAACCGACACGTAGATTTAGGAGATCGGGTGTCACGAACTGACACGTAGATTTAGGGGATCGGAGTGTCACGTACCGACACAGGAGGATTAATGAATATGAGGGAGCGGAGTGTCACGTACCGACACAAGAGAACTAAAGATAATGAATCTTGAAAGATGTTAATATACTCAATCTAATAAACATAATTCCCAAATGAGTATGGTATTGAGGCTTGAGTCCTCATGTGTGAACTTGATGGTAATTGTTAATGATATAGTACTTGTTGTTGCTACATGTTGAGTATCATAGTTGATTTTATGATATTACTTGGTATATACTATTTTCTATTTCGAGTTGGCCGATGATATCTACTCAGTACCCGTGTTTTGTACTGACCCCTACTTTTATGTTTTCTTCTTTGTTATTTGTGGAGTGTAGCAAACGTGCCGTCGTCTTCGACTCAACAGTAATTCAAGCCAGTCTTACTACATCGGAAATTCAGGGTGAGCTAATGCTTCTAGCTTGGACTGGATCTTCTTCTTCAAGTCTTGTTGCCTTGAACTTCCGGCATGGACTAGCTTCTTATGTATTTTTTTTAGCTTCTTAGACATTTTTAGTTAGTAATTTGATCATAGATGTTCTTGTGGTGATGACTTCCAGATTTTGGGGAATAATAGTTATTGATTTGGTTTTTATAAATAAGTTTAAGTCTTCCACATTATTTTCTGTTGATATTATATTGTAATGTTAAGGCTTAGATTGGTTGGTTCGCTCACATAGGAGGGTAAATGTGGGTGCCAGTCGCGATTGGTTTTGGGTCGTGACAACTCTTCACATTAAATTTTTTTGAGGCGTGACACTTCTTGAACTTTGCTAGTACAGGATGTTTCTATTTTCCTTATTTTAGACATAATCTCTAGTAGTAATGCTTGAATTAGGGTGAATGCACAAATTACATCTTTTGGTGTGTGATCCTTTCTTATGCAGGATGTTTTGGTTAATAATGCTTGTATTAGAGTAAACAAATAAGAGTATGTCCTTTGAGGTGAAACTCTTTTCCAAAACTTCACTAACGGGGGATGCTTTGAGCAGCAAGCTACCTATTATTGTTTGCATTTATAAGCTTCTTCATGATTCTAATCCATTAGTCACATCCCTTATTGATTCCTATTTTATTTTTGGGGTTGCTAATGTTAGTGCTAGGATTTAATTGTATGTCTTGATGCTATTAGTTTTTATAGTGTGTTGCAAGCATGTAAATCTTCAACGTCCACGTCAATTGATTGTTCTTCCTTAGTAAATTTATTTACAAAAATAGTGTTATTTCTGGTTTATCACGCATCAAAACAAGTGTTGAGTAACTTTGTCAACTAAGGGTTATGTAGATGGGAAGACATAAAAACTTTTTTGTTCTTTGTTGAGATTATTCCTGTTTTTAAAATTAGATAAAAGTACAAATATGCCCTCAAACACTTGAAAATGATTTTTCAATGCCCTCCGACATACTTTTCGTCCACCAGAGTTTCTGCCTTCCAATAATCAGTGATGATTTTCCCCTTCAACACACCGAACACTCATTATGTACGCATAGCGCAATCCTACACCACAATCTGAGTTGACAAATTTTTTTACCCAAACTTCAAAACCTGAACATAATCGATTTCACCCATCGGATTTACCCATAAATAAAGTCTCTAAGATCCTAGAGAAAGATCCTTTATATTTGTTACTTTCATTCATCTCACAAAAAAAATCCTAGTCCATTAGACGTAAACTAGCTCGTCTCCATAATTATTTGTGGATTCACTCAGATGCTGTCAGAGGTACTCACACTTTTGCTATGTTCATCTACGCGATCTTATTTTGTGTTCCATTTCTACTTGTATTGTCATTCCTATCTTGTTTTTAACAACTAATTACTGTGTCTTAGTTATATGCCTTACTAACTATGTGAGTGACTTGTGCCTACTAATATGTCCAATTGAGTAACTGGCTAAATTCTTTAAGACTTACATTGTAGTATCCAATCTTAGAAATAGTTAGATTTATTCGAAAGAACTAATTTGGAAAAGCTAAATTGATAATTTTGCAAGTTATGCATAAGTTGTGAGTTTTGGGTCAACTTCAAACGACCATAAATTTTATTACATGATGAGTTAGGTGGCCATTAGAGAAAATATTAAATCTATTTATATCCTATTTCAAATGCCACTGATATAGCTAAGTTTCTAGTTTGATTGAGGGAGATGTGTCTATTTAAAGTAAGTATGTTCAATTAAGGAAAGTTACCCAAATTTATGATGGGTATCTTGGTCTTTTCCTTACCCCTTTTACTTATGTTTTTAGTAATTAAATTGGGGTTCTAAACTGATTTTGTCTAGTTTACACAATCTTAAATTACGTTGGGATTTTAGAGTAAGGAGTTCAATAGGAGAAAAATCAAATCGTTCTTGCACTGCGAAATTAAAGGTTGTTTCTGTTAGGTAGTGGAGCCTGATTAATTTTAGGCTTTCCATTTTATTCTCTATTTATTCTCTGTTACCAAAAATACTATGATTTATTAATATAAATATACCTCACCGCCGTGGAAGTTTACTCACGGGGTGTTACCACAAATATTGGGTTTTCTCTTTCTCTCTCTAGATCTCTCATCTTTTTCTCTTGAAAGTTCTTGTGTTCTTCATTCATCTACTGTGTGTGTGTGAATTCGATCCTAACAAATTGTATCAGAGCTAAGGAGATTTAACACGATAACTAAAGATGGATAGTTCGAAGCTTGGAATCGAGATGTTTGATGGATCCGATTTCAGTTTCTCGAAGATGCAGATTAAAATTATTTGTACCAGAAAGATCTTCACGAACTGTTGACCGGGGTGAGGCCGGAATCCATGACGGAGGAGAAGTGGAAACTCAAGGATAGCCAGGCTCTAGGGTTGATTCGGTTGACTTTGTCAAGAATCTTTGCATTCAAAATCGTGAAGGAGAAGACTACGTCCGGTCTGTTGAAGGCACTGTCAAACATGTATGAAAAACCATCGGCTATGAACAAGGTATATTTGATGCGTAGATTGTTCAATTTATAGATGTCTTAGAATGGATCCATTTCTAATCATATAAACGAGTTCAATATGATTGTGAGTCAACTCAATTCCTTGGATATTAATATTCGAGATGAAATTAAGGTGTTGATTTTGATGTCATCTCTGCCCGAGTCTTGGGATACTGTTTTTGCTACGATTAGCAGTTCCCGTGGATCAGAGAAATTGAAGTTCGATGAAATCCGTGATGTTGTTCTTAGCGAATGTATTCACAAACAAGAAGTGGAAGATTCATTGGGAAGTGCTCTCAGCGTTGATCGAAGGGGGAGAAGTAAGAAGAAAGGCCAAAACAAACATGGTCGATCAAAATCAAAGAATCGAGGAAAATCCCGGAACTAATCAAACGTGACTTGTTCGAACTGTGGAGAAAAAAGGCACTTTCGGAAGAAACAGAATCAGAAATTTGGAGATGACAATGATTCTGTAAATTCAGCAGAGGACATTGGGATGCTCTGATCCTTAGTGTGAACAGCCCGCTTGAATAATGGATTTTTGATTCTTGTGCATATTTCCATTTGTCTCCAAGAAAGAAGTTGTTCAAAAATTTCTAATCTGCAAATTTTGGAAAAGTATATCTTGCTGAAAATAAAGCCTTAGAGATTGAAGAAAAGGGGGATGTTTGCAAAAAGATCACCTCGCGAAACCAGTGGACATTGGAGGATGTCAGATAAATTCCTGGGATCAAGAAAAATTTGATCTTTGTTGGTCTGTTCGATAGCACGGGATATGCAGCAGTGTTTGGGAAAGGTCGTGGAAGATCGTGAAAGGTGCTATGGTAGTAGCCCGTGGAACCAAATCGTAAACCTTGTACACCAGTGCAGGGTGTATAAACATGGTTGCTGTTGCTGGAGGTGCTTCCGATTCATGTATGTGGCACAACAGACTTGGACACATGAGTGCTAAAAGAATGAAGATGCTGGTTGCAAAAGGAGCATTAGAGGGTCTGAAGTCTTTTGATATGGGTCTTTGCGAGAGTTGTATTATGGACAAACTGAAAAGAGTAAGCTTCACAAAGATTCCTAGAGAGCCAAAGAAAGTGAAGTAGGAAATGGTCCATACAGATGTTTGGGGACCATCTCCAGTATTATCACTTGGAGGATCCAGATTCTATGTTACCTCATTGATGATTTCAGCAGGAAGGTATGGGTTTACATCTTGAAGCATAAGTCAGATGTGTTTGAAATTTTCAAGAAGTGGAAAGCTCAAGTTGAGAATCAGACCGGTTTGAAAGTTAAATGCCTGAGGTCTGACAATAGAGGAGAGTATGACAAATCCGATTGAAGGCATTCTGTGTAGCTGAGGGAATCAGATTGATGAGAACAGTTCTTGGTAAGGCAAGGCAGAATGGAAATGCTAAGAGGATGAACATAACATTGAATGAGCGTGCAAGGAGTATGAGGATACACTATGGGCTGCCTAAAACACTTTGGGCGGATGCTGTGAGCACAACTGCATACTTGATCAACAGGGGTCCATCAGTTCCTATAGGGTTCAAGATTCCAGAGAAGGTGTGGACATGAAAATAACTCAAGTACTCACACTCGAGGACTTTTGGTTGCTCTGCTTATGTTCATGTTAATCCAGAAAAGAGGGACAAGCTTGATGCCAAGGCTGTGAAGTGTTACTTCATAGGCTACAATTCTTATTTGTTTGGTTACATGTTTTGAGATGACAAGAACAGAAAGATCCTAACACACTGTGACGTGACATTTGATGAGTCTGCCCTGTACAGGGACAGAGAGAAGAAGGTTCTAGAGATGACAAAGCAAGTGGGAGTTGAGGTTGAGTTGGAGGAGAGTAACCCCAAAGATGTAGAAGCAGATACTCAACCAACTCCTACTGAAGAATTTGAAGTGGAGCAAGTTACACCTAAGCAGGTGTTAAGGAGATTAACCAGATCCATCAGGGCACCAGATAGGTATTCACCTTCATTACGCTATCTATTGCTGACTGATGAGGGGGAACCAGAGTCTTTTGATGAGGCCCTACAGGTGGAGGATTCGATCAAGTGGGAGAAAAATATGGATGATGAGATGAGGTCACTTAAGAAGAACAACACATGGGTGTTGACTGAGCTACCTTCATGGAAGGGAGCTTTGCTGAACAAGTGGGTGTTCAGAATCAAGACTGAACCAGATGGAAAAAGAAGGTTCAAGGCTCTTCTAGTGGTTAAAGTATATTCACAAAGGAAAGGTATTGATTATGCTGAAATATTCTCTCTTGTTTTGAAGTTAACCTCTATTCGAATTCTGTTGAATGTTGTTGCATCATAGAAATTGCATATAGAGCAAATGGATGTAAAAACAGTGTTTTTACATGGTGATCTTGACAAAGAGATCTTTATGCAGCAACTGGAAGGATTTGTGGTTCTAGGCAAGGAACACATTGTGTGCAACCTTACCAGGAGCTTGTATGGACTAAATCAAGCACCAAGGCAGTGGTACAAGAAGTTTTACTCCTTCATGACAAAGAGTGGATTCTGCAAAGCTGAAAAAGATCCTTGTTGTTACTTGAAGAAATACACTGATTCATATGTCTTTCTACTCTTTGATGTGGATGATATGTTGATTGCAGGATATAGTATAAGGGAGATTAACAATCTGAAGACTACGTTGTCTGCAGCATTTGATATGAAAGATTTGGGTCCAGCAAAACAAATTTTGGGGATGAAGATTTCTCGAGATAGATCTGCTGACACTTTAAATTTATCTCAGGAGTTGTACATTGAGAAGGTTCTGAGCAGATTCAGAGTTAATGATGCTAAACTCTGGACTACTCCATTGGCAAATCACTTTGAATTGTCAAAGTAGCTGTCACCCAAGACTGTCGATGAGCGTGATCACATGGTACTTGTTCCATATGCTTCAGCAGTTGGTAGTTTGACGTATGCTATGGTCTGCACTAAACCTGATATAACACATGCAGTTGGAGTTGTTAGCAGGTACATGGTGAATCCCGGGAAAGAGCATTGGGAAGCTGTGAAGTGGCTTCTGAGATATCTGAGAGGTACAACCATTACTTCACTTTGTTTTGGCAAAGGCAAAGTTACTCATAAGGGTTTTGTGGATGCTGATCTTGGTGGGGATGTTGACTCGAGAAAGAGTACATCCGGGTACATTTACACCATAGGTGGAACAACAGTGAAGTGGTTGTACAGGCTTCAGAAGTGTGTTTCTCTTTCATCTACTGAACGTGAGTATGTGGCAGTAGCTGAAGCTGGGAATGAGATGATATAGCTGGCAGATTATCTTGAGGAATTGGGCAAGAAGCAGAGCGAGAAGATTCTTTACTCAGATAGCCAAAGTGTCATACATTTGGTAAAAAATCCAGTCTATCATTTGAAGACAAAGCACCTCAGAAGGCGATACCATTTCACTCGCAAGGCAGTGGATGATGGTGATATGTGCTTGCAGAAGATAGAGGGTGCAAAGAACCCGACAGACATATTGAAGAAATGTTTTGATGTTGGGAAACTGAGGTTATGTAAAACATCGGTTGGTCTTCTGTAGTTGGTGCTACAGATGTTGCGGTGCGGTAAAGATGTTGATGATGAAGAGATTTTTGTTTGAGAATGTATTTTTTGGATGACTGAGTCAGTCTCCAAGTGGGAAAGTTGTTAGGTAGTGTAGCCTGATTAATTTTAGGCTTTCCTATTTATTCTCTATTTTAGGCTTTCCTGTTTATTCTCTGTAACCAAAAATACTCTGATTTATTATTATAAATATACCTCACCGCCGTGGATGTTTACTCACGGGGTGTTACCACGAAATATTGGGTTTTCTCTTTCTCTCTATAGATCTCTCATATCTTTCTCTTTAAAGTTCTTGTGTTCTTCATTCATCTAGTGTGTGTGCGTGAATTCGATCCTAACTCTTTCACCAAAGGTTGTTCCCTAAAGAGGTATGTGACTTCACATAACATTGGGTTCGTTTACCCACACACCAATCATTATTGTTTCAGCCTAAGTTTTTTCTCCTACGCGCAAAGGATTTAAGTTCTTTAGAGTTTCATTGATGTGTTATTTCATAATCTTTATTGTTGAGGTTTTAATAAGCTATTGAGATATCCGTCTGAGTTTTTAGGTTATTTTTTAGTAATTTATTTTGTACTACTGTTGGGTATTCGATTCAAAGTGATTGGGGAAGAAACCATTAGATTCTAGGAGAATTGGTGTTTAAATCGAGGAAGAAAATTTTTTAGCAGAATGTGGCACGCAAGTCCGCGTTGCAAAATTTCTCCCCTGCTGAAAAAATTTGCAGAGAGTACACAGACACCACTTTATAAAATGATTTCACAACTATATATTTAAATTCATCTTCACGTCATGGACTTGCTCCCCTAGCAATGATTTTCTACCATTTCTCATGATTAACTATCTAAAAACACTTTTAATCATAATGATATCCTTCCTATCGAAACCATAACCTTGAATTCATAATTAAAATTCAACATAGAGTTATGAGTAATGTCTTGATAGTTATTTGAGTCCTTTTAAGAATTCTTTTACAAATATTCTAAACTTGTTTAGGACTTAAGCATTGAGATTAAGGAAGAGTAGAGATAAATTAATTCTTTTAAATGTTATATGGGACCTAAGTATTTCAAAAGAATAAAATGTTTTCACATTCAAGTTGAGAGGAAACACCGACTTCCAAAAGAGTTTTGATGAGAATTTTTGAGTACCATCTCTTTTAAGAGATAGATTTTTGAGTAATAATCTCAAACCACAGAGAAATTCATGTTCTTAATAATACACTACATAAAAATTAATCATTAACGACAATTAATTCTTAATTGTCGCTAAAGATGCATTTTTTGCGGCAATTAATATTTTTTGAACATGTCTCTAAAGACTTTAGAAACATTGGTTCTAATGATACTTAATAAATGTAGGAAAAATGTTAGAACTCTTTTTTTATGTCAACATTTTTTGATGCTAAAAGTTGTTTTTAATGTAGTGATATTAGTTAGCTACATTTTTGAGTAGTATTGGGCATCAATATCGAGAGGAGTTCGGATAAGTCTCCATAAACCATGTAGCAAACATTGGTAAAAATGGTCATACATTTTAGATAATTCATTAATGATTTTTAGAATGAACTGGTAGATCCACATAGTGAGTAGTCCTATACCAGGGCAAAGTATAGGAAAATTCTACAAACATGGACAAAGCTTTGTATCATGAACATACTTCATAGTGATTGTTGTTGGTTAGAGAATCTTTCACAGATATACTTGTACTTTCATATGCAAACATAACTTACTATTGTCGTTTTCAAAACACTGAGTTGTTATTGACATGTTTTTATTTTTTTATATTGCATCTTTATTGCTTCTCTATACTAAAATGAGTTGAGTGGAGTTAAGACAAAGTAAGTTATTTCAATTCCCTTTCACGCTTATGCCTTGTTTTAGAATTCTCCTCAGGAGCTCATAAATTTCATGTACTTACGTCATTTGAACTTTATCTTTTATGATATATATACAGGTAAGCAGGATCAATATTTAGCGCTACGTTGTTACTGTTGTGCTTCAAAGTTATTGGTGAGCCTCATTAATATCTTCAGGATCCCTATTTGATATGTTTAAGTTATTAGAGTTTCTAGTAATATCAAGAGTCTTATCCCAACATCTCTCATTTTATGAGGGGCTGTATAGATAGATAGACAGTAGTTCATGACTCTTTTTATTTTCAATTGTTAATGCCTTAGACTTGAGTTACCTCATTGTCTAGTAAATGTATCTTCTAATACATTCCCAGTTTATTGTATGAGTTTATTATCTGAGACTATTTCATGTTAGTTAATTCTTCTACTTAGTAGTAAGTCAGGCGAAGGGTTCACTTGGGCAAATAAAGGTTCTAGAGTGTCAGTTGCGTTCACTGTATAGGCTCGGGGCATGAAAAGATAAATTGACTATAAGATATCAAATTAAAGGTATTTGAATCTTTTGTCCAACAACATCTAGTTTGCTACATTTTGAGTTCAGCTAAGGGTTATATGCTCGTTTGAAGTCAACTAGTTCAGTTAATGAAATTTACCCCGAATTAATGAGGGGTAATTAGTTCTTTTCTTTACCCCATTAGCTTTAAGCATCTCTCATAATATTTTAGGGATCTAAAATTAATTGGTTCAGTTTTCACAATCTTGAAATACTCTTAGGGTTTTAAGAGGAGTTCAAGAAGAGAAAAGAGGGAAGGTCTTAGGCTTTCGTCAAAATTATTGAGATTTGTCGAGGAATTTTTCCAAAGGGTTTGATCTGTAAGAGGTATGTAAGTTTTTCATAACGATGGATTCGTTCAACCACATCTCAATCGCGAGTTTTATGAGTAATTTTCATCTATGATAATCCATCTATTAATATTTTTTATTAGGTCTTGAAATTTCATTCGTAAATCTTGATTATTGAGATTTTGATTGTTATTTAAGATGAATAGGTGTTTTAGGGTTGTTGATGAATGGATTTCTATTACTAATGTTGGGTATCTGAATTTATGAGAGTTTGGAAGAATTCATTCAATTCTAGGTGAATTAGGTCCTTAAATCGAAGAAGAAAATTCGTTGGAATAATTTTGAGCAGGATCTGGCATGCTGCGCTAACACGCACCAGGAAATATTGTATGTAGTGTATGGGCTACACCCCGCTCCACTCATTTCTCTAGCATTACCTGTCCTTCTATAGTTTTGTCAGTTATTCCGTTTCAGTTCTTTGAAAGTATATCTTTACTCTTTTCAGATTCTAACTCCTCTAAACTAAATATTAACATCAAGAGATTATTCATAACATGAATCATAACCATTGAATTCATAATTTAAATTCAAGGTCGAGGTAAGTGTATAGTTTTAGGAGTTGTTTTCCGACAATTCGAGAAGTCTTTTACAATCTTTTAAAACCTATTTGTGGGCCAAGCGTTGGTTGACTTTTATTTTCAATCTAGTGCCACGTAAGCCAAAAAGGGGTAGAGATTACTTATAAAATAAGGTTAGGGGGGTAATAGGACCTTAGAATAGTTTAAGTGTGTCTTTGGGATTTAAGGCATAGGTTGAGGGGGTACTTGTGCATTTTCCGTTTTCAAAATGAATATATGCAAACTAAGTATTCCCGAAAGAAAATGTTGTTACATTTAAAATGAGGAGGAATATTTGCTTTCCAAATGTATATATGAGGAGTTTTGAGTATAATCTCATTAAAGAGAATATTTTGAGTAATAATCTTAAAGTTGAGGATGAGAAAATTCTATTAAACATATGAGTTGTGTATATCTGTTGAGTAGTATTGAACTTTGATATGGGAACGAATTCAAACAACTCAAAGTCCTCATAAATCATGTAATCAATATGGCTAGAAAAGGGTCAT
Organism: Solanum neorickii; assembly: GCA_027704865.1. Lineage (NCBI taxonomy): Eukaryota > Viridiplantae > Streptophyta > Magnoliopsida > Solanales > Solanaceae > Solanum > Solanum neorickii. The sequence continues at coordinate 9,155,334 of JAKWJC010000363.1, read as the reverse complement.
TCTTTTGAAATTATTCCTTAATACTTTTTGAGCATAGCTTAATGGATCAACTTAGTTGAGGATGTCTTGTATCATGGCAAGGTATAGGACAGTTTTGGAAGCGTGGGTAAATGTTGTATCATCACATAGCTCATAGTGACCCTTCTCGGTTAGAGAATCTCCCAAATTGAGTTATATTGTATCTTTACATACAAATTAAATTATTATTGTATTTGAAGGAAAATACATAAAAGAAACCTTTAACATGGTTGAATAATTTACTTAAGAACTTAAACTACACGTGCGTTTTAATACCCTCTGTTACAAATATTTGAAGTAAATTCAAGATAACCGTGATATTATTATATATACCACTATCATTCGCCACATCATAGCCATGTAACTATAAAAACATACCCATGCCAGCACCACGACATAGTCATGTCATCACCACATCATGAATTATTTTTTGTTAATTTATTTTTTACAAATTTTTGTTTAACACTTTTTTTAAAGTTAGTTTACACTAAGTAATTAATTACCTATGCATTATTTAAAATATAATTTAAAATAAGGACATAGCTTCGTTGAAAGCTTCAAATAAAACTGGGTTGTTACCAGTTATAGTGAGATCATCAACATAAAGACACACAAGTAAAATATTTCCATTAGTATCAACATTAATGTAAACAACATATTCATGAAGATAAGAGTAAATTGTATTGAATGTATTTGTCAATGCGACTATTCAAAGCTTATGGAATTGCTTCAACCCATATAAGGTAATCTTCAACCTCAACGCCTTATCTTCATGATTTTTCAACCATGAAACCCAATGGTTACTCAACATAGACATCTTTTTCAAGATATCCATTCCAGAATGCCGATTTGACATCTAGTTGATGGATTTTCCATTTCATTTGTGCCACTAAAGAGATCAATAGATGAATTGTCTCCATGCGGGCAACATGCGCATTGACTTCCTCACAATCGATGTCATGACTTTGTTTGTAGACTTTAGCATCAAGTGTTGCCTAGTATATTTATACCTTTCAATTTGAATTTTACTTTTGTCTTGTGTACTCACTTGACTCCAATTGCTCGATGGTCATTCGGAAGAGTTGTTAACTCCAAAGTGTTGTTATTCTCTATTGAGTGGATCTCATCCTTCATGGTTTGTCTCAACCTTTGGTCAGTAACAGCTTCATCAAAATTCATTGGTTCACTTTCAACAAAGATACAACAAAAAAAATTAAAATTAGCAATTTCTTTTATGTCTTCATAGAGTTCTTGAATCCTCCTGATCCTATATATTCTTTCTCTTGAACTCTCATGAAAAGATAGAGTTCAACATTTGCTAGTGAAGGAGGTGGGGTCGCATCCAGCGCATATGCCATGGTTTCTTCTTCATCTCCTAAGTGTGGAAGAAAATCATATGTTTTTTCTTACATAGTCTCCCAATTCGATGATGTTTCTTCATTGAATTCAACATTACGAATCACCACCACCTTGTCATTGCTTGGATTGTACAATTTTTAGCCTTTTGAATTCGTTTCATAGCCAACAAACATATACTTTACACTACGATCATCAAGTTTAGCTCTTCCTTGATGTGGAACATGAGCATATGCTATGCTCCCAAAGATACTCAAATGCTTGACACTTTGTTTTCTTCAACTCTATGCTTCTTGAGGTTTTTGATCTCATACATTTTTTGTTGGAGAACTTTAGCTCAAATAAATTGCACAAGAAATAGCCTTGGCCCAAAAATATTTTGGTAGATGCTTAGCTTTAAACATACATCTAGCCATATTAAGAATTGATCTATTCTTTCTTTCTGCAACAACATTTTGTTGGGGTGAGTAAGGTACTTTTAGAGGAGACGAATTCAATGAGATTGTTAAAATTCATTAAATTCTTTTGAAGTATATTTGTCTGTTCTATCCGAATTTAATGTTATTATTTCATAGCCACATTCTTTTTCGACAAGTACTTTGAAATTTTTAAAGGCAACAAAAACTTCAGATTTTTGCTTCGAGAAGTATACCTATGTCTTCTTACTGAAATCATCAAAAAAGAACAAGTATTTTTCTTTTACCAAAAGAAGGTGAATCGATTGGACCACACACATCGGTTTGTACAAATTAAAGTGGCTAACTTGTTATTAATATAGTATTCTCTGGTAAACTCCTCATTGCGTGTACTCCAAGAAGACGTGATACACATAATTGATTTGGATCGTTTATTAACGGTATCCCATCAACTATGTTCTTGTCTCCCGTTGATTTGAGATCTTCAAAGTTCAAGTGCCCCAATCTCATATGCAAAAACCATGAGTCATCTTGCACATTGACCTTCAAACACTTTGCATTTATAGTTTGAAGATACAAAGAAATCAAACTATGCTTTGTCTTATGAACTTTGGAAATTATGTTGTTACTTAAATCTCTAAGCCAAAGATGTAAATTTTTCATAAGAATATCATATCCTTTTTTAAGAAGATGACCCAACATCAAAATGTTACTTTTAAATTTTGGCACATAATAAACACTGTTAATAAATTTATGTCCACCATCTTCACAAAATATAAAAATCATACCTATCCCTTAAAATTTGGATATTCGAGGTATCTCAAAAAGACACATTGCCTTTCACCGTCTTCTTTATCCCTGAAAAATTTATCTCTGTGAACACAAATATGATTGCTTGATCCATTGTCCAGATAACATGAGCTGCAATCATCTTTATCTTCTTCTTTGAGTGCTAATAACAATGTTGACTCATCTTCATCTTTGTTATTGTCAACAAGATTTACTTTCTCTTCACCATTACTACGACATTACAAAGAGTACTGTCAAAGTTTTTGACAGTTATAACACTCAATTTTAGATTTGTCATACCTTATTTAAATCGTACCTTGATAGGCTCCACGTACTCTACCTCCTCGTTCAGCACGATCACAACCTCTAAATGACCGTTGACCTGTATCTTCATTGTTGAAATGATTGGTAAAACTTATTCCTCTTCCACGGCGTCACCATTGTCCATTTCCTTTGTAACTTTTCTCACTTTCAAATACTTTGAAGGATGCATGAGTACTAATAAGTTGTTCTAGTTGCTCTTCTTTCTCATTTTCACTTTCTCTTCATGGGATGGTAAAGAACCTTCCAATTGTTTTACCTCCATAGAGTCTAGATCTTTAGACTACTTAATATCACACACCAAATAGTCAAATTTAGGTGTTAAAGAACGAATGATTTTTTTTCCACATGCACATCATCTACTTCCTCCTTGTATCTTCTTAGTTGATTTACAACAACCATCAATCTTGAACAGAAATCCAAAATTTATTATGATTCTTTAATTTTAAAAATATCAAACTCTGCCCTTAGAGTTTTAAGTTTTATCTTCTTAACTGTATCAACTCCTTGGACAGAATTTGGTAATTTTCGCACGCTTCTTTTGAGATGGTTGCATCAGCCTCCTTCTCAAACATGCCATCATCAAAGCATTGATGGGTAAGAGTGAGGGCCTGTTGATCACTCTTTCTTGTCTTTCACAATGTTTGCTCATTTACGGATTTTGTATATCATTAGTCTACAATATCCCAAACATCTTGAGAGCCAAGAATGGCTTTCATTTGTAGACACCATTTTTAATAATTTTATCTTGTAAGACAGGGGTATGGGCACGACAATAGACTATTATTTGTCATTGCTCTAATACGACGTTGTTGAAAAAACGATAATCACCCCCAAAATAATATCCAAACTAAATAGCAATAGAAAGAGAGTAACAACTACTCCAAATATTTAAATGGGGTAAATATAATACCCGGATAAGTAATACAATAATATTTATGAAACTTAGTAGTGCCAAAAGACTATTATTCAACACTCTTTTATTTCTTACAACACATAATAATATTACTTGCACACTATTTTCTCACTGAACTAAGAAGTATTTTGTAGATAACTTTCTCTACTCTCTATTGCTTCTCTATTTTGGTGTGTCATTAAGTGCATAATTACTATTCTATTTATAGAGTTTTTTTGAACACTTGATTACATCATTAGTGCATAATGTGGTAGCCAATTTCCACAAAAATTGGTTGTCAAACTCTACCAAACATAGAATATCTACTTCCACAAATGTGACTATAAATTTTCACGTTGGTGGGTACAAATTTTCACATTTGTGACTAGTAATTTCAACAAGTATGACTGCAAAATTAATTGCTACCACAATTTTATTCCCACATTAAACACATAACTGAGTGATGGAATTTCTTGCGATTGAAATCCAAATGGATTTCAAACTTCACGAGTTTAAGTCGAAAACATTAATTGAAGTTGTTTTGAAACAAAACCAGTTGCAAGGTCCTATTATGATTTAAGTCATAGACCAATAGTTGCTGCAATTTCTTCTCCTTTCATAAAATGAAATCAGTGGACAGATTGCTTCAACGATCTGCAATCTGAAAACACTACAAGTGCTAGATTTGTGCTCCAATAATTTGGAGGGAACAATCGCACTATGTTTGGGTGAGATTGGTGAACTTTCCGTTATGGATTTAAAAACAATATTCTTACCGCGACAATTACTATTACTATTAGTATAGGAAACCAAGTTTGAGTCATTAATTTGATGGGAATAAACTAGAGGGGAAAGTTCCGCAAACTCTGATAAATTACAAATATTTGGCAGTTCTTTATTTAGGAAACAATGAATTGAATGACACATTTCCTAAATGGTTGGGAGCCCTACCAAAGTTGCATATTTCAGTATTGAGATCAAATAAGTTCAATTGACCTATAAAATATTCCAGGACTGTCAACTTGTTTTCTCAAATTCGTGCCGTAGATCTCTCATCCGACGTATTTACTTGAGATTTACCACTGACCCTTTTCAAAAATTTTGAAGCTATGAAAATAAATGTTGAGAACAATGGAACATGAGAGTATGTATCTGAAATAGGTTCTCATTATTACACAGATGCCTTTATAGTGACAAGAAAGGGGCTGGATGTTGAACTTCCTCGAGTTTTGACTACAACCATAATTATCGATCTCTTAAGGAAACGATTCGAAGGTCATATCCCAAGCATTATTGTAGATCTCGTTGGGCTTCGTATGTTGAACTTATCTCATAATAGCTTGGAGGGTCACATACCAGCATCCCATCACTAATTATCTTTACTTGAATTACTGAATCTCTCATCCAACAAAATCAGCGGCGAAATTCCACAACAACTTGCATCCCTCACATCACTTGAAGTTTTAAAGCTTTCTCACAATCATCTTACAATCATCTTGTTTGATGCAACCCCAAAGAATACACCCGCAGAAAGAACCTTGTCCTTAAGGTTCAAGTCAAGATACATCATCTGGCAACATGGAGTATAATATTCTTTGTTTGGCATGTGGGAGTAGTCTAGACACGATTGTATAATTATTAATTAGCTTTGGAACATGGAATGGATGGTTAGTAATGTAAGATGTGTCCAAAAGAGTAATGCACCTATATATCTCACTCAAACTTATGGAAGAACTAGTAGTAGCAACATAGGGAAACTTCGTCATATTTTACAACAGCTACCGACACATATGGATAACAAGAGTTGCAGTTCCCTTCTTACTCCTTTCTTCCTTGCAATCAATTGAAATATTCACCTTGGAGTAGCTTCCTTTCCCCAAATCTCTGCATTGAAACTGATATCAACCCTTTACAATAACCCTCTCTCTGATTTGTACTTTTCGAACTTATCAAGTGGAGTACGGGTCTAACCTCATTCGCAACAACCACACACTTGTTCAAGAGGATAGACAAAATTAATGCAGTATCTAAACCATGATGTAACCTATGTCGTGCAGCCCACTCTATCATCTCAAGTACCCCATAAAGTGTGTATCCTGCATAAGAGTGTTCAATCTCAAACTTAACCTATTATCCACTCCTTAATGCAATTACTTTTAACTTCAGCAACATGGTAGCAACGACATTCATATAGTGAGAATGTAAAATCAATGTGTGCTTGAAGTTGGCTGACAAAATCTCATTTTTCACATCATAATTATATTGATGTAAGACTAGTGTATATGCAATTGGCATACATGTGAACAGAATGCGCAAGTAGGAGTTTACATTCCATGGTTGTCCAGGATCCCAAACTCTATTCATTGAGTTTAACTACACAATTAAAAAAATCCTGCCAATACATCCCAGCAATAGCAGTTCTTTTGCGTTGTATACCGTATAAATTTTCAAGTCCATGAAATCGAAACCTATTCCTTGATCCAAGACATAATGATCCACTATAGTTGTGGGAATTATTACTGTAAGAAATTAAGCAGCTGGTTCAAATTGAAATTGACTCATCATTTGTTGACCATTGAACTCCCTGGTTAAATTTCCATGCTTAGTGTAAGGAAGTATTTATCAGAATTCATTAAAGTTGCCGATATATTGAGTTATAGATCTTCATTATCCATACATTCCATGGAAAACTCAGCAAGATACCAGTCTTCAAAGGACCCAAAATCAGTTTTCCATTTAGGAGAGCCACTATAAAGAGACTTATCATATGCATACTTCCTTCACATATCTCGTTCGAGATGTTCATTCGGCCTACCAACTTCTTGACCGTCAAAAGGAACTAGAACGTTCTTCTACCAAAGCAGTTGTTGATTTGGATCTCCCGTTTTGAGAAGTTGTTAAATTATCAAACGCATGGTCCTCTTTCAAGGTTTGAATTTCATGTTATCCCTTGTACTAAGGTTAATAAAAAAATACATAAACACAAATAAGATGAATAGAAGTAAACATTTCATCTGAGTCCATGTAACTACTGTGTTTCCTTTAGAAATTTAATTCCCTCAATTTACCCGAGATTTAAGATTAAGTTCTTCCAATATAAAAACAGATTAACCTGATAAAGAAGTAGCGTTACCTAAAACTTCAATAACTTCAGCGAACGCAAGAACAGTAACAAGAGCACAGATAGACTTAGCTGATCGACAATTTTGTTTGTGAGAGAAAATTTATGCAGAGAGGACAAACTTTCAGGAAGTGAAAAATGAAAAAGACCTCCTTTTTATAGCCATTTTCAGCAAGAGTCGTGTTTGGTTAGACCAATCTATTCAGACCCCTTTTTTCCAGAAATTGTGTCTTTTGGGAAAAATAACGACTTTTCCAAAGGAATAGGTTGCTTCAGATTGTTATTATCATTACACGTGAATTTCAAATAAATATCGTGGCGCCAAAATTATTTATGTTATTTAACTAACATTCTGTAGTAATGTAAAAGAGAAAATTAATAAATTAACTCAATTTTTTCGATTAACAAGATTGATTAAATAAAAAATTTAACAATCAATCACATCATTTGCCAAATACAAATCCAAATTCAAATCTAAACCCGAATGGTCAAGTCTGAGCGAGCGAGTGACGACGACATAAGGGTCACCTTCTTCCTAACCCTTTAAGAAGTAAAGAATGTGTTTCCTAATATAAGGACAAAAATTTCCTTTCTTCTGCCAATATTAGAGAAATGACTTTTCATTTGAAGTTTGCAAATGAGTTTTAATTTTCCCTCAAAAATTAGTTCTCCCACTTTTTCATATTCTCTTCTTTTTTCTCATTCACATTTTGCTAAAACCCATCAATTCCCTACATGAATGGAAAATGGCTAACGTTAATATATATGCATGAAAAACATGTGTGTCTTGTAAGTAAGGATTAATCACATTTGGATAAGTAGGTTTTAGTTTAATCTTTCCATAGTGACAATATATCGGATATACTCAATCAATCGGTAGATTTGATATCTTTGAACCATAGAGCTTTGGTATATATATAGACAAAATTAGTCACACAGTTAACCCTTGAATTGTTCTTAGTTCTCATTGTTTTGTTCATTTCAGCCATGAACATATCTCATTTTGTATGTGCTTAGGAAACTGCCCTTGCCGGATTGTCCTAGAAGCAGCTTACAATTCACACTCGCATAGGTAGTTTTTAAATGTGTTATCCCTAGATACACTATTTGGTATACTTTGTATCAAACATAGAAACCATTAAAAAGTCCTAATGCCTTTATCCTCGTTACTGAACATTGTCTCATCATGAGAATGGACTATAAATTAATTTTTGACAATGTTGACTGTGATCAATAATTTTGTTTTATCTCCTTGAACCTAGATCTTGGAATCTCCAGTATTCTAGGTAGATTTACCGCAAGAATAAGTTTTTATCGGCCATAGTCTCATTCCCGTCGATGATACTTCAACTCCCTCTCTAGTTAGGCCTTTTGCAACTGGATCTGACACATTATCCATTGAATTTACATAGTTAATTCTAATAATTTAACTAGAGAGTTGTTGTCTAATAGAATTAACTCTTCGTCTTATGTGACGAGACATCTCGTTATGCATAACGCTTCTAGCCGTACCTATTGCAGCTTGACTATCGCAGCGTATGTATATAGGGGTCATTGTTTTGGGCAGAAACAGAATATCATCTAAAAAATTTAAGATCCATTTAGCTTCTTTACCATTCTTGTCTAAGGCAATGAGTTTAAACTCCATTGTAGAGCGAACTAAACATATTTTTTTAGATAATCTCCAAGATATAACTCCAACAACAGTGAAAGCATATCAACATGTGGATTTTGTTTAAGTTGACCTAGTTATCTAATTTGCATTACTCTATCCTTCAAGAATTGCTAAATATTTGTTGTAAGGACAAACAATGTTCGGAGTGTCATCTAATTATCCAAAAACTCTCTTAATTGTCAACCAATGATTTTTTTTATGATTAATTGTGTATCGACTTAGTTTACTTATAGCGCAACCTATGTCTGGTCGTGTATAATTCATGAAATATATCTAACTTCCCAATACTTCGGAATAGTCCAATTGAGATGAAGGTTCACATTAATTGTGGTATTTGCCCAATTGAAAATTAAATACATGAAATTTTCGAGTATCTTTAGAATATAATGAGTCTGAGCTTGTAACACCCCATAGCCAACACAGACCAAAAAAAAATTGTCATAAAAATCAGTAGGTGCTACCAATGGTGGCATCTACGGACCGTAGCCTGAACCACGATCCGTCCTGCACAATCATCGATTGATCAGAAACTGCCGAATATTTCCGCCTAGAAAAATTGGTTAATTCATGGACGACGGACTGACTTACGGTCCGTAGTCTGTGACCGTCGATCAAGACTCCCTTCAACCACTCTCTTACAAGAGCTATGGATGACCAACATGGTTTGTAGGTGGACCTACGTTTCGTAGGTCTGACCATAGGTGGAAAATATGCAGCCAGTTAAGAGGAAATGCAGTTGAGTCAACTTAAAATTATTATAACTCTGAGCAAAAAATGAATTATGTCTCCCATGACCTAACCATAGATAGACAATTATTCCCATATTAGTAAAGGCCTTTCTAAAATCTGACCTCCGAGTAAAAAGTTATTCCCATATTAGTAAAGACCTGTAGAACAGGCCCTGACGACGGCTCCAACGACGAGGCGTCGGGCGCACGATGGTCCGTCAGTCCTGGTCGTCTTGAGGCCCGACAGAAACCATTCCAGGGGTCTTTTTGACTTTTCCTACTTCGTTTAAACCCTATGTTATGTTGTTTTGACACTAAATAATCAGATTATAGAAACATAATTAAAACATATCAAAGTCAAGTCATTAAATCAAAACATAAAAAATTAGAAGCAAGAGAAGAGAAAAAAAAGCTCAAGAACACTAAGTCAACAACTCCACAAGCTTCATCAGTTCCAACCCTAAAACATAAGTATTATTCCGTAGATTTCATCACTAGGTAAGTGGGATTTCACTAGTAGGTTTCTTTCACCCATTAGGTCCTAGTTTTCAGTGAGTTCTTGAATCTCTAATCATGATTAAACCTAGGGTTTGTAGAACTTTGATATAAATTCATGAAATTATTAAATATATGTTCCAAATAAGATTATAATGTTATTATTCAGTTTATTGTATGAATTTCAAAACCCTAGCTTTGTATTTCTTTATTTCTTGAATTACACATGCTAGGTCATATATATCAGACACTTCTGATATACATGCCTCAGTTATAAATGCATAATTACCAGATTAACTATTGCTTTGTCAGTTTACATGTTTACTTTCGAGCTATCAAGTTTTACAGAAATCCCAATTTACTTAGTTCATTTATAAAATTCATTGGGAGTAGCATAATACCGAGTTGGACTAGGGTTTAGTGTACCCAATATTCCTAGAACTACTAGCCAAGTAGGTTGTAAGTCCCCTCTATGGGCAATCACTATAGTGGTCACGCTAGCATGCCTTTATATCTTTGGCAGGGTATATTGAGTCCTCTCGATGGGGCGTATATGTCGGACTCCACATTTAGCTAATGCGGTTTTATTATGGGTTATAAGTAGCTCCCACAGTTCAGTCAGACTCTCTCCATTAACCATTTAGTTGTATATTCAGTATTCAGTTTCAGCATGTTATAAATTGGTCATTGCATCCAGTTAGCTCATAAATCAGCATATCACGGTCAGATTGTTATACTTGTTCTTGTGCTTGTTTAGTTCTGTTGTATTTCAGCTTTGCTCTATCCTACATGCATATAACCTTTCAAGTACTGACACATACATGCACTACATCTTCTCGTGATGTAGGTTAAGGTTCTCTGTATCCTGATAACGCATAGATCGATTTCTCGAATTCCAATTTAACAGATTCAGTGTTGAGTCCTCATTCTCCAAGGACAACAGTCGTGAGTTTCATTTCAGTTTTTAGTCATTTAGTTTAAGTTTTTGTTTTATTTAACTAGGGATTCTCCCAGTATTTCTAGTCTAGTTTAGAGGCTATTTTAAGAAATAGTTCAATTAAGCTTAGTATTGAGTTAATATTTCTTTTGTATTAAACTCATTGTTTTCAAATATCTCAATTATATAATATGGGTATTCCCCATCTTTTCTTTTTAAGTATAATTTAGCTTCCGCAACAATTTATTATCTTCAATATGCTCATGATCATTCCACCAGGGTAAGCTTGGGATCACTTGTGGTCCTAGGTTCCGTGTCCGTTTCTCGCAGGTAACTCGGGATGTGATAAAACTTTGTATCAGACACATAGGTTCAAGATTCCTAGGATGTCTTAAAACACCGAACTAAGTCGAGTCCTTTTTATGGGTGTGAAGTGTAGCACATCTAATAACAGTGAGTTTATGATGTGTTTTAGGAAAAACTTCACCTTCTTGTTACTCTTATTGTGCATAAGGTATGATTTAATTCCATTCTTACTCGACGTTGAGCGCTTAATATCACGCATTCTCATAGAGCTTAGGCATTGAATGCTAATGCACGTAATGCTAACATAGTTCCTATAGTACCATATAATGAAGTTCAAATGCAGAATTTCAGATAGCCAATTGAGATTTTGGCTAAGAGTATGACTAACCAGAACAATCAGGAGGTTCTAGTTCCCACTGATAGAAATTATTAATCAATGGAAGCCAGAGTTTGTGATTTTGTTAGAATGAATCCTTCTATGTTTTTAGGGTTTCATGTTGGTAAGGACCCACAAAAGTTCATTGATGAAGTGAAGAAAATATTTGGTGTGATGTTAGTAACTGGTAGTGATAGGTGAGATTGGCATCTTACAAACTCAGGGATGTGACTCACATATGGTTCACTCAGTGGAAAGACAACAGAGATGACTTTGCCTTTTCTAACTTCTTATAGATGTCCAATTCAGTGTCTGTGTAGAAACTCTCTCAGAACCCTTCTTAGTCTCTACTCCTATCGGTGAACCAGTTATACATAGACGGGTATACAAAAATTTCACTGTCATAGTCTCTTACAAAGTCACCTCAGCAAATCTATTAGAGTTAAAAATGGTGAACTTCGATGACATTCAAGGCATGGATTGGTTACACTCATGTTATGCCTCTTTCGATTGTAGAACTAGGATTGTTAGTTTTCAGTTTCCAGTCGAAGCATATCTTGAGTCAGTTCTAATAGTCTGTGAATTTCCCGATGTATTTCCAAAAGATCTTACCGGGATTCTTCCCGAAAGGGAAATCAACTTTGGAATTGATCTTCTTCCAGATATCCAGCCTTTTTCTATTCCTCCTTACAGAATGGCTCCAGCAGAGCTTAAGAAATTGAAAGTGCAGTTGAAAGGCCTTCTAGATAAGGATTTCATGAGACCTAGTGTTTCACCATGGGGTGCACCAGTGTTGTTCTTAAAGAAGAAAGATGGTTCTCTCAGAATGTGCATTGACTATAGACAGTTGAACAAGGTCATAATAAAGAATAAGTATACCCTCCCCACGATTGATGACTTGATTGACCAACTTTTGGTGTTAGTCATTTCTCAAAGATAGATCTTAGATTGGATTATCATCATCTAAGACTCAGAAATATATACATTCCAAAATCAGCCTTCAAAACTCGGTATGAACATTACGAATTTGTAGTTATGTTGTTTGCACTAACCAATGCTCTTGCAACTTTCATGGATTTGATGAACAGAGTGTTTAAACAGTACTTAGACTTGTTCGTTATCGTTTTCATTGATGATATCCTTATTTACTCTACGGGTGAGGAAAAACATGCAAGTCATTTGAGGTTGTTCTGCAGACTCTCAAAGATCGCCAGTTATTCGCTAAGTTTATTAAATGTGAGTTTTGGTTGCAATCCATTACTTTTCTTGGTCACATTATATCTAGCAAAGCGATCCGCGTAAGCGGTGAAACAATGGAACAGACCTACCTCTGCCATAGATATCAGAAGTTTCTTAGGTCTAACAGGTTATTACTGAAGGTTTGTGGAAGTATTTTCATCCATAGACTCACCATTGACTAGGTTGACTCAGAAGATGGTCAAGTCCAATGGTCAGATAATTGTGAGAAAATCTTTGATGAATTGAAAACTAGATTGACTACAACGCTTGTCCTGAACCTACTAGAGGGCTTAGATTGATATGTGATCTATTGCGATGCATCAAGAGTTGGCCTTGGTTGTGTGTTGATGCAAAGAGATAAGGTTAAAGCATATGCCTCTAAATGCTTAAGGTGCATGAGAACAACTATCCAACTGAAAACCTCGAGCCTGCAGCAGTGATGTTTGCACTCAAGATATGGAGACACAACTTGTATGTTGTTCATGTAGATGTGTTCACCGATCATACGAATCTTCTGTATGTGTTCGCCCAGAAAGAGTTGAATCTTAGACAGAGGAGAAGGCTTGAGTTCCTTAAGGATTATGATATGAGTGTGCATTATCATCCTTCAAAAGCGAATGTAGTGGCCAATGCTTTTAGTAGACTATCTATAGGTAGTGTAGCCCATGTTGAGGAAAAAAGAAAAGAGCTAGTGAATAATTTTCATAGGCTTGCTCGCTTAGGAGTTCGCCTTATGAGCATATCAGACAGCGGTGTAATAATTCAGAATGGTTTAGAATCGAATTTGGTAGTGGAGGTTAAGGAAAAGCAAGAGAGTGATCCGATCTTGCTTGAACTAAATGGTGCAGTCAACAATCAGAGAGTGGAGGTTTTCTCCTAAGGGGAAGATGATGTACTTCGCTACAAGGGTAGATTGTGTGTTTCTTATGTGGGAGAGTTGAGGCAGCATATTCTTGCAAAAGCTCATAACTCTGGGTACTCTATTCATCCAGCTGCTACTAAGATGTACCGCGATCTGCGAGAAGTCTATTGGTGGAATGGCATTAAGAGGAATATAGCAGACATTTTGAGTAAGTGCCCCAAATGCCAGCAAGTAAAGGTAGAACATCAGAAACCAGGAGGTATGAATCAAGAGATCGATACTCCTACTTGGAAGTGGGATGTGATAAATATGGATTTCATCACAGGGTTACCTTGTACTCACAGACACCACGACACAATTTGGGTGATAGTTGATTGGATGACTAAGTCTTCCGTCTTTTTGGCGGTCAAGACTACATATTCGGCAGAGGACTATGCCAAGCTTTTCCTTACTGAAATTGTGAGGTTGCATGGGGTTCCTTTGTCTATAATCTCAGATATAGGTCCTCATTTTACCTCTCATTTCTGGAAGTCATTTGGAAAAAAGTCTTGGCACTCAAGTTTACCTTAATACAACATTTCATCCACAAACGAATGGGCAGGCAGAGCGTACCATTCAGACCTTAGAGGATATGTTGAGAGCTTCTGTGATGAATTTCAAAGGTAGGTGGGATGATTACCTTCCTTGCTACCATTCCAGCATTAAAATTGCCTTTAATGAGGCTTTATATGGGCGTAGATGTATATCTCTTGTTTGTTGGTCTGAAGTAGGTGAAGCAGCTTTGATAGGGCCAAATTCAGTTCTTTATTTTATGGAGAAAGTGCAACTCATTAGAGATAGACTTAAGACATCCCAAAATCATTTAAAAATCATATGCACATGTAAGGATAAGGGAACTACAGTTCCAAGTTGACGATTGGGTTTTCTGAAAGTCTCACCTATGAAAGGCTTGATTAGATTTTGAAAGAAAGGGAAATTCACTTCTAGATATGTAGGCCCTTACAAGATCTTGAAAAACATTTGCAACGTTACATATGAGTTAGAGTTGCCAGCAAAATTAGCAGCAGTGCATCAGGTCTTGCACATCTTACTCTTGAAGAACTTCGTGGGTGACCCAGCCTCTATAGTGCCATTAGAGAGTGAGGCGGTGAAAGATAGTCTTTCTGATGAGAATGTACCAGTTGAGATTATTGATTTCATGTTAAAAGGTTAAGAAACAAAGAAGTCGCTTCAGTCAAGGTTTTATGGAGGAGTCAGTCCGTAGAGGGATCTACTTGGGAAGCAAAAGCAGCCATGAAAGCCAAGTATCCAGACCTTTTTCCTTCCGATTCCACTCGAGCTTGAGGTAATAATTCCTCTTCAGTTTTACAATCATTCATGCTTAAATTCAGTTTTAGAATCATGTTCCCTAAGTTTTTACTTATATTTTTCGCGTAATTACATGTACTCAGCACTTAATTCATTCAGAACTCAGTTCTTAGGGCTTAGTAAGAGGTTTCATCTCTATGGCTCTCTTTCAGCTAGTCTAGTCTTCATTCGAGGATGAATGTTCCCAAGGGGGAGATAATGTAACAGCACGTAGCCAAAACAGACAAAAAATTAGTTTTTCAGAAAAATCTGTAGGTTCTACCAATGGTGGCATCGATGGAACATAGCCTTAACTATGGTCTGTCCTGCATAACCGTCGATGGGATCAAAAACTCCCTAAAATTTCAGCCTAGAAAAATTCGTTAAGTCTTGGACGGCGGACAGACTTACGGTCCATAGGTCAAACGAAGGTCCGTAGTCTGTGACCATTGATCAAGACTACCATCAACTACTATCTTACAAGAGTTAGGTTTGACGAGCATGGTTCGTAGGTACACTTACGGTCGGTCTGTAGGTGGAAAGTTTGCATAAAGTTAAAGGGAAATGCAGTTGGGTCAACTTAAAATGATCATAACTCTTAGTTAAAAATTAATTAACTCTCCCATGACCTACAAACCGATAGATAATTGAATTATATTTCCATTGCAACCGACCTTTCTCAACTCAGAGTTCCGAGTAAAAATTTATGCACATTTTATTAAAGGCTTGTCGAACAGGCCCTAATGACGGACACAACGACGCGGCATTGTGCGCACGACGCACCGTAAGTCGTGGTCGTCATGAGGCCCGACAACAACCTTCCCAGGGGTCTTTTTGACCTTTCCCACTCCGTTTAAACCCTATGTTTCATCGTTTTGATCCTAAATCATCAGATGTTAGTCAGGTAAAGCCTAGAAAAATATTTAAAACATATCAAAGTGAAATAATTAAATTAAAACATAGAAAATTAGAAGCAAGAGAAGAGAAAAAAATCTCAAGAACCCAGTTCAAGAATTCCACAAGCTTCCATTGTTCCATCCCCAATGCTTAAGTATTTTTTGGTGGATTTCGTCACCAGGCATGTGGGATTTCACTAGTGGGTTCCTTTTACCCATTAAGTCCCTAGTTTTCAGTCAGTTCTTGATATAACTTCATGAATTCATTAAATATATGTTCCGAATAGGATTATCATGTTATTACTCAGATTATCGCATGAATTTCAGAACCCTAGATTAGTATTTCTTTTTTTCTTGAATTACACATTCTAGCTCATATATTTTAGACACATTAGATATAGATGCCTTACTTATAAATGCATAATTACCACATTAATTTTTGCAGTCTGAGTTTGCATGTTATGTTTTGAGCTATCTAGTATTTACAGAAATTGAAATTTAATAAGTTAATTTACATAATTCATTGGGAGTAGCATAATATCGAGTTGGACTAGGGTTTAGCGTACCCAATAGTCCCAGAACTACTAGCCAAGTAGGTTGTAAGTCTTCTCGGTGGGCAATCAGTTTAGAGATCACGCGAGCATGCCTTTATATCTTTGGCCGGGTATATTGGGTCCTCTCGATGGGGTGAATACAATGGACTCCATATTTAGCTCATGTGGTTTTATTATCGGTTATTACTAGATCCCACAGTTCAGACACACTCTCTGCATTTATGATTTATCAGTATATTTAGTATTCAGTTTCAGCATGTTATAAATTGGTGATTGAATCTAGTTAGCTCATAAATCTGCACATCACGTTCAGATTATTATACTTTTTGTTGCTTATGTTCAGTTATGTTTTAATTCAGCTTTACTCTATCCTACATGCTCAGTACCCTTCATGTACTGACACATACATTTGCTAGATCTTCTCATGATGTAGGTTTAGGTTCTTAGCTTCCCGATCACGCATAGATCCATTTCTCGATCTCTTGTCCAGTAGATTAAGTGGTTAGTCCTTATTCTCCGAGGACAACAATCATGAGTTTCATTTAAGTCTTTAGTAATTTAGTTTATGTTTTTTATATATTTAGCTGGGGCTTGTCCTAGTTAGATTCAACTTAGTATTTAGTTAATATTTATTTTGTAGTAAACTCATTGTTTTAAAATATCTCATTCATAGAATATGGGTATTCCCCATCTTTTAATTTTAAGTATGATTTAGCTTCTAAAACAGTTTATTATCTTTAGTATGCTCATGCTAATGCAAGAAGGGTTAGCTTGGGATCAGTTGTTGTACTAGGTTCTGGATACGCATCTCGGGGGTAGCTTGGGGCGTGACATTTTCTGTGCTAGGGACCTTATTATTATTAGTTTGATCAAGTAGTGTCTATTTTGTTAGGTGCAAAACTTTACATGTCCAAAAATGGCCAATTTGTATTTCATGTGGTGTTCATGTCTTTTATTGTAGGGTATTTGGTTTTATCTATTACCAAAAAAAACCTCTCTTACTATAAATGTACATGTCTATAAAAGTTTTATTGTTTTTGTGCAATATATGTCGATCCACATTTTTGCTCTTAAAGTTATATCCTACCTACCCCTGCTCTTACCAGGATGTGAATAACTCATTCAAGAAATGTTATTTTAAAACTCTAGAAAAATAAACCTATAACACCGCGCATTACATAGGTCGAACTGAAAATATCAATTTTTAACACTTATTTAACTACACTAAATCTAAAAATAAATTCGACAAAATTTGAAAGTGACGGAGTCGTGCGAAGCTCTGACAATTTTCCTAGTTTCTTTTATATTATATGAGCACCTAGTTGATGGTGACACTACCTCCCTATGACACATCATCTTCCCCCGATAGAAGTACTTTTTAAATGACTCATCGTCAATGTAGTGGTTTGGGACACTTCTTACAAATGAGGGGAACCTATACCAAGAGCTGCTCACCGACTCTCCAGGCAATGCAAAAAAGTTGTTCACTCTATCTTTGTGGTTGAGCTTTTTAGATACCTGACAATATCTTGCTAGGAACACATCCCTCAACTGCTCCTAAGTATAGATCAAATTATAGGGCAATTGAGTGAACCAAATTGGGGCCTCTCCTGTCGCTGAGAGAGGGAACACTCTTAACCCGATGATGTTCATGTCCAAGTCAGGACTCCCAACACAACTCTTACACAACGACCTTAGTTTGGCGATGTGAGCATGTGGATACTTAGATGGTAGCATCGTAAACAAACCTCTGGCGGTGAGCATCTACATCAACCTACAAGTTACGATGAATGTATGACCTAGAGGGCGTGGAGCAGGAGGCTTCCTTCTTAAAGCATCATCCCCCGGGTTTTCCAAAATAACATGGTTATGAGCATTAACCACTAGAGGATGCTAATGGTTTATCCCATCAGCTAGATTAGCGGGATTCTGTGGGTTATTAACTTTTTTGAGTGTATGGTTCAGTTTTAGATCGAATGGATGTTTTGGTTCTCCTTGACTCCGTGAACTTAACATACACTAAAGCTAGACCTGAAAGGCACGAAAACAAAGAAAGAAAAGTAAAATAATGAAATTGTTGACTAAAACATGGTAATGTTTTTAAAGTTCATCTAAAATCCACTTCTCCGGAACCCATGCAAAAATTAGATACACTCAAATTTCACTTCCTTAAAGAAGTATAAGTGGTTGTATAAAGGAAAAAACCAAACTATTAGGTTGTGGTCGATCACACGAGGGAAATACTTTAGGCTTAACTTTAATGTATGATTACCTCTATTTAGTCCAGTCCTTTTCGAAATCTAGTAATTTAAAGGGGGATTTTTGTAAAACAAAAGTGTTGCAATGTTGTAACATCAAACAAGTAAAAAGAGTGAATTATTGGTGTTTATGAAGTTCTGAGAGAAACTAGGGTTCAAGTGTTCCCCATCGGTTCCTTACGCCATAATCCTAGCTATTACAATTCTTTCCTAGTGTTTTTCATACAATGTGATAAGTTATGTATCTCTAAATCCCTGGTCCGTCGATTAGAGAATTTCACCCCATACCTTGGTCTGGCTACGTGTCTAAGTTGCTAACCCATACCTTTACTTCATATTGAACTCATACGTCCTGGAAGATGACTTCTAGTATGAGGACATCATATCTCTATAGATGATTTGTCATGTCATCATTAGTATCAAGTATACAGTAATCTCAATACATTCATTAGATTATTCATTGAGACTGGTCTCTTCATTAACTTTACACTCTCATAGGTGAGTACATTTTTGTAACATTTACTCAGGCTCATTTAATATTGCTCTCAAATTTAACATTAACCTCTTATAATTTTGTCACCACATTTATTAGCTTTAGTACATTTGCTCTTCATAATTACACACCCTTTTTTTACGTGAATGTTCATTTCATCATATGCCAATGCACTTGGCCATTTAGTGTGTTCCACACTCTTACTTAACCCTTCTAGGAGTTCATCATTTCATTACATACATCTTAGGTCCACTTACTTTTGAACGTATACTAGACATATGGGTCTATATATACAAGCCATAAATATTCATTCATAGTTCATTTAGATGATTCATATCATCCAATGATTTTCAGATACAAGACTTATGCATCTTGTATATATGCCAAGATCATCAATTTCGATCTATGTAGGCAGTATCATTTGAACATTTATCCAGGTATGAATTATGTATCAATATGGAAATTGGGCGAGGGAACCCGATTTTTAATCCACTTGACAATACTCACATTTTTATTTGACTTAGTTTGACCCACATGTCCAGGGTAAACAAAATAAAGCCCAAACGCCTTCTTTTTATTTTCTCTTGATTTCTCTCTTTATTTTTTTTGTTCATTGGGACTGAGAGGATGTGGGATCGAACTCGCACAACCTCATTTTCTTTTAATTTACTTTTTCCTTTATCCATTTTTATTTTTACTAGAGGTTATTGGATCGAACCCCCACAGCCCCACCTTAATTTTCTACGTAATTCCTTTTATTCTTCCTAGAGGTCGTGGGTTTGATTACTACATGCCTCAATCTTTATTTTTCTTTTAATTTTTCCTTAAATCTGACCGAGAGGTGGTGGGTTCGAATACCACTACTCTCATTTCTTTAATTCTGTTTTAGTTTTAGGGGAATTGGTTAAGAGCACTCGGGTTTGAATCTCGTGTGCCTCACTCCTTTTTATTGTTATTAATTAAAGCTTTCTTACAGTGAGGTCTTGGGTTCAATGCCTACTGACCTCACATGTTTTACACATTATTCTCAAACTCTCCTAAACATCAAACATTAGCGGAAACTAAGCTAACACAATGCTCGAAATTTGGTCATGATTTCCAGCTCCTTTTCATAAACATTTACACGTTAGTTCTTAGGATACTTCATGGATCATTTAGTAATAACTTTAAAGTGACTAAAAAAGAGGTTATTAAGTTAACATCCTCTTATGTTTGGGTTAAGTTGCTCTTATTTGGGTTTACCTTAATTTGGGGGGGGGGGATGTGATTGAGTAGTAAGGTTGTATAAATTGTCAACCTTGACCTTGTATTCTCACTTGAACTTGAATCTAATTAATTCTTAGTAATCTTGTTCATGAATAGAGTCTTGCATAAAGTACGAATCGCATGAACTTTATATGTTTGGTGTGTATTGATTGTCATTACCTTAAAGATATTATCATGATTCCAAGGAGCATGAATGAAATTTTTTGATAAAATTCATGTTTTCTCATGTTGATTTTCAACTTGATATGCTAGTTGTGCATTTGAATTCATGAGATAAGATAAGAAACATTGTAACAGTCAGTTGTCATGTGTAATGTTTAGCCTTATAAAAGAAAGTTGAGTCTCTTTAAAATGAAATATTTTGAGTCTCTTGAAAACTAGGTGACTTGTATGGTTTGGGAAGAATGATTATAGGTTCACTATTGAAAGGGGGAAGCATGTTTAGCTAAGTGTTTATATATGTGCCGATAATTTTTATTATATTTCCCAAAAGATGCTTACGGTGAAGGTGATTAAAATGTAAAAAATTGACATTTTGAGTACTATGTGAGAAATTGACATTTAGTGAAATTTTTTCCTAATTAATGTGATGTACATTGTGTGACTTACAATTTTGACTTCCCTAGGAAGAAAACATGCTCATGTCTTAGTTTGAAAATTGAGAATTTCTCATTTAAAGGAATTGACCATGTAGTTTTCTTAGGTATGAACTCATGATACATGTATGTGTGTTGAGGTGAAGGACATTCCTCTATGTACACCGCTAAACTTTGTATGGTTTAGTATGATATTCATATTACTAGGTCTAACTAATGATGATCTTTGTTGATTCAATTAACTCAAGTCTATGTGCATTGATGTATGAGTGCCTAATTGCATCTTTAGTGTTGTTGAAACCTTCCTAAGTGTTACTTAAAGAATAATAGAAAGATGAGCTCTAAAGAAAATTAAAGTATAATGACCATTTTATGATTAGGATAAGGATTCTCCTCCTATGAACATGATAAGAGCCTATGTGTTTGATGCATTAAAGAGTAAGTGAATGAAAGTTATGCTTTCTTGTGTGCATTAGGTGCAAAAATGATTGGATTATGTTATAAATTTTAGGAACTGCTCTAAGATGCATTGAAATCCTGGTCATGATTAAAGAGACCTATCTGTCATTCGAGGACGAATGTTCCCAAGTGGGGGATATCATAAGATTCCAAAATGAGTTCGTCTGTATAGAGAATAAAATATTTTTATTGAGGTTATAAATTCCTAAAATTACTAATAATATGGTTTGGATGCATTGTGTAAAGTTTGAAGTGATTTGGAAGCCGAACGCCAAGAGATGACTAAAACATTTGACAAATAGTCACCTATGTGACTCATATGTCTATACGTGATAATAATTATATTAAATGATGTTATTAAGTCTTTAAGTGATATATAATGATGTTAAACGGTATTATATAGAGTTTCAAGAAGTTTGGAGGTCAAATGACCAAGAACGTCCAAGGCGTTTGAAAGATAGCCCTTAAGACGTTCAATGTGTTTCTTAATGGGGCCTAGCCTGTTTGGATGACCTGCAGGTGTTTGTTTTGGGTGAAACTTATGTGGAAGGTTAAAAATTCTTAAGGGTTTTATTCACGTTTGAAACTTCAAGGTACGAGTTCTAAAGGGCCCCACAAAAGTCCCCACAACAAGGAGCCAAGGTTTGTTAAGATATTGCCTTGGCAGTGTCAATAGATTGAATAAACGGCGGCGAGGTGGTAAACCAACAGATCGTAGGTTAGGTCTCGGATATTTTTACTTATATTGGGAAGGCATAAACAAAAAAATTGGTCAAGGACCGATTGACAGAAGCCAAAGGGCTGCCAGTAGATCGACCTACGACTAGTCGATTGCTCCGTTGATGGTGACCTGTAGCTCCAGCATTGCGTCTCTTTTATTAAAGGGGTTAATTGAAAATCACACACGTACTAACCTGAATATAGTAAGTTAATTAAGATACTTTTGGGTGTTTATTAGTCATCTAAAACGTGAAGAATCCATTCCAAATCCTCTGCCACAAAATTGGACTTTCCCTCCAAAATATTCTCCCTAGAAACCACCATTGTTGGTGGAGCTCAAGAACAACTTGGAGCTTGGACTTGCATGTATTAACCACGAAGTTTTAGAGGTTTTCAACTATAACAGGTATGGTGATCCTTAATCTCTAGTTATCCTTCCTTCTAGAGAGTTATCCTTAATGTTTTCAAATAAGATTTTATGATCAATATTTCAATCATTCAATCTAGCCATGGGTTCTTTCTAAAAAATGTTTTGAATTATTAAATAACGATGAATTGAAGTTAATCTATTTGTTTGAACGTGATTTTTATTCCAATTGCATGATGAACCCATGCATCTTACTTAAATCGATTTAGTCTTGCATGGACTTTGTGATCATAACTTCTTGTAGATTGAATTACGATTCTATGACTTCAAATTTTTTGTATATACTATTATTTATGTGGTTTAATGTTGAATTGACGTTGAGGGATCCATGTGGATCATGTTATGAAGATTTGAACATGTTTAATATAGTTTTCGATGATTCACTGTAATGTTGGTCTTTTTATTAGTTAATGTTTAATTGGAATAGTTGTTGATCATTGTAGCTACATACATGAGTTGATATTATGTATGAATTTTGGGTATAAATCCTAGATGATCAAATTCAATAAATACCTACATGAATTAATCTATGTTCTTCAAGTCGATGGTATTGTAACGTGTGATCTTGCTGTTAGGTTAGTTTTTTTATGACATGGTCATCGTTAATTTTTTATATATAAAGCCTATAATGTAATGTGAGTATGAAATATATGTAATGGATCCAATGTATCCCAATTCATGATAGTTTAAATAGGATTAACCTTTGTAAACTTACCTTCCTTAAATTCTTAATATGAAACATGTTACAGTGATTTAGAGTCTATTTGAAAATATAGTAGGATCTCGTATAATCAATGATTTTTTAAAGATACTTCCTTAGATTGATGTTATTAATGAAATATAATTGGTGATGGAAGTATGTGAAATTGGTTAAAGAGCTACGTTCTTCTACTTTTCACCATATATGCGATACAGTGCACAAGTTGTATCATGCTCTTATGACTACTTATACATGGTTTTTTTTTATGATTTAAGTAGGTATATTTACTCCTGCATAATGTATAAATGATTAAAAAGTAGTAATTTTCAATGATGACCAAAGGCTAAAGTATTGGTAAGAGTTTCTCTACTCTTCTATTTCTCTACTTCATTATAATAATGATGATGAATCCTTGTATGGCATTGTGTGGTGTGGTCCACTTATGGTGGACGTGTTTACTTTATTTTAATTATATATGTGCTGAACATAGCCTTGTAGGCAAATTATTGAATATATGAATAAGTTGTTATGATGATAACCTTATGTGTAACTTTTTCCTAGTCTTCTTCTCTAGTTTTGAATCAAGGTGATGCTATTATTGTCATGAGCATGTAAAAGATTATGCTTATATAATGTGTAGGTGCTTCAATTATTCAAGTGTTAATAATTGATGACCCCTACCCATGTACCCGTATGAGAATGTCTAAATAGCTAAGTTAGAAGTCTTGATTATAATGTGAAGTTTGTCTTGCCTTCTATTTTATTATGTGTTGAATGTTCTATTCTTGAAAGAGTATTATGGTCTAAGAGGGTGGTTGCCTCAATTTTATGTTGATATCCATGATGTGATCGTGTTGACAATTATATAAACACACTCTCATACATTCATGCTACAAGTAGTATAGCTCATGGTGTCTATATGAAATGTAGTTCTCATATTCACTAGTGTCTACTACTATGCATGTTAATATGATGTTTATGAAAGTATGATATGTCTTTCCTTAGCTAGTATGACTTGATATGTTTACCAGTATGGGTAAGGGTATGGGATTTTGTTTATGTATTGCACATGTATACCTTGATTGGATAGTTCTAGTTTTGGTTTCTATATGTATGAATATGAGTGTATTAATATGTGTTACTTAAGGTGCTATTGGGATGGATTGCGCATATATGTGCATACACTCACACATATGAAAGATGAGCTAGTTAATAAAGGGTCCTTGAAAGGTGTACCCAAGAATACTCTAAAACTAGATAGGTCTTAAAATATGTTATAAGCATATGGGAGAAAATATCCTAAGGTTATGTTTTGTGAAAAATATAATAATGGTTTTTTAAATAAAGGGAACTTAGCTTAGAACCGAATGAACTTGTAGATTAGGGGGTAAAACTTTCCCACATATGGAAAGTAGGGTTCATTACAGTCCTCACGGGGTGGATGGCCTCATGATCCAACATAGGGCATAGAGTTGATATTTCCATGATTTGTCCCAAGTTCCATAACTATTTTGACACCATACGGTACGAACTAGTGGATCCATCTAGAAATCTATGTCATGTTTGGTGTTATTTTGGCCGATAGACCACCCTTTTTTGCTGTGGGGTTTTATGACACCGGCTTCTATGTTTAGCACCAATTGTTCTATGTGAGTTAAGGCTATAATTACCCTAAAGTAAAATGGACAATGGAAGTAAATGCATAAGACACTAACTATAATAACTTAAAGGAGGTTACTTAGATTAGGTGGAAGTAATGAACCCATCTAGACATTGCACAAGTAACTCCTTAGGATGTTCTAGCAAGGTGTTCTAATGAATGTCACTATGTATGTGTTTTTTATGCATGACGTTGTAGTATTTGTCTACTTCTTATAAAGGTGTGCATGATATGAGTCTTTATGCATGATGTCGATATTGTTAACTATATGATGAAGGTCTTGCTTGATTGAAATGAAGTTTTCTACTATTACAATGTTGATATATGCCATAGATGTAAAGGCTTGTGGTCTCGTTACAGGTTTACTAAGTATGTGTGAGTTGATTGGGCCTTACATGTACATTGCACTTGTAGACTTTTATTGGGGGCATGATTTAGGTCTTATAAGCTTCTATGTGAAGTAAAAAAGTATAAGTGCATAACGACTAGTTCACTGTAATGTTCTTTTTGTCTTGGTTTAAATATTTCTATGGTGTACTATATTTTTAGGATGATATGTGTTGGCTTGTGTAAGTAGTATGTATGGTTTTCCTTGTGGTTCTAAAGTCATGATTTTCAGCAAGTATCACTAAAGGTTTGTTTGGGAGGCTAATGAATTAAACGAAATAGTTAACTGTTAAGGATAACGAGCTCACTATAAAGTGACGTAAAATGGAACTTAAATTCTATATGTGATTTTCTAGGGTGTTCGGCCTTTGATTGTGTTTATATGAAGTATATGAATGATATAAATGGCATCGTTTTAAGGTTTTATATAGATTTTTTCAGAAAGCATGAAGTATGATTTTCAAGAAAATTATCCTTTTATATCCATGTTTTTGCATGGTTGCCATACTTAGTGTATTCTTGTACTAATACATTCTTCTCTACTTTTTTACACAAAATGTAGGTTATGGATTCATAAACTATGATTTAGGAGCTTGATATGATTCCGAATCTCAAATAATGGGTCCTTATGCTCCAAGGATTCCCTACTTATGTCTTAATGAAAGTTTATTAAATGTTGTAGAGATATGTCTTATGTTCTATAAAATGTTTTAAATTTTCCGCTAAATTTACTATGTTAATGCGATTTGAATGATAACTATGGGCTTGTACAAGACCTCCGAGAGGTAAAGTATGCAATGTTACTTCTAGGAGTGCTCCTCAGGTGAGGCATTTATGGAATAGCTTCAGAAAGTGTTGAGGTGATGTATATGGTCGATATTTAAAGGGCTGAGCTAGTTGCATATCAATTGATGAATCTTTCTATGACTTGGTTCAATAAGTGGAAAGAGGGCACAGAGGAGTATGCACCACATCTAAGATGGTCTTGTTTTGAAGAGGCTTTCTTGGGGTAGTTATTCCCTTAAGAAATTAAGGAGCCAAAGGTATTGGAGTTCCTTACTTTGAAACAGGAGTGTTCATGAGTATGGAATGAAATTCACCCAATTGTCTCACTATGCTCGTAATATGGTAAGTGATATAAGGAGCAGATTGAGTTTGTTTGTCGCTGGCTTGGGTTGTTTATCTAGTAATGAAGGAAGAGAGAAAATGCTAATCGTGGACATAAAAATATATGGTTTATGTTAATAAAGTTTACAAGGAGAAGCTGAAGGACAGAGAAGAGTACAAAACAAGAAAGACATGATTTGGAATGAGTCTGGGTTGTATAAACGTGGTTTGAATTGGTTACAATTTCAAAAACAGTATGGGCATGCACTGTCATCATATAGTAAACCTGATCCTAGAAACATAGGTGACTACCATGGCTGAAATTTTCAAATCTAATGATCTAGGCCAGCACAGTCTAAAGAAAGGGTGGAACAGGGGTAGTTGGGTTTGTGCATGTGCTAAGTGTGGTAGAACCCACCGAGGTAAATATCGTTTAGGCCATAGTGTTTTTTTCAAGTGTGGTGAAAAGGGTCACTTCATGAGAGAGTGCCCTAAGAATAAGCAACGTGGTGGAAGTCTGGGCAATAAAACTCAATATTTAGGAGTTGCTCCACCAGTCACAACTGCACCTAGAGGATCCACTTCTGGTACTTGAGTAGGGGAAAACAGTTTCTATGCAACAATAGGCTAGAGCAAGAGAAGTTGCTTGATGTTCTCACGGGTATGATAAAATTATTTACTTTTTAGGCTTACCCTTTGGTAGACCCAGGAGCAAGTTTATGTTTTCTAAATACTTATATTGCAATTCAATTTGAGATTCGTACTATGAAACCGTGTGAACTTTTTTTTGGTTCTGTTGGAGATTCTATCGGAAAGAGTCTATCATGATTTTCCTATTTCTATCAATTACAAGAACACCATGGATGATCTAGCATAGTTAGACATGGTAGATTTTGATTTCATTCTAGGTATGGACGGAATTAATGCCTTTTATGGATTAATGGACTGTAGAACTCGAGTTTTTGAATTTCAAGTTCCAAATGAGTCAATGTTAAGAGTGGAGTAATAGTTCAACATTGTACAAGGGTAATTTTATTTTGTACCTTAACGCAAGGAATTTCATTTCAAAGTTGTGTACATATCACTTACTCCGAGTTAATGACTCAAGTGTTGAGGTACCTTACCTTCACAAAGTTACTATAGTAAAAGAGTTTCCAGAAGTTTTTCCGAATTATCTACCCGGAGTCCCTCCTCTGAGAGAACTAGAATTTGGGATATCTATAGATATCATTATATATACTCGTGCTATCACTATTTCACCATATAGAGTGGCACCAGCAGAGTTAAAAGAGTAGAAAGAGCTGTTGTAAGATCTGTTAGATAAATATTTCATTCAACCAAGTTTCTCACCTTGGGCGCTCCGGTCTTTTTTGTGAGAAAGAATGATGGCTCCCTCAGGATGTCTATAGACTTTCACCAATTATATGAGGTTAAAATCAACAATAAGTATCCTCTTCCAAGGATATATTATTTTTTCGTGCAACTATAGGGTGCCACCTGCTTCTCGAAAATTGATCCCAGATCTGTCAATCATCAGTTAAGAATTGTAGAATGTAACATTCCAAAGACAACCTTTAGAACAAGATATGGGTATTATGAGTTTTTTGTTATGTCTTTTAGGTTGACCAACGCACTAGGAGTGTTCATGGATCTTATGAACAATCTTCAAGCCTTACTTAGATATATTTGTTATCATCTTCATCGATGACATACTAATCTTTTGAATGAATGAAAAATATCATGCTAGTGACCTCATAATAGTACTTCAGACGTTGAAAGAAATGGAGCTATTTACCATGATTTCCAATTGTCAATTTTTGCTTAAGTATGTTATTCTTGGGCCACATACTTTCCATTGATGGTAATTGAGTTGATACCCAAAACATAAATGAAGTTCAGAGTTGGCCTAGACCCATGTCTACAACCGATATTAAGAGTTTTTTGGGTTTAGAAGGCTACTATAGAATGTTTTTTAGGGGTTTTCATCTATATCGTCTGCCTTGATCAAGTGAACTTCGAAGAAATTAATGTTTCAATGGTCTGGATCTTGCGAGAGAAACTTTTAGGAATTGAAAAAGTGGTTTACTACATCTTCGATCTTCACTTTACCGGAGGGTAATCATGATTTTGTGACGTACTGTGATATAAGAGTTTGTTTTGGTTGTATGTTAATGCAAAAAGGCAAGGTATAGTTGAATGTTCTTTAGAAGAAATACCCAACCCATGACATAGAATTAATTATTCTTGTTCTTGACTTTATGATTTGGTATTACTATTTTTATGTCATTCATGTCTATATATTCACTGACCACAAGATCCTACAATATGTTCACCTCAAAATAGCTCAATATAAGACAAAGGAGGTGGTTAGACATACTCAAGGATTATGGCAAGTGTATTCTTTAACACCCATGTAAGGATGATGTTGTTGTTGACGCCTTAAACTTGTTATCTATAGGGAGAACCGCCCATTTTAAGGAAGAAAAAATGGATATACTTAAAGATGTGCACAAACTTGCATGATTAGGAATAAGACTTATGGATTTCACAAAAGGAGGGATAGTGGTGACTAATAAGCTTGAATAATGACTAGTGTCTAAGGTGTAAGAAAAGCAAGACTAAAACCACATTTTCTTTACATGAAGGCAAATTTTTATAAACAAAAAGTATTGGTTTTTGAACAAGGTGGAGATAGTGTGCTGAAGTACTAAGGTAGATTATGTGTTGGATGGACTCCAAGAGAGGATCATAGAGGAGGCGTATAGCTCTTGATATTTCATTCATCCGGTTCCACCAAGATGTACCTCAATTTAAGTGAGATATATGTTTAGGAAGGTATGAAGAAGGACATTGTTGAGTTTGTTTCCAAGTGCCTGAATTGCTAGCTTGTGAAAGTAGAGCACCAAAAATCTAGAGGGTTGGCATAGAATATAAAACATATGCAATGGATGTGGAAGATAATTTATATGGAATTTATCACAGGCTTTCTAAGATCTCGCAGGCATCATGATTATATTTGGGTAATTGTCAATATAATGACAAAATCAACCCACATTATTTCGGTAAAGACATTATGGAATTCTGGTCTCCATTATTTCAGATAGAGGTGCACAAATAAAGCTCACATCTAGAAATATTTCGAGAAAGGTTTAGGTTGAAATGTGAACTTAAGCATTACTTTTCATCGTTAAATGGATAGACAATGAGAGCGTACCATCCACACATTAGAATACATGATTAATGCTTGTGTAATTGATTTGACAGGGGAATTGGGATGATCACTTACACCTTATTGAATTCTCTTAGAAAGTGTGTTACCATTTGAAAGTCCACATGAATCCATATAAAGCTCGTTATGGGAGAAGATGCACATTTCCTATTGGGTGGTTTGATGCTGGTTAATTGATAGGACCAGATCTAGTTCACCAAGACATGGACAAGGTTAAAGTGATTCAAGAGAGATTGAAAATGGTACAGAGTTGTCAACAGTCCTATGCAGATGTTAGGACGACGACAATGGGGTTTAAGGTGAATGATTGGGTATATCTAAAAGTGTCACCTATGAAGGGCGTAATGAGGTTTGGTAGAAGGGAAAACTTAGACCCTGATATGTTGGACCTTATAGAATATCCAAAAGAATTGACAATGTATCTTATGAGTAGAGGTACCACAAGAGTTAACCTCGCTTCATCCGACATTTTATATTTCTATATTGAAAAAGAGCATGGGTGATCCTTTATTTATAGTACTAACGGAAATGTTCGAGTTAAGGATATCTTATGAGATGACGAGATTTGCCAAAAATATGTTGGAGGCCTAAAGTTTAATTTTTTTTTTAAAATGCGAGATCCATGTTTTTTTTTTATTTTTGATTAAATAGTTTTATTTTTTATGATCTGAAACTAAATATATATATATATATATATATATATATATATATATAAAGTTTCTTACAAAAGATCTATAGTATACTCTGATGATGGGTGTATCTAAATTCATTTAGTAATGGTAGCAAAAAATTAATTTATTTCAAACTTGTTCCTCTTAAGATTGTATTTTTTGAATTAATACACTATTTAGAAAAAATAGAGTTTTCCAAATAATTAAACTATTAAGAAAAAGTAAAATATATGTGAAATTCTAATTATGATATCTTGAGGAAACATAGATTAAACGCATAAGGACTTATGGCTTAATCTTGAATAATAAATATCACCTTGTTCAATTATATATAATTTTTTTAAATTTATAGGAATCTGATTTTCATTCAAGTATTGATGGTTTTAGGTTTAATTATGAATTTGGATATGAATATATAAATTAACAAAATAATATTATTTTACATGATTTTGGTGTTCTTATTAATATCTTATACATAAATTAAAATTTCATGATGTATTTTTTATTCTGTTTCACCAAAAAATATTTTTTAATTATATTTTATTTTATTTTATATCACTAGATAGTGTCTAGAGGCATTTTATTATTCATATGATTAAAAGGAAACCTCAACAGAGATAAGTACAAGCAAGGGGGCTAGACCTTATCTTACCAATTCTAATGAGGTACAATATCTCTACTAATTAACCCGCATGAAGATATATGAGCTAGAGAGAAATAAGTATTCTATGATCATCACAATGTTTATATTATACTCTATGATGCTAATATAAAAGAGGATGATTAAGTAGTATGAAAGTAGAAAAGACATGATAAGATTTGAGTAATTAAACTCAAACTTCATTTTACAAAACTGTGAACTAAAAAACATAGATTGCCCTTCTAAACAAACCTGAAGTGTTTTCCTCTCGTCTTCCTCTTCAAATTTGTCAAAATAAATTTGATAGTTCATCAAATCTTCTTAGATTTATTGGATCTCGTTAATGTTTTTGGCACTGTCATGTGATTCTGCGTTGCCAGTCAAATCGGTAGGTGTGGTGGAATAAAATCCTCAATCATTCTACCATCCAAACAATTTTTTCTTCCATACTTTGTTTTTTTTTCCGTTGTTGCCTAGGAGAAATATCAGCATCCCTATCTGCATTTGCAAAACAATAATTAAAAATATCCTCTTCTTCACATTGCTTAAAGGATTCCTCATCTTGTAGTTGTTTGTTTGTGTTATAGGCATAAAACGATTCCACTTTCTAACATTAGAACTCACCAAGGCATCAAGAAGCTCATCGTGACAACCTGAAACTTGTTGAACATTTGTACCTGTTAAATCTAATTGTCGCCATATATGTAATGAGGATGAACCACTGGTAATGCTACTACCCTTAGGCACAAAAATTGGTTCTTCAAGGCTCAAATTACTATGACTTGTGACATGGTCATCCGCTTCTTCCTTCCGGTTGGTCCATCGACTGTAACTTGTAACTCTTTTTTGCCCACTTAAAGTGATCAAATTATTTGTCAAAGTAACTTGAGAGATTAAAACAATCGGTAAAGTGCGAGAGTTAACCATATTCCACTTAAGAGCAAGCTGAGGCTTAATTTTAGAGTCTCCTAGAGAACAAATTTGAGCTCCAACATCAACTGTTACCCCTACTTTATCAACTATATTAGACTGTCCAAGTTCTTTTATTTGTCCATAGAAGTAGGAGTTGTATTAATGGCTACATCTTCAATAAATAGCTTTCCAGAAATGACTTGCGACAGCAACAACAAAAGCCTTTGAACTAGTTGTCTTTTCTTCAAGTCCAATCTTTTCATTTGTTGTATCTGCAGGTTCACTCCCTACCCTCGCAACCCCTGTATCTGCATTTGAACCACCTTGATCTTCAAATATAATTACACATATATCACCTTCTTAATATTCTTGGCCCTTACCTGTAGATTTCGTAGCATCTCCAAGCTTTTTCCAGAGATGTTTAACAACTGAAACTCAGGTCCAGGAACTTAAAAGTACAGTTGGTTCCTCGTATATTATTTAAAATAGTTTTCAAGTTTGTTTTTGTTAGTGTTTTAGGATTATAGTACATAGGAGATGGATAGTTATTGTTAAGTTTAACTCTACCATAGTATGAGACTGGGGAGAGACAGTGGCAGCCATGGGAGTCTTCTAAGTCGCCTTTCACCAAAATATTAAAATTAAGTGTGTAGTTGACTAAATTAATACTTTCAGCATCTTGTAGCACAAGTGTTTGTTGTTATAGATCCCATAAAAGGTTAATTGTAATATTAGTATTAATTGTACCAAAGTAAATTTTTTGTCAAACTTTGTACTAAAATTTAATACAAATATTATTTTTATATATACTACCACATTACTCCTTTAGTGTTGATGAAAGTGTCAAGTGTTATCTATTATTTTATAATGTTACGACAAACATTTGTCATTCACATAGTATTTTGATGTAAATACTCAAAACTATAATTTTCTATTACAATAAGTATAACATCACAAATTTAAACTTCTAAATTCTCTTAAAATTCTATCCAAAAGTACTATAGATGTATTTAATTTAACTTAAACAAGACAATTTTACATCAAGAGTTGAAAATTATAGAAACAAAGAATATGCCATCTATAAATTATGCACCTTCTCTTTTATTGTTAGAGTTGTGACAAGTTAGTTGAATAAGGTGAAAAACATTTGTTTGTTGTTCATGTAGCGCATACCCTGACCTTACCAAAGATGTTCTTGTATATTTTCTACATATTATCATGCCTACAGACGAACAAAGTCTACATTTACCTTCTCTTGATCAATTAAGCAACCTTGCCATTCATTTAATCATTGACATTCTAAATAGGTTGTCCTTTCAGGATGTGGTAAGAACCATTACACTTTCAATGGATTGGAAATATATTTGTCATAAAACTCCACAGGTGAAATTTGATCAAACGGCCTGGGAAACACAAGAGTTCTTGACATCCCCTATTACTCCATTTATTCCCATTATCGATTGATTCTTCAGGTTTCATATTGGAACAATATTGAAAGTTACCCTTGACATTTCAAGTCAAAAAGTATGTCATAATGTTGATCGTTTGATACATTTGCTCGATACAAATTTCATTCAAACATTTTGTTCTTAAACTTCCATTTACGAATTCACCATACAAGATCCCTTACTTCTTTTTTATTGTTCAGCGTTAAGGCATTTGTATTTATGGGATGTGAAATACATCTTCCATGCTTCTTTCAGTTATTTAATAAGTTGATTAACCTAAAATTAAAATTTGTAATATTATCTTCTGATATGTTTGAATGTTTGATCTCTAATTCCCCGTTACTGGAGATTTGATTCTAAAAGACATTGACAATCTGTACCTCATGAGTATTAATTCTCTTTATCTTTGATCATTTGTCTTTCGTGGCGATATACAGTTTATATATCTAGAAAATGTTCCTCTACTTTCCAATGTTATGTATGAGCCTAAAGAATTAGTTCTAGAGGAAAAATATAATTTGGACAATACTTTATCGTCTATTATAGCTCTCTAGTATTTCAGATGAGATAATTTGAGGTAATGTTGTTTCATTGTACTTGTATTTCCATACATGTACTTTTCTTTTTGGCCTCCTGATTTTTGTTATTTTATTTGTAGGTCGATATTGGATTAACTAAATTTATACCAACACGGCTTCCATTAGTTCTTAATAGTCTCAAACGCCTATTCATATCTTGTATTACTCTTGGAGAGTTTTTTGAGCTTTTGTTTACTCTTTGCATGCGATGGAGCTCTCCAAATTTGGAAGAAATTGAATATATGTTTGTCATTAATTTTTACTTGAAAACATAGAATTGTGAACCTGGATGAATGTTTTGAATACTCTGTTTGGGAACAAAGATGGTTTTTACATTCCATGCTTGTTCTTAAATGATGTATGATTTTTGACTTTGGTAGTTTATTTCGAACTTACTATGTGTGTTGAATTTTCTTAGGGAGCTTAAAACATTCAGTGGGAACTTACTTTCTAAGTAGCAAGAATTTCATTCATGTTAAGGAATCAGTCCAAGTTAGATCGAGAACTATTTATGTCAAACCTAATCCTTCCTCATATGTGAAGAAGAAACTCGAAGAAGCATCATTCAATTTGGGGTTCTTGAGTTGATTATTATTTTGAAGTGATATTGTGTGTTAAATTCTCTTATGCGAGCTTGAAGTATTTATGGGAACTTACTTTTTTGTATGGTTAGTAGAAATTTTTTGTTTCCTAAGGGATATGTTGGAAATGATTATTCCTCATCTGTGAAAAATTTTTTGTACAAGAATCACCGGTTTGTGTAAAGAAAATATATCAAACAATCAACATTAGGACATACCTCTATACTAGTATTGCCGAGGGTAACTTTCAATGTTATTCTTATATGAAACCTGAGGAAACAATTGATAATGGGAATAAATCCAATGGTAGGGGATGTCAATTCCTCTACTGTTTCCCAGACCGTTTAATAAAATTCCTCATGTGGAATTCTATGACAAGTATATAGCCAATTCTTAGAAAGTGCACACGTTCTTACAACATTTCAAAAAGACGGACTATTTAACATGTCATAAGTAAAAAAAATGGCAAGGTTTCTAAGTCTATAAGGAGACGGTAAAATTAGTCTGTCTTCATCTGTTGGTTGATAATCTGTAGAAATTAAATAAGAATAGAATTGGGACGATCAGAGTATACGCTACACGAACAACAAAAAAACATGTCACAACTCTAACAATAAATAAAAAGTGTATACTTTGTAGATGACATTCGCATCGATTTCTTTAATTTGCAACTCTTAATATAAAATTGTCTAGCCAAGTTTGAATAAACACATATAAAGTAGTTTTTGTATAGAATTCCAAGATAACTTAGGAGTTTAAATTAGTAATGTTATACTTATTGTACAAGAAATTTATACTATTGATTCCTTTCATCAAAATGTTATATGGTAACATGTGTTTATTGTAACATTATGAATCAATACATAACACTTGACACTTTCTTCAATACTAAAGGATTCATTTGGTAGTATATATAAAAACAATATTTGTATTAAATTCTAGTACAAATGTTTTACAGTAAATTTAACTCTAGTAAAACTAATACTACTATTTCTATAAACCTTTTTTGGGATATATGATCCCAAAAATTTGTTCTACAAGAAGAATTATTATGTATCCTTAGTGATAGGGATTATTTCGAACATGTGCCCCATAAGGTAGTTGATGAGATTGCTGCAAGGTTCTCGGATATCACATTTAATCACCTAAGGCCAGTTATGTTTTCTGATATACTACTAGAAGAGGGTGAAATGCAGCTTACTTATAGGATTTTCATGCTTATAAAGGAAATATTGCAAGTTAGACCAAGAAGTATGATAGATGTGCTCCTTCCGTATATGTGAAGACACACTCAATGAAGCATCACATAATTTGAGATTCTGGAGTTGATGTTTATTCCAAAGTTAAGTTGTGTGTTAAATTTCCTTAACTTGACGCATAAAGTGAAAACTTACTCTTGGTCAGGCTACTAGATATTTCTTGCCTGATATGGAAATAGTCCTAGTTAGCCGAGAAGTATATATGTTGGACATGATTCTTCATTATATTTATAAACTATGTAAGTTTCTAATGAATAGGAAACCAAGCACTTCACATTTGTAAGAATGATATGTATAACACAACAAAACCTATGAAAAAAAACTCACACTGGTGCTATGAAGCTTGGAACTTCTTCCGTACAACTTTTGGATTGAAATGGGTCATGCCTAAGACACTGAAGCAAGCTTATGAAAGTTGATATATTTGGAAAGGTAATAAAATCATCAGAATGGTTTGGGAAATGGTCTCAACAATCAGCTTTTAATATTTATGGACAAAAGCAACACCAGATGCTTTGCTAGCACAAAAACTCAAACCTCTTACATGAAAGTTTAACTATTTAGTTAATATGTTTAACTCAAATGCTTTACCCCCATAAATAATGCAAATACTTTTATGCAATTTATATGCTGCTTATAAATTCTAAGATTTTTGTTGAAATAAATAAAGCAAAGGTGTATGTCCTCTAGGCTTACCATCTAACAAGTTTTACTTTACCATCTATGATTTTTAAAGCAAATAAACAAGGAAAACCATTACTTAAACATGTAGAAAATAAATAACTTTTCAAGTTGATTCCAGTATATTCAACTTGAAGATACTTACAACTTACAACCAATAAGTTCATTACTAATGTATTTTCCAATCAAGTGAAAATGTGTTAAAATATTTTAAAATGCCTCCAAAAAAGCTATCATATTATATGGAATAAGTTACGCCTACAAATATAGGAGTGAAACAGTTGGAATTATGTTTAACCACATAGTAAAGAGATTATGTAAAAAAGGAAACAAATTAGTAAAGGTGATAAGCCTTTAAAAAGACTGAAATATTGAATATCGTTAGATCATTTGCCGGTATGGGATATCATATTCTAATTCCGGCTGAGAACTACCATGTAAATATTGACCCGAAGAAACATCATTGATCAATTCTCTTTCCCCTTTATGCTTCCAGACAAAATAGTCATCAACAAATCAAGACTTATAAAGGTAATGTTTAACAATTTAAACTTCCATGTATCTAAAGTTGTGGCACTTTTTACATGGTCATCTAACTTTATCATCACTCATGTCATTCATTTGAGAACATTCATATTGGATAAATTTATCAATGCCATCTATAAAAAATTAATTTATAGCCCCTCAACCATCATACGTCTAAAACATCTAACTATGCTCTAGATTATTCATGTACCTATTCATTTTTAAATAAATGAAACATTCAGTAACAAACACAAGTTGATCGAGGACTACTTCCAATAACAAACACATTTTTAAGAACATGCATTCTGGAAAGTTATTGATTCTCATTTATATTCAAATATTTTCCAAAATATACACAGTAGCATGACAAAATAAGTTGCTGAAATTATTTATAGGTAAAGCTGGAAAAAAATAAGCTTAATAGCTTTTGAAAACTAACTTAGCTAGAAAAAAGTTTTCCTTATTAAAGAATTCTAGTTTCAGTCAACTTACAAAATATTGAAGCAGTCTAATACAAATCAAGATACTAAAACATTCTAATTTCAGCCAACTTACTGATACTACCTACTTAAAATATGAATCTTAAGTCCTTCAATTAGAGAGAAACATTTAGCCTTGGAAACACTACTTCCATGAACAAGGTGCAACAAGTCATACAACAAATTGGCACACACTTTTACCTTAAGTTAGAGGTTAAGTAAATCATAAAAAATTAAAATACCGAATTACATTGGTACATAAGTCTGTCTACCAAAAAATACTAGCAAAATAAGGAATATTTGTTTCAAAAAGACAGCTTGTAAGACAATCACATGAGTTTCCTTTATAAGTACAAAAATTTGTCCAACAAATAAACCCTATGAAGAAATTAAAGTCCAGATTATATTTCTCTAGCAATTAAGACCAAAGAATAAGTTAAAGTTTAGAATACCAATCTTTGGCGATTACTACTATTCTTTCGGATGACGATTATTATTAAAATTATCTTGAGAGTATATCTTTAGAAAAATCAAGTGGGAAAATAAATATCAAGGCTTAATTCAAGTGAAAGACAACCAAATACTAAGTATAATGTAATAGTAATAGATACCTGGAATATTTAAGCATCAGATGTCCTTGTTATTAAGAACAACAATAGAAACAGATAACAACTAAACAATTAATATGAATTAGTTGTTGTCTTCAGTTGCATAAAACTTAACATTTGTCTTTAGCCAATAACATTGATCATGGAGTCTCAAGTACTTATCGACAAGCAAACATATTCACAAATGATAATAACATACCAAATCAGTGTAATCAACACTTTTAGCCTGGACTTTAGTGTATAAACCAAGCCCCACAACAAAACTTGTTATTTATAATTTTATGAAGAGTATGTGATTGATCTTATTATGAGAAGCCATGTTGTGTAATCATTCTCTATCACCTATAGCACCATATTCAATGTGCTATTCTACATGATCCTCTCTGCTTGTTCATTTGGTTGAATATATAAATATGTCTAATTTTTTTTCAAAAATTACAGTCATGGTTACTTAAAATTGCTTCTATGTTTTATATCATATGCTTGTATCTTATTCACCCAAATGCAAGAGACTGTTCTCATAGATTCTGTCACGACCTAAAACGGGCCGCGAGTGGCACCCACACTTATCCTAATATGTGAGCGAACCAACCAATCTAAACCCCAACATTTCAAACATAAAAATAATGAGGAAGACTTAAAACTCATTATCGAAATCAATAATCAACTTCTAAACTCAAACTTATCATTATCCCCAAAATCTGGAAGTCATCATCACAAGAACATCTATCCTCAAATTACTAATTCTAAGAGTATCTAGAAAGCTAGAATAAATAAAAAGCTAGTCCATGCCGGAACTTCAAGGCATCAAGACACGAAGAAGAAGATCCAGTCCAAGCTAGAAGCTTTAGCTCACCCTGAAATCTGGTGTGACAAAGACTGGCTAGAGTTGCGATTGAGTTGAAGACGACGGTACGTTCGCTGTACTCCACAAATAACAAAGAAAGAAACATACAAGTAGGAGTCAGTAAAAACACAAGTACTGAGTAGTTATAATCGGCCAACTCGAAATAGAAAACAGTATATATATGATGATATCATAAAATCAACTACAATACTCAACATGCGGCATTTACAGTTACCATAATCCTTGGTCACAACACCAAGCACATCAATGAGGACTCACGCCTCCCCATCATACTCATTTTGGAAATTAGGTTCATTAAATTGAGTATATCAACATATTTCAAGATTCATTATCTTTATTTCTCTCGTGTCGGTACGTGACACTCCGCTCTATATACTATCCTGGTGCCGGAACGTGACACTCCGATCCTCATATACTATTCTGGTACCGCAACGTGGCACCCGATCCATATACTATCCTGGTGTTGGAACGTGACACTCCGATCCTCATCATACTATCCTGGTGCCGGAACGTGACACCCGATCCTCATCATACTATTCTGGTACCGGAACGTGGCACCCGATCCATATACTATCCTGGTGTCGGAACGTGACACTCCGATCCTCATATACTATCCTGGTGTCGGAACGTGACACTCCGATCCTCATATACTATCCTAGTACCGGAACGTGGCACCCGATCCCCTAATCTCCCCACTTTCGTTCATCAAACCTTCTTTTATACCAAGGCATCATCATTAACAAAGTAGATTAGGGTTTTTCATGATTTAGGATTCAATAGCTTCATCATGCTTATTTTATCACAATTATATAATCACATACATGCAAGCATACAATAAAGCATATAGAAGGGTTTACAACACTACCCAATACATATCATTCGCTATTAAGAGTTTACTACGAATAGCATAAACCATAACCTACCTCCACCGAAGAATTCGTGATCAAGCAATCTACTTTCCCAAAGCTACGTTCTTCCTCTCTCTCAATTGATCGTTTCTCCCTCTCTCTCTGCTCTTTTTCTTTTTCTTATTCAAACCCTTTTTCTTTTACCCTAATTACATGTCACGACCCCAAACGGGGCCGCGACTGGCACCCACACTTACCCTCTTATGTGAGCAAACCAACCCTTCTAAACCTTAACATTTCAATATAATATCAACAGAAAATAATGCGGAAGACTTAAACTCATTTATAAAAACCAAATCAATAACTATTATTCCCCAAAATCTGGAAGTCATCATCACAAGAACATCTATGATCAAATTACTAACTAAAACAGTCTAAGAAGCTAAAAATACATAAGAAACTAGTCCATGCCGGAAGTTCAAGGCATCAAGACTTGAATAAGAAGATCCAGTCCAAGCTAGAAGCATTAGCTCACCCTGAATTTCCGATGTAGTAAGACTGGCTTGAATTACTGTTGAGTCGAAGACGACGGCACGTTTGCTACACTCCACAAATAACAAAGAAGAAAACATAAAAGTAGGGGTCCGTACAAAACACGAGTACTGAGTAGATATCATCGGCCAACTCAAAATAGAAAACAGTATATACCAAGTAATATCATAAACTCAACTATGATAGTCAACATGTATCAACAACAAGTACTATATCATTAACAATTTCCGTCAAGTTCACACATGAGGACTCAAGCCTCAATATCATACTCATTTGGGAATTAGATTCATTAGATTGAGTATATTAGCATCTTCCAAGATTCATTATCTTTATTTCTCTTGTGTCGGTACGTGACACTCCGCTCCCTCATATTCTTTAATCCTCTTGTGTCGGTACGTGACACTCCGATCCCCTACTACTATGTGTCGGGACGTGACACTCCGATCCCCTAAATCTACGTGTCGGTTCGTGACACCCGATCCCCTAAATCTACGTGTCGGTTCGTGACACCCGATCCCCTAAATCTACGTGTCGGTTCGTGACACCCGATCCCCTAAATCTACGTGTCGGTTCGTGACACCCGATCCCCTAAATTCTATGTGTCGGAACGTGACACTCCGATCCCCTAATCTCCATCTATCAATTCATCAAGCCTTCTTTCTCACCAAGGCATCATCAATCTCATTACTTTAGTTCATCACGCCTTCTTTTATACCAAGGCCTCATCATTATCAAGAGATTAGGTTTTTATCTAGATTTGGGATTTCAATAGCTTCATCATGCTTGTTTATTCACAATTACATAATCATATTCATGCAAGCATACAATTAAGCATATAGAGGGTTTTACGATACTATCAATACATATCATTCACTATTAAGAGTTTACTACGAATATCGTAAGAGAAACCATAACCTACCTCCACCGAAGATTAGTGATCAAGCAAGCAAATTCCCAAGCTTTGTTTCTCTTCGCTTCTCCTCTTTCTCGTTCAATTTCTCTCTCTTTCTCTTGTTCGTTCTATTTTCTTTATTGAAACCCTCTTTCTTTTACCCTAATTAGTATATAATTAAGAATAAAAGATGGCAATAATAACCCAATAATTAACTTAAGGTTACCTCTTTTAACCCCCAAGTAATTAGACTTATTAACATTAACCCACTAACTTTATAATTAAAGCAGGAATAGTCAAAAACGTTCATTAAAACGTATAAAGAAATCCGACCCGGACTGGGATTGCGCAGCCTACGACGACCCGTCGCGCCTGTGACGGCCCGTCGTGCCTGCGACGGTCCGTCCTGCAGGTCGTCGCAAGGCTGAGAGACTGGATTTCCACTAAAGACTTTGTGACGGTCCGTCACACCTGTGACGGTCCGTCCTGCCATTTCGTTACGAAGTTCAGAGAGTCGATTTTCAGTACCCAATTTCAGATTTTCTAAGTGTTTTGAAACGAGACCCTGCGACGGTCTGTCGTGCCCATGACGGTCCGTCGTGGGGTCCGTCGTTTCTGCCAGTTTTTCCAGAATTGAAGTCTGCTGCTCAAAACGACTAAACAGGTCGTTACAATAGATACTAATTTACCCATCGTTCGTCCCCGAACGATCACAAGAAGGAAAACAAGGGCGAAAAGGAGTACCTGAATCTGTAAACAGATGTGGGTATCTTTCTCGCATATCTGCCTCCTTCTCCCAAGTGGCTTCTTCAACGGGTCGATTCTTCCATTGAACTTTGATGGATGCAATCTCCCTTGATCTCAACTTGCAAATTTCTCTATCTAGAATGGCAACAGGTTCCTCATCATAAGACAAATTCTCATCAAGGAAAACTGAATCCCAACGGATAATGTAGTTTCCATCCCCATGGTATCTTTTCAACATAGACACATGGAATACCGGATGTACTCCGGACAGCCCTGGAGGCAAGGCTAACTCATAATCCACCTCCCCTATTCGCTTGAGTACTTCAAATGGACCAATATACCTTGGGCTAAGTTTACCTCGCTTACCAAACCGCATCACCCCTTTCATGGGCGAAACCTTCAGTAAGACTTGTTCACCCTCCATAAACTCCAAGTCTCTAACCTTTCGATCTGCATATTCCTTTTGCCTACTTTGCGTCGCTAACAGCTTTTCTTGAATAGATTTCACTTTCTCTAATGAATCCCTCAAAAGGTCAGTACCCCAAGGTCTAACCTCAAATGCATCAAACCACCCAATGGGAGACCTACATCTTCTCCCATATAGTGCCTCAAATGGGGCCATATCAATGCTTCAGTGATAGCTATTGTTGTAGGAGAACTCCGCTAAGGGTAAGAAGCTATCCCAATGACCACCAAATTCTATCACACATGCACGAAGAATATCCTCCAACACTTGGATCGTTCGCTCAGACTGACCATCGGTCTGAGGATGGAACGCAGTACTAAGGTCCAACCTAGTACCCAATTCCGCATGCAATATTTTCCAAAACATAGAAGTAAACTGCGTACCTCCATCTGATATAATGGACAGTAGAACCCCATGCAATCGCACCACTTCCGAGATGTAAAGTTTGGCTAACTTCTCTGCATTGTCAGTCACCTTGACCGGAATGAAGTGAGCAGACTTTGTTAACCTATCAACAATTACCCAAATAGAATCAAACTTTCCCAATGTCTTTGGAAGACCAACCACGAAATCCATTGCAATCCTTTCCCACTTCCATTCAGGAATGGGCATTCTCTGAAGTGTTCCTCTGGGCCTCTGGTGTTCATACTTTACTTGCTGACAGTTTGGACATTTGGCAATAAACTCAACAATATCACGTTTCATTCTACTCCACCAAAAGTGTTGCTTTAGTTCACGATACATCTTGGTTGCACCCGGATGTATCGAATACCTTCAACTATGAGCCTCTGTCAGAATAGTGTTGATCAAATCATCGACGCGGGGTACACATACCCTTCCCTTAATCCTCAAAACACCTTCCTCATCGATTGTCGCTTCTTTAGCCTCTCCTTGCAACACTTTGTCTCGGATCCGGATCAATTTTTCATCATTAAACTGCTTTCCCTTAATCTTGTCAAGGAAGGAAGATCTTGCCTCCACACAAGCTAAAACTCCTCCCTTCTCATTTACTTCTAATCTCATAAGGTCGTTAGCCAGAATCTGAACTTCTCTAGCCAATGGGCGTCTAGAAGCTTGCAAGTGAGCTAGACTTCCCATGCTTCCCGCCTTTCTACTTAAAGCATCCGCTACAACATTCGCCTTTCCCGGATGATACAAGATAGTGATATCGTAGTCCTTCAGTAGTTCCATCCACCTCCTCTGTCTCAAATTCAAATCTTTTTTAGTAAAGACATATTGTAGGCTACGATGATCCGTGTATACTTCACACTTAACTCCATATAGATAGTGTCTCCATTGCTTTAAGGCAAACACTACCGCAGCCAATTCCAAATCATGGGTCGGATAATTACGTTCATGTACTTTTAATTGTCTTGAAGCATAATTAATCACATTCTTCTCTTGCATTAGCACTGCACCCAAACCCGAATAGGATGCATCACAATAGACAATGAAATTCTTACCTTCCACTGGCAAGGTGAGAATTGGTGCAGTAGTCAACAGAGTCTTGAGCTTCTGAAAGCTTTCCTCACACTCGTCTGACCATACAAATGGAACATTTTTCTTAGTCAAGTTCGTCAGTTGGGAAGCAATAGAAGAGAATCCCTTGACAAATCGGCGGTAGTAGCTAGCTAACTCAACAAAGCTCCTTATTTCTGACACATTAGTAGGTCTTACCCAATTCTTCATTATCTCAATCTTAGAAGGATCCACCATCACTCCATTCTTAGAAACCACGTGCCCCAAGAAGGACACTGCATCTAGCCTAAACTCACACTTAGAGAACATGGCATAAAGCTTTTTCTCCCTCAACATTTCTAATACCATTCTCAAATGCTCCTCATGTTCTTCCTTACTTTTAGAGTATATTAGTATATCATCAATAAATACGATCACAAAGAGATCCAAATATGGCTTAAAAATCCCGTTCATCAAACTCATGAACGCAGCAGGGGCATTCGTACGACCAAAAGACATCACTACAAATTCGTAATGCCCATACCTGGTTCTAAAAGCAGTTTTTGGCACATCCGTTTCCCGTATTTTCAATTGATGGTAACCGGATCTCAAGTCAATCTTAGAGAAGACACAAGCACCTTGTAACTAATCGAACAAGTCATCAATGCGAGGAAGAGGATACTTGTTCTTTATGGTTACCTTGTTCAACTGCCGGTAGTCTATGCACATCCGAAAACTCCCATCCTTCTTCTTTACAAACAAAACCGGAGCACCCCAAGGAGATGCACTTGGTCTAATGAAGCCTTTGCTCAACAACTCTTGAAGTTGGGCTTTTAACTCTCTTAACTCCGCGGGAGACATTCTATAAGGGGGTATTGAAATGGGGCGAGCACCCGGTTCAAGATCAATACAGATGTCAATGTCCCTATCTGGTGGCATACCAGGAAGATCTGCAGGGAACACATCCAAAAACACACGGACCACCGAAACCGACTCAATCGAAGGCACTTGGGTAGTGTCATCCTTGAGATGTGCCAAGAAAGCTAAACACCC
Source organism: Solanum neorickii (assembly GCA_027704865.1). Taxonomy (NCBI): domain Eukaryota; kingdom Viridiplantae; phylum Streptophyta; class Magnoliopsida; order Solanales; family Solanaceae; genus Solanum; species Solanum neorickii. The sequence continues at coordinate 9,110,435 of JAKWJC010000363.1, read as the reverse complement.
TTTACTAACCATTTTCTTAGCATGAAGAAAGGAGATGATACGCACCAGATTGGAAGTGTAGTCACCCTCCCACACTAACGGATCTGTCCCAGGATTGGCTAACGTCACCGTTTTAGCATTACAATCCAAGATCGCAAATTGCGGAGAAAGCCAAGTCATACCCAGAATTACATCAAAATCAACCATTTCTAAGATAACCAAATCTACATAAGTGTTGCTCCCCACAAATTTCACCAAACAAGACCTATATACCTCTTCAACTACCACAGACTCACCCACCGGAGTAAAAACACGAATAGTCATATCAAGTAATTCACAATGTAAATTTAGAACATTAGCAAATGAGGAAGATACATAAGAAAATGTGGATCCAGGATCAAACAATACAGAATCCATGCAATCACAAATTAGAAGATTACCTGTGATGACAGCATCAGATGTCTCTGCCTCCGATCTCCCAGGGAAAGCATAACAATGGGCCCTTTCATTTGTCTGTCCATTGCCCCTACCATGTTGTGATGTAGTGGCTCCAGTTTGCCCATCACCTCGACCATTTTGGTGACCACCATTACCTCGACCACCACGTCCTCCAGAATAACGGCCTCTACCATGACCACTTCTACCTCTAGCCATTGGGGGTCTATAACTCTGTTTGGGACAATTCCTCCTAATATGTCCAGTCTCCCCACATACATAACACTCTCTAGAGTCAAGCATAGGCCTCTCAGAGAAGTGTTGACCGGTCTGAGGTGGACCCCCAACTACAGTCTGTAGTGAAGACTAAATGGGTCGAACTGAGTAACCTCCGGAACCCTGTCCTCTAGAGTAAGAACCATTAAACTCACCTCCCTTTCAAAACCTCTTTGATGTCGATGCCATGGTGAATTCATCTGGCTTCACTCCTTCCACCTGTACAACGAAATCTACCACTTCTTGGAAGGATTTTGCCGTAGCCGCTATTCTACATGATCCTCTCTACTTGTTCATTTGGTTGAATATATAAATATGTCTAATTTTTTTTCAAAAATTACAGTTATGGTTACTTAAAATTGCTTTTATGTTTTATATCATATGCTTGTATCTTATTCACCCAAATGCAAGAGACTGTTCTCATAGATTCTGTCACGACCTAAAACGGGCCGCGAGTGGCACCCACACTTATCCTAATATGTGAGCGAACAAACAAATCTAAACCCCAACATTTCAAACATAAAAATAATGAGGAAGACATAAAACTCATTATCGAAATCAATAATCAACTTCTAAACTCAAACTTATCATTATCCCCAAAATATGGAAGTCATCATCACAAGAACATCTATCCTCAAATTACTAATTCTAAGAGTATCTAGAAAGCTAGAATAAATAAAAAGCTAGTCCATGCCGGAACTTCAAGGCATCAAGACACGAAGAAGAAGATCCAGACCAAGCTAGAAGCTTTAGTTGCGATTGAGTTGAAGACGACGGTACGTTCGCTGTACTCCACAAATAACAAAGAAAGAAACATACAAGTAGGAGTCAGTAAAAACACAAGTACTGAGTAGATATCATCGGCCAACTCGAAATAGAAAACAGTATATATATGATGATATCATAAAATCAACTACAATACTTAACATGCGGCATTTACAATTACCATAATCCTTGGTCACAACACCAAGCACATCAATGAGGACTCACGCCTCCCCATCATACTCATTTTGGAAATTAGGTTCATTAAATTGAGTATATTAACATATTTCAAGATTCATTATCTTTATTTCTCTCGTGTCGGTACGTGGCACTCCGCTCCATATACTATCCTGGTGCCGGAACGTGACACTCTGATCCTCATATATTATCCTGGTACCGGAACGTGGCACCCGATCCATATACTATCCTGGTGTCGGAACGTGACACTCCGATCCTCATCATACTATCCTGGTGCCGGAACGTGACACCCGATCCTCATCATACTATTCTGGTACCGGAACGTGGCACCCGATCCATATACTATCCTGGTGTCGGAACGTGACACTCTGATCCTCATATACTATCCTGGTGTCAGAACGTGACACTCCAATCCTCATATACTATCCTGGTACCGGAACGTGGCACCCGATCCCCTAATCTCCCCACTTTCATTCATCAAGCCTTCTTTTATACCAAGGCATCATCATTAACAAAGTAGATTAGGGTTTTTCATGATTTAGGATTGAATAGCTTCATCATGTTTATTTTATCACAATTATATAATCACATTCATGCAAGCATACAATTAAGCATATAGAAGGGTTTTCAACACTACCCAATACATATCATTCGCTATTAAGAGTTTACTACGAATAGCATAAACCATAACCTACCTCCACCGAAGAATTCGTGATCAAGCAATCTACTTTCCCAAAGCTACGTTCTTCCTCACTCTCAATCGATCGTTTCTCCCTCTCTTTCTGCTCTTTTTCTTTTTCTTATTCAAACCCTTTTTCTTTTACCCTAATTACCTGTCACGACCCAAAACTGGGCCGCGACTGGCACCCACACTTACCCTCTTATGTGAGCGAACCAACCTTTCTAAACCTTAACATTTCAATATAATATCAACAGAAAATAATGCGGAAGACTTAAACTCATTTATAAAAACCAAATCAATAACTATTATTCCCCAAAATCTGGAAGTCATCATCACAAGAACATCTATGATCAAATTACTAACTAAAACTGTCTAAGAAGCTAAAAATACATAAGAAACTAGTCCATGCCGGAAGTTCAAGGCATCAAGACTTGAATAAGAAGATCCAGTCCAAGCTAGAAGCATTAGCTCACCCTGAATTTCCGATGTAGTAAGACTGGCTTGAATTACTGTTGAGTCGAAGACGACGGCACGTTTGCTACACTCCACAAATAACAAAGAAGAAAACATAAAAGTAGGGGTCCGTACAAAACACGAGTACTGAGTAGATATCATCGGCCAACTCAAAATAGAAAACAGTATATACCAAGTAATATCATAAACTCAACTATGATAGTCAACATGTAGCAATAACAAGTACTATATCATTAACAATTTCCGTCAAGTTCACACATGAGGACTCAAGCCTCAATATCATACTCATATGGGAATTAGATTCATTAGATTGAGTATATTAGCATCTTCCAAGATTCATTATCTTTATTTCTCTTGTGTCGGTACGTGACACTCCGCTCCCTCATATTCTTTAATCCTCTTGTGTCGGTACGTGACACTCCGATCCCCTACTAGTATGTGTCGGGACGTGACACTCCGATCCCCTAAATCTACGTGTCGGTTCGTGACACCCGATCCCCTAAATCTACGTGTCGGTTCGTGACACCCGATCCCCTAAATCTACGTGTCGGTTCGTGACACCCGATCCCCTAAATCAACGTGTCGGTTCGTGACACCCGATCCCCTAAATTCTATGTGTCGGAACGTGACACTCCGATCCCCTAATCTCCATCTATCAATTCATCAAGCCTTCTTTCTCACCAAGGCATCATCAATCTCATTACTTTAGTTCATCACGCCTTCTTTTATACCAAGGCCTCATCATTATCAAGAGATTAGGTTTTTATCAAGATTTGGGATTTCAATAGCTTCATCATGCTTGTTTATTCACAATTACATAATCATATTCATGCAAGCATACAATTAAGCATATAGAGGGTTTTACAATACTATAAATACATATCATTCACTATTAAGAGTTTACTACGAATATCGTAAGAGAATCCATAACCTACCTCCACCGAAGATTAGTGATCAAGCAAGCAAATTCCCAAGCTTTGTTTCTCTTCGCTTCTCCTCTTTCTCGTTCAACTTTCTCTCTCTTTCTCTTGTTCTTTCTATTTTCTTTATTCAAACCCTCTTTCTTTTACCCTAATTAGTATATAATTAAGAATAAAAGATGGCAATAATAACCCACTAATTAACTTAAGGTTACCTCTTTTAACCCCCAAGTAATTAGACTTATTAACATTAACCCACTAACTTTATAATTAAAGCAGTAATAGTCAAAAACGTCCCTTAAAACGTATAAAGAAATCCGACCCGCACTAGGATTGCGCAGCCTGCGACAACCCGTCGTGCCTGCGACGGTCCGTCCTGCAGGTCGTCGCAAGGCTCAGAGACTGGATTTCCACTAAAGACTCTGTGACGGTCCGTCCTGCCATTTCGTTACGAAGTTCAGAGAGTCAATTTTCAGTACCCAATTTCAGATTTTCTATGTGTTTTGAAATGAGACCCTGCGACGGTCCGTCGTGCCCATGACGGTCCGTCGTGGGGTCTGTCGTTTCGGCCAGTTTTTCCAGAATTGAAGTCTGCTGCTCAAAATGACTAAACAGGTCGTTACATTACCACATAATTAAGTATAAAAGATGCTAAAAGTAACCCACTTATTAATTCAAGGTTATCTCTTTTAACCCCCAAGTAATTGAATTATAAACATTAAACCACTAACTTTATAATTATAAGCAGGAATAGTCCATAACGCCCCCTAAAATATTTAACAAAAATCCGACATAGTCAGGGTCACGCAGCCTGTGACGGGCCATCGTGCCTGCGATAGTTCGTCCTGCTGAGTCGTCACAGAGTTCAGAGACTCACTTTTTACTTAAGACCCTGTGACGGTCCGTCGTGCCTACGACGGTCCGTCCTGCATTTTCGTCGCGATGTTCAGAGAGTTATTCTCAGTATCAAACTTTTCAGAATTCTAAGTGTTTTTGAACGAGACCCCCTCGATGGTCCGTCGTGCCCATGACAGTCCGTCGTGGGATCCGTCGACTCAGAAAGTTATTACCAGAAAATACTCTACTGCTCAAAACGACTAAACAGGTCGTTACATTAGATACCAATTTACCCATCGTTCGTCCCCGAACAATCACAAGAAGACAAACAAGGGCGAAAAGGAGTACCTGAATCTGTAAACAGATGTGGGTATCTTTCTTGCATATCAGCCTCTTTCTCCCAAGTGGATTCTTCAACCGGCCGATTCTTCCATTAAACCTTGATGGATGCAATCTCTTTTGACCTCAACTTGAGAACTTCTCTATCTAAAATAGCAACAGGCTCCTTCTCAAAAGATAAATTCTCATCAAGAAGAACTGAATCCCAACGAATGATGTAGTTTTCATCACCATGGTGTCTTTTCAATATAGACACATGAAATACCGGGTGCACTCCTGACAGCCCTGGGGGCAACGCTTATTCATAAGCTACCTCCCCCACGCGCTTCAGAACTTCAAATGGGCTAATATACCTCGGACTAAGCTTACCTCGCTTACCAAACCGCATCACCCCTTTCATGGGCGAAACCTTCAGCAAAACTTGCTCACCCTCCATAAACTCCAACTCCCTAACCTTTCGGTCTGCATATTCCTTCTGTCTACTTTGAGCCGCTAAAATTTTTTCTTAAATGCATTTCACTTTATCTAACGATTCTCTTAGAAGGTCAGTACCCCAAGGTCTAACCTCGAATGCATCAAACCACCCAATGGGAGACCTACATCTCCTCCCATACAGTGCCTCAAATGGGGCCATATCAATACTCGAGTGATACCTATTGTTGTATGAGAACTCTGCTAAGGATAAGAAGTAATCCCAATGGCCGCCAAACTCTATCACACATGCACGAAGCATATCCTCCAACACTTGAACCGTTCGCTAAGACTGACCATCGGTCTGAGGATGGAACACAGTACTAAGGTCCAATCTAGTACCTAATTCAGCATGCAATGTCTTACAAAATTTAGAAGTAAACTGCGTACTTCTATGTGATATGATGGAGAGTGGAACTCCATGCAATCGAACAATTTCTGAGAAGTAAATTTTGGCTAACTTCTCTGCAGTATAGGTCACCTTGACCGGGATGAAGTGAGGAGACTTAGTTAATCTGTCCACAATTACCCAAATAGAGTCAAACTTTCCCAATGTCTTTGGAAGACCAACCACGAAGTCCATTGCAATTCTCTCCCACTTCCATTTAGGAATGGGCATTCTCTGAAGTGTTCCTCCGGTCCTCTGGTGTTTATACTTTACTTGCTGACAATTTGGACATTTGGCAACAAAATCAACAATGTCGCGCTTCATTCTACTCTACCAAAAGTGTTGCTTTAGGTCACGGTACATCTTGGTTTCACCAGGATGTATAGAATATCCGGAACTATGAGCCTCTATAAGAATAGTGTGGATCAAATCATCAACACGGGGCACACATACCCTTCCCTTAATTCTCAAAACACCTTTCTCATCCATTATTGCTTCTTTAGCCTCTCATCGCAACACCATATCCCGAATTCGGCTTAGTTTCTCATCATCAAACTGTTTTCCCTTGATCTTGTCAAGAAAAGAAGATCTCGCCTCCACACTGGCCAAAAATCCTCCCTTCTCATTTACTTGTAACCTCATAAAGTCGTTAGCCAGAGTCTGAACCCACTCTAGCCAATGGGCGTCTAGAAACTTGTAAGTAGGCTAAACTACCCATGCTCCATGCTTTACTACTGAAGGCGTCTGCCACAATATTAGCCTTTCCTGGGTGATATAAGATGGTAGCATCATAATCCTTCAGTAGTTCCATCCACCTCCTCTGTCTCAAATTCAAATCCTTCTAAGTAAAGACATACTGTAGGCTACGATGATCCATATAGACTTCATACTTAACACCATATAGATAGTGCCTCTATTGCTTTAATGCAAACACTACCGCAGCCGACTCTAAATCATGGGTCAGATAATTACATTCATGCCCCTTTAACTGCCTCGAAGTATAAGCAATTACATTCTTCTCTTGCATTAGCACTGCACCCAAACCAGAATAGGATGCATCAAAATAGACAATGAAATTCTTACCTTCCACTGGCAAGGTGAACATTGGAGCAGTAGTCAACAAAGTCTTGAGCTTATGAAAGCTTTCTTCACACTCGTCTGACCATACAAATGGAACACTCTGCGTAGTCAAGTTTGTCAGTTGGGAAGCAACAGAAGAAAATCCCTTGACAAATCTACGGTAGTAGCTAGCTAAACCAACGAAGCTCCTTACCTCTGTAACATTCGTAGGTCTTGCCCAACTCTTCACTACTTCAATCTTAGAAGGATCCACCATCACTCCATCCTTAGAAACCACATATCCCAAGAAGGACACTGAATCTAGCAAAAACTCACACTTAGAGAATTTGGCATAAAGCTTTTTCTCCCTCAGCATTTCCAATACAATTCTCAAGTGTTCCTCATGTTCTTTCTTGCTCTTTGAGTATACTAGTATATCATCAATGAATACGATAACAAAGAGATCCAGATATGGCTTAAAAATCCCGTTCATCAAGCTCATGAACGCAGCAGGGGCATTCGTACGCCCAAAAGACATTACTAAGAACTCATAATGTCCATACCTGGTCCGAAAAGCAGTCTTTGGCACATCCGTTGCCCGTATTTTTAATCGATGATAACGTGATCTCAAATCGATTTTTGAGAAGGTACAAGCAGCTTGTAACTGATCGAACAAATCATCATTGCGAGGAAGAGGATACTTGTACTTAACAGTTACCTTATTCAGTTGTCTGTAGTTAATGCACATCCGAAAACTTCCATCCTTCTTCTTCACAAACAAAAAGGGAGCACCCTAAGGAGATGCACTTGGTCTAATAAAGCCTTTGCTTAACAATTCCTGAAGTTGGGCCCTTAACTCTCTTAACTCAGCGGGAGCCATCCTATAAGGGGGTATGGAAATGGGGCGATTACCCGACTCCAGATCAATACAAAAGTTGATATCCCTATCTGGTGGCATACCAGGAAGGTCTGCAGGAAACACATCCAGAAACTCACAGACTATTGAAACTGACTCAATTATAGGTACTTGGGTAGTATCATCTCTGAGATGTGCCAAGAACACCAAACAACCCTTACTAACCATTTTCTTAGCACGAAGAAAGGAGATGATACGAACCGGATTTGAAATGTAGTCACCCTCCCACACTAACGGATCTGTCCCAGGCTTGGCTAATGTCACAGTTTTAGCATTGCAATCTAAGATTGCAAAGGTTGGAGAAATCCAAGTCATACCCAGAATAACATCGAAATCAACCATTTCTAAGATAACCCGGTCTACATGAGTATTGCTCCCCACAAACGTTACAAGACAAGACCTATACACCTTTTCAACTATCACAGACTCACCCACCGAAGTAGAAACACGAATAGGCATGTCAAGCAATTCACAATGTTAATTAAGACCAGTAGCAAATGAAGAAGATACATATGAAAATGTGGATCCAGGATCAAATAATACGGAAGCCATACAATCACAAACCAAAAGATTACCTGTGATAACAGAATCAGATGTCTCTGCTTCCGACCGCCTGGGGAAAGCGTAACAATGGGCCCTATCGCCTGTCTGCCCGTTGCCCCTACCATGTTGTGCTGTAGTGGCTCCAGTTTGCCCGCCACCCCGGTTGATTTGGTGACCACCATTACCTCGGCCACCACGTTCTCCAGAATAGCGGCCTCTTTCATGACCACCTCTACCTCTGACTATTGGGGGTCTGTAACTCTTTTTTGGACAATATCTTTTAATATGTCCAATTTCCCCACATCCATAACACTCCCTGGGTTAAAGCATAGGTCAATGTGAGAACGACGGAGTCTGAGGATAACCTCCAAACTCATGGGAATGTTGACGGGTCTGCGGTGGACCCCCATCTACAGCCTGTAGTGAGGACTGAATTTGTCAGACTGGGTAACCTCCTGAACCTTGTCCTCTAGAGTAAGAACCATTAAACTCACCTCCCTTACGAAACCTTTTTGATGTCGATGCAATGGTGAAGTCATCTGGCTTCACTCCCTCCACCTCTATCACGAAGTCTACCACTTCCTGAAAGGATTTTGCTATAGCCGCTACTTGTAAGGCTGATATCCGCAACTCTGACCTCAACCCCTTCACAAAATGGTGAATCCGCTCTTGTGTACTGAAGCAAAGCTGGGTGGCATATCTGGAGAGTGCACGAAACTTAGCCTCATAAGCAGTAACCGACATCCTGCCTTGCTCTAGGCTTAGAAACTTATCTCTCGTCCTATCCCTCAAAGTATGGGGTATATACTTTTCCATAAATGAACTAAAGAATGATGCCCAAGTCATAGGTGGTGCCTCTCTTGGTTGACACTCCACATGTGACCGCCACCACATTTTGGCGTTCCCTTGAAATTAAGAGGTCACAAACTCGACGCCAAATCGTTCTACTATACCCATCTTGTGTAGTAACTCATGATAGTCAACCAGAAAATCATAGGCATCCTCAGATTCAGCACCCTTGAAGACCGGAGGTTTGAATTTCCAGAACTTACTGAAAAGTTCATGCTGATCACTTATCATTATAGGCCCTATAGTCAAACATGGAAATGTGCCTATATCAACTGAGGCATCCATGCGGGGAGCCCCAGCAGTTGCATGTTGTATTCCCGGAACCTGAGGTGCTGGTGCAGAAAACATTGGAGGTGTCTGGCCCTGATCTGATAACCCGCTAAGAAAAGCAAGAACCTGATTAATCATCTCTGGGGTAGGTTGGGGGGGGGGGTAATTCCTCATTCTGCACCTGTTCGCTCTCCCCTTCCTCACCCTCTCTTAATACTTCCTCAGTCGGTGGAGGAGTCATCGCCCTAGTACCAGATGGGCCAGGTGTTTTTCCTCTTCCTCTAGAGGACGTCTTCCCTCGACCTCTACCACGTCCTCTTGCCACTGCCCCTCTTAGAGCTACATCCCCAGTGGCTGGCTCAGACGCATCTTGTCTTGCCGGTGTTGGTGTTGGCGTGGTTGTTGCTCTAGTTCTAACCATCTGCGAAATAGAGTGAAGATGGTCAGATACCAATTTGTATCACCTGGATACCAATTGGATCCAAGTAATAGCACGAAAGAAGAGAAGAATGGATTTTTCCTAATGTCTTATAGCCTCTCAAAGAAGAGTAAAGGCGTCCCCCTACCGTTCCTCAAGACTCTACTAGACTCGTTCTTGTGTGATGAGACCAACGAACCTAATGCTCTGATACTAAGTTTGTCATGTCCCAAATCGGGCCGCGAGTGGCACCCACACTTATCCTAATATGTGAGTGAACCAACCAATATAAACCACAACATTTCAAACATAAAAATAATGTGGAAGACTTAAAACTCATTATCGAAATCAATAATCAACTTCTAAACTCAAACTTATCATTATCCCAAAAATCTGGAAGTCATTATCACAAGAACATCTATCCTCAAATTACTAATTCTAAGAGTATCTAGAAAGCTAGAATAAATAAAAAGCTAGTCCATGCCGGAACTTCAAGGCATCAAGACATGAAGAAGAAGATCCAGTCCAAGCTAGAAGCTTTAGCTCACCCTGAAATCTGGTGTGACGAAGACTGGCTAGAGTTGCGATTGAGTTGAAGACGACGGTACGATCGCTGTACTCCACAAATAACATAGAAAGAAACATACAAGTAGGGGTTAGTACAAACACAAGTACTGAGTAGATATCATCGGCCAACTCGAAATAGAAAACAGTATATATCAGATAATATCATAAAATCAACTACAATACTCAACATGCCGCATTTACAATTACCATAACCCTTGGTCACAACACCAAGCACATCAATGAGTACTCACGCCTCCCCATCATACTCATTTTGGAAATTAGGTTCATTAAATTGAGTATATTAACATCTTTCAAGATTCATTATCTTTATTTCTCTCGTGTTGGTCCGTGACACTCCGCTCCATATACTATCCTGGTGCCGTAACGTGACACTTCGATCCTTATATACTATCCTGGTACCGGAACGTGGCACCCGATCCATATACTATCCTGGTGTCGGAACGTGACACTACGATCCTCATCATACTATCCTGGTGGCGGAATGTGACACCTGATCCTCATCATACTATCCTAGTACCGCAACGTGGCACCCGATCCATATACTATCCTGGTGTCGGAACGTGACACTCCGATCCTCATATACTATCCTGGTGTCGGAACGTGACATGGCGATCCTCATATACTATCCTGGTACCGGAATGTGGCACCCAATCCCCTAATCTCCCCACATTAATTCATTAAGCCTTCTTTTATACCAAGGCATCATCATTAACAAAGTAGATTAGGGTTTTTCAAGATTTAGGATTTAATTGCTTCATCATGCTTATTTTATCACAATTATATAATCACCTTCATGCAAGCATACAATTTAGCATATAGAAGGGTTTACAACACTACCCAATACATATCATTCGCTATTAAGAGTCTATTACGAATAGCATAAACCATAACCTACCTCCACCGAAGAATTCGTGATCAAGCAATCTACTTTCCAGAAGTTCTGTTCTTCCTCTCTCTCAATCGATCGTTTCTCCCTCTCTCTGTACCCTTTTTCTTTTTCTTATTCAAACCCTTTTTCTTTTACCCTAATTACCATATAATTAAGTATAAAAGATGCTAAATGTAACCCACTAATTAATTCAAGGTTATCTCTTTTAACCCTCAAGTAATTGAATTATTAACATTCAACCACTAACTTTATAATTATAAGCAGGAATAGTCCAGAACGCCCCCTAAAATATTTAACAGAAATCCGACCCAGTCAGGGTCACGCAGCCTGCGACGGGCCGTCGTGCCTGCGACGGTTCTTCCTACTGAGTCGTCACAGAGTTCAGAGACTCACTTTTTACTTAAGAGCTTGTGACGGTCCGTCGTGCCTACGACGGTCCGTCCTACCATTTCGTCACGATGTTCAGAGAGTTGTTCTCAGTATCCAATTTTTCAGAATTCTAAGTGTTTTGAAACGAGACCCCCTTGATGGTCCGTCGTGCCCATGACGGTCCGTCGAGGGATCCGTCGACTCAGAGAGTTATTACCGGAAAATACTCTACTGCTCAAAATGACTAAACAGGTCGTTACAGATTCTCAGCTAAATAACATCAGAATTGTGATTTAAAAATAAAAAAAAAGTCATATATCATACAAGGCAAAGGTTCTTAAATCGTATAACCTAAATTACAGCAGAAGAAATTTTTAATCTAAATTCAATATAATAGTAATATTATTAATAGAAAAGATGAACTAATCACCATTCTTGTCAAGTTCCTAACTCTATTGATATAATTCCTTTGATATCCAATGCAAATGACGATAGTAGTATTGCTGCAATTAATGTTAAGTAGAACACATATCGGGAACCCAAACGAAATTATGAGGAAATTATTAACAATAAACAACAGAAAAATTATTTTGACAATCCCTTGAACAATAAAAAAAATAAGGGAATGTCACTCAATATTGTATTCCAAAAGTTTTGAGTGACTTTAACAAATTCACCCCCTAATAACAAAAATAGAAATGTCTTGCAACATCCTAACTGTCCTAATGACCACCTTTGACCTTCCCAAACCACCAAAACAATTCCCAAAAAGAGAAAATACAAGATCTTTCACCCTTCACTTTTATTCAATCGTTTACAGAAAAAAATTTCTTATTGAAAATGAAAAACTACAAGAAACTATTAGGTAGTTGTGGGAGGGGGAGAAAAAGAGATACCTTCAAACGGATAGAGTAAAGCAATAGTTAGTAGTCACAAAACATATTAGCTAGCCGCAATAAGAAAACAAATTAAGCAAATCAATGTGCAATTTAATTTCACAAAACAAAATAAAAGTAAATCATTTTAATGCTGAACCCTAATCCCAATATTTCAGAAAATCTTACTTCGAAAAAAAACCTATTTTCAGAATGCCCAAACTACTAAAATCACTATTTTCAGAACAACACAAACTTACTTCGAGCTAAAGGAAATAGAAAGAGTTGAAAGTATTTTCAAGCCTATTTTCAGAATAGTGACATTGATAAAACCACTATTTGAACACATCTTAATATTACTTCAAACTAAATTAAATGAAAACATTTGATAGATAAAAACTTCAATTTTCACAAACCCATAATAGATAAAGATATGATTGTTTGAGAGCTCACTTTTTAGATAAAAATGAAAGATTTAAGGAGATAAGAGTTAGAGTACTTACTTTGAGATGAAGATTTAATGAGGAGTTTTAGCCATCGGAGAAGGAAAGTTTTATCAAAGAGCTTACATAGTCTTTACTTTGAGAGATGAGAGATCAGGTGAAAATGGAAAGTGAAGTGATTTAGCTTAGGGAAAAAAATAACTTTGCAACAAACATAGTGACAGATTTTAATATCCGTTGCTAGCAAAAATTATATTTATTTAGATTAAATTTTAGACGGATTTTTTCTCACAATATAAAATAAATTTTATAAAAACATATTTTAATGTTTTGTAACGTTTTCTCCATCATTATTTCTCGAGTTTGTTTTTCATAAATGAGGCAGGATCATGTCCAACATATATACATCTTTATGTTACCTGGACTAATTCCTTAGCAAAAAAGAATTTATACTAGCTAGACAGAAAGAATGTTTCCATAGGTCTAGAAAGGATAGCATGTACACATTATTTTACTTCTAACTTTGTTTGTGAGGTTTGAGAGTTGATTTTCCATAGCCCCTCAACTCAAAATATATGTCATGCAGTAATATCCACATCTAAAAAACAAAAAAAAACAAAGAGAGTTAAATAGGGTTTTTTAACATTCCAAAATCCCCATAAAATCAACATCTACCCCCAAAAAAGTACAAAGAGGAAGATAGGGTTTCTATTTCACAAATTAATATTACCCAATTGAGAAAGATTTGATATTTTGAAGAGAACAAGGAACCAAATATTAAGCTTATCAAGAACTAAAATTATTACTGTAAACATCCAAAAAAAAATTATAAAATACCTTTTGAGCACACTTTATCCTTCACCTGCTCAACACTAATTTGTATGATTTTCATGTCTTCCAATTCATCACCCTGGAGTGAGAGAGGGAATTGAAGAAGGGGGAGAGGTTTTCTTCTTAAATTAAATTTTATAGAAATGTAATATGGAGTGGGTGATGGGGTGGGTGGTTTGAGGCAATTAATTATTAAGGATCCTTATTTTCTTGTACCTATCAATTTACGTGACATGATTTAATTTGACACAAAAAAAATTACGATGAAAAGGAAATTGAAATGTGACATGTAATAGAAATCTTAGATATTAATGTGACTATAAATTATTTTATTAAATTTTGAGTCAAAATATGTCCTTTTTATTTTATAGTATTCTTTATTTTTCTCATTATAAGAAGTCATAAATAAAATTGATAAATTCAATTAATTTGCACTATAAGATTTTTTTTTTTGAAGGTTTAGAAACTTGAATACATTTACAAAAATAAGAAAAAAATAATTTTAAGGATATATGAGATCAAAATGATTTGAAGAATTATCTATAATAAAGTGAAAAAGTAATTTAGGACTATTAAAAGACATTCTTTTCGAATAACCTAAAAAAGTTAATATCACATAAATAAACGTGAAAAAATAGTAATAATTAATGTTATTGTTTATTTAGAGAAATTTACAAGTATATTAAGTCACTGAAAATTTACTTTGATTCGTCTAATTCAGTCCACTTAAAAAAATTTCCATGTAATATTTAATACCTCAAAATAGCAAATTGAATACTATAGGTTAGTTATAAATTCAATTTTCTGATTTTGTGACCTTTTTTAATTATAACAAATCGACATTTTTATGTATAACCGATCTACAAAATATCAAGAGATATCATTTATTCAGATTTATAGAGACAAAATACCTATATTTTAGCCACTTTTACGTAAGGGCAAATCTAGAAGAGGCGAAGATAAATTCATTTGAATTTTCTTGACAAAACATTTATGTGATATATATAAGAGTTTTTTTTCAATGTTCATATATATATGTTGATGGATTGCCGAATGGAGTAATAGATGCTTGCACCTACTAAACGACAATAGAAAAACATGACTAGTTAGTGCATGGGTCATTTTCTTTACAAACTCGTCCCTATTTGTTGTCGATGTTGATTGAGAAATAGATGTTATATTGATGATGTTCCACAAAGATTCTGCTCATCACATATTTTGATTCAAATCCAAGACAGTATGTTCTTGTTTACTTTTATCCCGCGCAGCTTGGTAATATGCATCATATTGATCAATATCAGTTTCGAGAAAATGTTTTTTCCTTTTATTTTTCTTCATATTTTTCCTATAATAAGTAGAGAAAATGGGAAAGTATTGAATATACAAACCAAATTTTGAAGAAAAATGCAGAAAATACACAAGCTTTTAAACATGAAAGAACAATGTCGTTACAAAAACATGGACTATCTACTGCACCCACATGGTAAATAATTCTCACAGATTATTGGGAACATATAATTATACTCACACCAGCAAAAGTAGTACCCAGAGTATTAGCATTATGAAAGAATGGGGTTCGGACTATTTGTTGAACATATATGGTCAATAATCATATACTAATTGGGATGTCTACCACAAAGACAATGACAACAAACTATTCACGGAAACACCCTACCCCAACACTCGCTATGTTCATCAATGATCGACCTTTACGAATATTTATCATACTCTATGTGTGGAGAAATCCATGGCCGTGAGTACCTTAAATAGATGTTGAGGATTGAATTTTGGAAGCTAGCTCGAGTCAGGTACCCTAAATATGCTACATCACGCTTTTAGGATGTATCATATTGGAGAGTACTTGATCGAGGTTATATTACACTAAACAACAACAATAAATTCTCATTAAAACCGGACTATAGTTGCACCAAAAATAACTACACTAGAGTCACGGTAAAAAAACACTATAATTTATACCAAAACAACACTAAAATTGTACCCGAAAAGCCTAAAAACAACAATTGAATTACATTTAACAGTACCAGTAGTTTGTCTCTAATGCGATACTAGAATCGCATCAAAAGAACATTTAAATTATATCTAAAAATTTAAAAGTTTAAAATAGGATAAAATTGCGCCAACTATTATAACAACAACAGCAAGCTGATAATTCCTTATGTTTTACTATTGAGGAAACTAACCATTTTTATGAAAATTAGACTTCCAAGATTTCGGAGTTTGTGGATTATTCATAGGAAAATTAGATAACCTCTAATTCATGATCTTTTTTCCCTCCAGGTGCATATTATTATCACATCTATTCTTTTCTTTTATAGTTAATAAGCTCACATTTATGAGCTTTTCTAGATAGTTGGCGTGTTAATTGAACTCATAATGGACCGCCTTTTACAAATTTCATGTTTAATTGTTGGTTTTTTTCTAATTGTTTGTTTGTACATTCATTAATTTTCCCTAAGATTATTATGGTAATGTTTTGCTTCGATTTCTAGCATTGGATTTTCACTATAAAATGTGATTTATTGTGTCGTAACATTCATGTATAGCGCTGAAGATGGACTGACAAGTGACGCAAATGATGGGTCCCAAGAAGGGGAAAAACTCCTTCAGATCCTGATGCCCAAGGGTCTATATATTTCAATTCAAAGGAAACCCCTTTTAAGTAAAGATGTTTAGAAGATTTAAGGTTGCACCACCGGAAGCTTTTAAAAACCTTACTTAATGAAGGACCTTCAATTCTGAAGAAAATATCCGAGTATGATTACATACGTATTAAGGAGAGATTGAGGAAAGTAATCAAATGACCTGAACAGATTGCCTTGAAACAAAAAGTTTCTAGTAAAATGGTTGTACCAGAATTAATGGAAGAACTAGAAGCACAAGGTCTACAAACAGATGGAACCAGAAATTTTCTCTACAACAAGTTCATAAATAAAGGAGTATAAATTGCTCAATAGGCAGGCCACTTTCGCTTCCTCCAGTTGAGGAGGAAGAAGAAGAGGTAAATATTTTTCCATGTGTATTAACTTTAACTACTTGTCTTGAGATTTTATGCAAATCTATGTCATTCTTCAAAAGCTATATTGTTTTATTTTTCCAGGTTGATGAAAAGCTTGATGAGTTGATCTTACGTATAAAGTTGCGTGAAGGAAATACAGAATTCTTGAAATACCTCTTACGTGGGGAATGATTAAGTGAAAGTTATGCCCAGCTGTCGAAACTAATAGACCTAGAATCTATCGATGTGGTATATGATAATGATGTTGTCGATGATCTCGCCAAATTGACTGAAGATAATGAGGAAGTAGATGATGAAGCACAAGATGAGGAGGAAGAAGTGGAGCAAAATGATAAGTTCATTTTTTCTCTTTTTTCCTGATAAGTTAAAATAATGGGTTCTCTCTTAAACTAAACAACCTAACACATAGCACATGTTCAAAAAATGAAGGAAAGAGTAGATGTGTTAGAATATACCAAAAGTTCTATGTTGCGAAAAGCATTGTAAAACAAAATAACCATCAAATCTGTAATTAGGTAATTAGTATACTCTTTATTTGAATACACTATAAATAAGTGTTGTAAGAAAAACTTAAGACTTTTTAACTAGTTGTTGTTTTAAAAAAAGGGTAGTAACTAAAAGGGCAAGTCAGAAGAGAACATACAATAAATAGATAAAAGAATCTCATTATGTGTGCATCATTAGCTTAACATCACGTATCCAAGAAAGTTACAAGAAGATAAATTGTCTTCCCTGATAACCCCATCCTTTTACCTGAGTTATTTTTCACAAAATAGAAGTCAACATCCTCCTCTTCACCGCACTAGAAGCTCACCGAACAGATGAAAAAAGAGAAAATACCAAAAACAGAAGCTCACCTTTCACATAAAGATGAAGGAGACAAGAGAAATTTCACCTTTCACCTAAGATAGGACCAATTGAGAGGAGAAGGAGAAGGGACGAGAGCAATAACTAATAGATGGGAGAATCTCTCAGCTGCTGCTCTTGCGAGAAAACCTTATTTTAAAGGGATTGTAATATTTTTTTTTTCTGTTTTCTATGGACTAAAGAGTGTGACTCGGTAAATAAACTAGCAACCACTTAAGGACGGATTGTGACATCCGTAGCTACAAAAAAATATAATTATCTACAATAAATTGTCGAAACAAAAATTTCTGTCATTACATAATTTAAATTCCATTAAAATATATATAGAATTCGAGCAAAACATTTTATCATTCATTCTGTCACAATATATTATTAAATTTGTAACACCTACTTTATTGAAAAATTCGTATCGAAATTAAAGGTGACAAAGTTTCCTGCTATTATTTATTGACAAAAACCAAATTCCTTCGCCAATCCGTTTCTATGTTATAAATCAAGAAATTGTTTGTAGTTTTTGCAACAAAATGACTAATTGATTGCTTATCCGTCGTTATATAGCGACAATATTGGTTTCGTCGTTTAACACTGTTTTTTTGTAGTGTTACCCACATTCATATATGTGGGTGCATATACATGTATATCTATCTCAGACAATAAAAAAGATATAATTAAAAGCGCACTCTTCATGAGTGTAGAGCTATCCTTGTTCTAGAGAAATCACTCACAAAACTAAGTTTATTGGTGAAACTGAAGTCTTCAATTTTTAAGCTCATTTTTTCTTGTTATAGACAATGATTTCTATGTTCTATTATGACATAGGAATTTATGCAAACACTATTAGGATTCAAGAAAGAAAATTGTGTTAAGAATGGACATTAAATAAACTACAACACTATATTTTTTATAGATTCAATATATCATGTTAGGACTCTAACTAAAAGAAAGAGAATGATTCTTATTCCGTCCTAGAACTCACGAGTTCCAAACAAAGAAGATATGGAAAAACATAGTCAAATTTTTACGTATTTTTTTTTTTTTAAAAAAGCATAAATACTCTTTTGATCTATGATAGAAATTTTAAGGACACACATTTTCTTTACATGTCCTAATACCTCCTAGAACAATTTGAATGTAATAAATTCACCTTTTTTTGTGTTAAGGTGGTGTAGAGAGTGTTGAAAGCAAATGACAAGCAAAAAAACATGAATAAAATAAAAATTAATCAATATTCAACATATGTCCTTTTTTATGTGAAAATTTTACCATTAGTTAGTACACATAATCTATAAATAAACTTTGGCAGTTCAATCTAATTAGTGGTCTAAATCAAAAAATAAGTTGCAGGCATAAATTTTTATTACTTTTTTGACGTGAGATTCAAGTTATTTCTTTCTTTTTGGTAAAAATAGTTTTATATATTATGATCTTAAGCATACCATGTGGAAGTTAAATTTATGAATTGATCAATAAAAATTAGTTCGATAAAAAATCTTTGTTTTTCCTACAAAAAGCATAAGATAAATTGATTTTTACAAAAAAAAAAAATTCCTTTCGGTTTTGGGGGCCTAAGGCATATGCCTCATTTTTAAAGGCATTGAGCCACCCTCTGAAGAAACCCTAACTAAATCAACAATAATAACAATAATATTTTGTTTTTTAAAAAAAACTTTGGTATACTATGATTCATTGTGTAATGGTAGCAAGAAAATTAAGTTATCTCAAACCTGTTTCCTCTTAAGATTGTAGTTTTCAAATAATTACACTATTAAGAAAAGTATTGTTTTTATAATAATTACACTACTAAGAAATAATTATGCTATATTGACAAAACATAGATTAAAGACATGGACTTATGAATTAGTCTTAAATAATGATTAACACCTTGTTCAATTATAACTCTTTTTTAATTTATAGGAATCTGATTTCACATTAAACTCTTGGCTGTTTTAGGTCTTAATTACGTGTCTGGATATGAATCTTTTCATTAACAAAATAATATTATTTCACATGATTTTGGTGTTCTTATTAATATCTTATACAAAAAATAAAATTTCATGATGTATTTTTTATTCTCTTTCACCAAAATATTGAAATTAAGTGTGAAATTAACGAAAATATTATTTTCAGTTTCTTGTAGCACAAATGTTAAGGGTCATATATTCAACAAAATGTTAAGTGTATTACTAATATTAGTTGTACAATAGTTTAATTTAAAGTCAACCATTCTACTAACATTTAATACAAATACTATTATTATATATACTACCAAATGACTCCTTAGTGTTGAAGAATGTTTCAAGTGTTATCAATTGATTTATAATGCGATGATAAACCCATGTCATGCATATAGTGTTTTGATGTAAGAAATCAATACTATAATTTCCTAGTACAACGAGTATAACATCACTAATTTAATCCTATAAGTTCTCTTAAAATTATATACAAAAATACTTTATATGTTTTTGATTAACCTAAGCCAGAGAATTTTACATTAAGAGTTGCAAATTAAAGAAATCAAAGCAAATGACATTTACAAATTATGCACCTTTTCTTTTATTATTAGAGTTGTGACATATTAATTGAATAAAGGCGATGAACATTTATTTGTTGTTCTTGTAGCATGTACACGGACCTTGCTAATGGTATTATTGTCTATTTTCTACAGATTATCATGCCTCCAGATTAAAAAATACTACATTTACCTTCTCCTTATCAACCACAACCTTCTCATTCATTTAATCGATGACATTCTAAATAAGTAGACTTTTTTAGATGTTGTAAAAACTAGTACATTTTCTGAGAATTGGCGATATAGTTGCTGTAGAAATCAAGAGGTGAAATTTGATCAAAATGTCTGGGAAACACTTGAGGACTTGACATTCCCTACCATTGGATTTATTCCTATTCTCGATTGTTTCTTCAGGTTTTATATAGGAATAACATTGAAAGTTACCCTTTACATTAGTACTCAAAAAGTATGTCCTAATGTATATCATTTCATACATTTGCTTTACAAACATTTCATTTAACATTTCGTCCTTAAACATCCAATTACTTATCCACCATATAAGATTACTTATTTCATTTATATTTGTTCAACATTGAGGCATTTTTTTCTCATGGAATGTGAAATCCATCTTAGACGCTTCTTTCAAATATTTAATAAGTTTATTAGCCTAAAATTAGAATTTGTAATATTATCTTCTGTTACGTTTGAAAGTTTGATCTCTAATTTCTCACTGCTTGAGATTTGGTTCTAAAAGACATAGACAATCAGTACCTCCTGATTATTATTGCTCCTAAGCTAAGATCATTTGTCTTTCTTGGCGATATACATTTCATGTATCTAGAAAATGTACCCACTTATTTCCAATATTCTGTATGAGCCAACATAATTAGTTCTAGAAGAAAAAGATGATTTTCACAATATTTATTCATATATTCCTGCTCTCGAGTATTTCAGCTGGGATCATTTTGGGGTCATATTGCTTAATTACACTTGTATTTTCATACATGTACTTCTGTTTTTGGCATGATGATCTTCATCATTTAATATGTAACCCGATATTGGATCAACTGAATTTATACCAACAAAGCTTCCATCTACTCTTAAATGACTGAAACGTCTATTCATATCTTTGATTACTCTTGGAGAGTATTTTGAGCTTTTGATTACTCTTTACATGATACAAAACTCTACCAATTTGGAAGAAATTGAAATTAAGGTTGTCATAATATTTATTTTTCCCTCTATACTTTCCATGCTTTTATATTGGTATGTAATAAATGATGGGGTTTTCATGATTTTTCTTAGGGGGGTATCCTTAAAGATGGGAATTATTCGAACCTGTGCCTAGGAGGTTGTTGATGAGATTCCGGCAAGTTTCTCGGATATAATATTTAATAATCTGAGCACGCTAAAGTTGTATGATGTACTATTAGAAAAGGGTGAAATGAAGCTAATCAAGGTCTTATTGGCAAAGCCTCCAGCACTGGTTAAAAAAGAAATCAAGCGTAGTCAAATGGAAACTAAAAAATCAATAAATGTTCGCGCGAAGATACCAATGTTTCAATGGGCATCATCTAAAAAAGAAGTTGTGTATCTTGTTGAATATTATCGTTATCAAAATTCTGCTTAATCTTTGGCTAAAATGTTTTTTATGTGCAAACAAAAAAAGAAACATTTGGTTTATGGAGTAGTAAGGTTTTGTTTTGCCTTTGCTTTAAGGTACTATAAAGATTTTATATGCTTGGGAACATAGGATTGTGAACCTGGATGAACGTTTTTAATACTCTTTTTGGAACATAGACGGCTTTTACATTTCATTGTTGTTCTTAAATTATGTATGATTTGAGTCTTTGGTTGTTTATTTCGAAGTTATGTTGTGTGTTGAATTCTCTTACGGAGATTATTTTTCTAGGTAGTAGGAACTTCTTCCCTGTTAAGGGACTAGTCCAAGTTAGATTGATAAATATATATCTTTTTCAAGATCATTCCTTATATGTGAAGAAGAAAATCGAAGAAGCATCACCTAAATTGGGATTATTAAATTGAATTAATTTCAAAGTTATTTTGTGTGTTAAATTTCTTTGGGAATGCTTGAAGTGTAGAGTGGAAAATTACCTTTATCCATTAGTCCTAGTTAGACCGAGAGGTATTTATATTAGATACGATCCTTCCTAATCTGTGAAGAAAAAACTCGAAGAAGAATCACTGACTCGTGTCGAGCTAATATCAAAGTATAGGACATACTTTTGGGCTCGTAATGTCGAGGGTACCTTTCAATGTTATTCTAATATGCAACCTGGTGAAATAATCGAGAATGGGAATAAATCCAATGGTAGGAGATGTACAGTCGTCTACTATTTCCCAGACCGTCTGATCAAATTCCACCTGGCGAATTCTACGGCAAGTATATTATCAATCCATAGATAGTCTACAATTTCATACAACTTTTAGAAAAGATAACCTATTTAGAATGTCGTCGATTAAATGAACGATAAGGTTTCTAAGTCGATCAGGAGAAGGTTATAAAATTAGTTTTTGTTCATATGAAGATGATTGATAAGGTCAGACTATACGCTACAAGAAAAACAAACAAACATGTCACAACTCTAACAATAAGAGAAAAGTTTCATAATTTGTATATGACATTTACATTGAGTTCTTTAATTTTAAACTCTTGATAAAAAAAATTCTGGATTAGGTTAAATTAAATACATATAAAGTATTTTTTGTATAGAATTTGAAGAGAACTTAGAGGTTTAAATTAGTGATGTTATACTTATTGTACTAGAAATTTATTGTACTGAGTGCTTACATCATAACACAATATGAATGAAATGTGTTTATCGCAACATTATAAATTAATAGATAATAATTGATACTTTCTTCAACCTTAAATGAGTCATTTGATAGTATATATAAAAATAGTATTTTTATTAAATTTAAGTACAAATGTTCGGCTATAAATTTAACTCTGCTACAACTAATACTCCTATCTCAATTAACCTTTGTTGGGATATATGACCCCAAAAATTTTGATACAAGAAGAATCAGTATGTAACCTTAGTGATGGGGATTAATTGGAGTCGTGCCCCATAGAATGGAAGGGTATTAGTTTGGCGCCTATGGGTCGATTTATCTCTTACATTTAAGACCAAAAGATGATATTAAAGGTTATCTCTATCATCTAGTTCGTATTAAGGATTCTGTCCTTGAAAACCCAACTCTTGAGTAAGTTCTAGTAATTTGTGAATTTCCATAAAATCTTCTCGGTGTCCCTCCTGAAAGGGAAATAAACTTTGGAATTGGTCTCCTTCTAGATACCTAACCTATTTCTATTCCTCCTAACAGAATGGCTCCAGCAGAGCTTAAGGAATTGAAAAAGCAGTTGTAAGAACTTCTAGATAAGGGCTTCATCAGACAGTATTTCACTATGGGGTGCACCAGTGTTGTTTGTAAGGAAGAAAGAATATTCTTTCAGAATGTGTATTTACTATAAATAGTTGAACAAGGTCATAATCAAGAATAAGTATCCTATCCCCAGGATTGATTACTTGTTTTACCAACTTCAAGGTGCTACTAATTTCTGAAAGATAGACCTCAGATCGAGTTATCATCAGCTCAGAGTCAGAGATAGTGACATTCCAAAAACTTCCTTCAGAACTCGGTATGGTCATAAAGAATTTGTATTGGTGTCGTTTGGACTAGCCAAAGCTCATGCAACATTAATTGATTTGATGAAAAGAGTGTTCAAAAAGTACTTAGATTTGTGTGTTATTGTCTTCATTGATGATAGCGTCATTTACTCTAGGAGTGAGGAAGAACACACAAGTCATTTGGTAATATTTTTGAAGAATCTAAAATATTGGCAATTATTCGCTAAGTTTTAGCAAATGTGAGTTGTAGTTGCAATACATTGATTTCCTTTGTCACATTGTATCTAGCGAAGGGATTCGAGTGGATTCGAAGAAGATAGATACAATGAAACAATGGCCCAGACCTACCTCTACTACAGATATCAGAAGTTACTTAGGTCTAGCGGGTTATTATAGAAGATTCGTGGAAGAATTTTCATCCATAACCTTACTATTGACTAGGTTGACTCAGAAGATGATCAAGTTTCAATGGTCAGATCATTGTGAGAAGGGTCTTGGTAATCAAGTTAACCTTAGCACAACATTTCATCGGCAAATGGATGGACAGGCAGAGCGTACCATTCAGACCCTAGAGGATATGTTTAAAGCATGTGTGATCGATTTCAAAGGTAGTTTGGATGACCACATTCCTCTTATTGAGTTCGCCTACAAAAATAGCTACCATTCCAGCATTCAGATTGCCCCTTATGAGGCTTTATATGGTCGTAGATGTAGATATCATTTTTGTTGGTTTTAAATAGGTGAATCAGCTTTGATAGGGACAAATGGAGTCCTTTATCAATGGAGAAGGTGCAACTCATTAGACATAGACTTAAGGCAACTCAAAGTCGTCAGAAGTCCTACGCTGATGTAAGGAGAAGGGAACTAGATTTCCGAGTTGATGATTGGGTTTTTCTGAAAATCTCACCTATGAAAGGGGTGATGAGATTTGAAAAGAAAGGGAAGCTCAGTCCTAGATATGTAGGACCTTACAAGATATTTGAAAGGGTTGTCAAGGTTGCATATGAGTTAGAGTTGGCAGCACAATTAGTAGTAGTGCCTCCGATTTTCCACATCTCACTCTTGAAGAAGTTTTTGGGTGACCCAGCCTCTATAGTGACATTAGAGAGTAAGGCATTGAAATATAGTCTTTCTTATGAGGATGTACCAGTTGAGATTATTGACCATAAGGTTAGAAGGTTAAGGAACAAAGAAGTCGCTTCAGTCAAGGTTTTCTGAAGGAGTCAGTCCGTAGAGGGAGCTTCTTGGGAAGCAGAAGCAGCCATGAAAGCCAGGTATCCTAACCTCTTTCCATCCGATTCCACTCCACCTTGAGGTAATAGTTCCTCTTCAGTTTTCCAGTCATTCATGCTTGAATTTAGTCTTAGAATCATGTTTCCTCAGTTTTAACTTGAATTTTTTGCGTATTTGCATGTTCTGAAAACTTTATAAATTCAGAAACTCAGTTCTCAGTTTTTAGTATTAGGGTTGAAACTCTCTCCCGCTATTTCAGCTTGTTTTGTCTTCATGCGAGGACGAATATTTTCAAGTGGGAGATAATGTAACACTTCTTAGCCAAAATAGACAAAAATTCAATTTTCAAAAGAATATGTCGGTGCAACATATGTGACCATCGACGGATCATAGCCTGACCCACGACTGTCTTACTCAATTATTGACGGAGTGTAGATCATAGCCTGACCCACGGTAATCCCTACGAAATTGTTTAAGTGTTCGTTGAGGGACATACTTACAGTCTGTAGGTCAGACTACCGTCCGTAGTCCATTGACATCGATCAAGACCCTCTTCTCCAACTCTCTAAAAATCGCTACCGATGACCAGCTCGGTCCGTAGGTTTTACCGTAGGTGGGAAACTAGCAGACAGTTACGGGGAAATTCAATTTGGTCAACTTCAATTGATTATAAGTCTTATCACAAAATAAATTAGTTGTCTGATGACCTACCCACATATATATAAATGAACTATCTTTGCATAGCCACCGACCATGCTAAAATATGACATCCGGGTAAAAAGTTATGCCGGTTTTAATTAAGGCCTCTCGAAAAGGACCAACCGACAAGGCGTCTATCCATCGACGGATCGTCAGTCCTGGCCATCGATTGGTCAGACATGAACTTTCCCAAGGGTCTTTTGGACCTTTCGTACTTCATTTAAATCCTAAGTTACATCGGTTTTACCATAGATCATCATATTTTGTCAGTTTAAGCCTAGAAACATAATTAAAACGTATCTAAGTCAAATAATTAAATGAAAAATTAGAAAATTAGAAACAAGAGAGGAGAAAAAAACCCAAGAACCCTAGGTCAAGAATGCCACAAGCTCAAGCAGTTCCTGCTCCAAAAACATAAGTATTTTTCTATGGATTTCATCACCAATTATGTGGAATTTCACTTGTGGGTTCCTTTCACTCATTGGGTCCCCAGTTTTCAATTAGTTCTTGGTTCTCTTATCAAGATTAAATCTAGGTTTCCTAGAATTACAACAAAACTTCATGATTTAGTTAAAATTTATGTGTCAAATCAGATTATCATGTTATTACACAAAGTATCACATGGATTACAGAACTCTACCTTTGTATTTATTTAGTTCTTCAATTACACTTGCTAAGTCAGATATTTCACATACCTCAGATATACATGCCTTAGTTATAAATGCATAATTACCCAATTAATTTTGCATTCTCATTTTGCATGTTCACTTTTGAGCTTTGCATTATTTTACAGAATCTCACACATAATAAGTTAATTTATAGAATTAATTGGAAGTAGCATAATACCGAGTTGTACTAGGGCTTAGGGTACCGAATTGTCCCAGAACTACTACTCAAGTAGGGTGTAAGTCCCCTTTGTGGGAAATCAGTTTAGTGATCACGCTAGCATACCTTTCTACATTTGGCAGGGTAGATTGGTTCCTCTTAAACAAGCGTATACATCAGACTCCACATTTTGCTCATGTGGTTTTTTGACCAGTGATTAGTACCTCCAAAAGTTCAGTCATACACATTAAATTAACCATTTATCATTATTATCAGTATTGAGTTTCAGCATATTCTAAATTGGTCATTGCAAACAGTTATCTTAGTAATCAGTATATCATGTTTAGATTATTATACTTGCTCTTATGCTTGTTTAATGATATTTCACTTCAGCTTTACTCTATCCTACATGCTCAGTCCTTTCATGTACTGACGCATACGTGCGCTACATCTTCTCGTGATGTAGGTTTAGGTTTTTAGTATCCAGATCACGCATAGATCGATTTTCCAATCTCCAATTTAGCAAATT
Organism: Solanum neorickii; assembly: GCA_027704865.1. Lineage (NCBI taxonomy): Eukaryota > Viridiplantae > Streptophyta > Magnoliopsida > Solanales > Solanaceae > Solanum > Solanum neorickii. The sequence goes on along the minus strand of JAKWJC010000363.1, from coordinate 9,083,272 downwards.
CAGTGGTGAGTCCTCATTCTACGAGGACAATATTCATTAGTTTAATTTCAGACTTCAATTATTTAGTTTAATCTTTATTAGATTTAGCTGGGGCTTGTCCCAATATATATAGTCTAGTTTTTAGAGGTTTATTTCAGTCCTAGTTAAATTCAGCTTAGTATTGACTTAATATTTCCTTTGTATTAACTTATTGTTTTCAAATATCTTATGTATTGAATATGGGTATTCCCCTATCAGTGAAGGAGCGAGCTCCAGGAAACCGGACTCGCCGTCCTGTTGATCTTTAGCGCTATGTGCCTCAGATTTGCTTTACCTACCACCTTTGCTTTACTTTTTATGCATTAGGGAGAATTTCATGTATTTTTGTTGGGGGTGAGGTGAATGGAAAGTGAGTGGCAGGGTGAAGTATAATTATGCCAACTCACGATCCTCGCTTGGTGATTTTCATGATTGTGTTCTTTTGCCTCAAGAGACAGGTTATTTTACTGTTTAACAAACATGTTTAGAATCTTTTACAAAGTATGAATGTTAAGCATGATCACTAAATATGAATGATATCTCGTATGAAAGAGAATGCTTGCATGATTAGACATAGTGAATGTTGAATGTGTTTAATCAATGCATGACATACAGATGCACCATTGCATGACCTTCAATCTAACACTCGAACTAGGGTCCGATAATCTGGTAGGGTCATTAGGTGTTAAGAGAGTGTGAGGAAACTTTATTTTTCCACTATTGGTACCTAGCTAGAACTTGCCCGCTTAGTCCTTCAAACAGAAATATTTGTTAGACTATTAGGAAAGGATCATAGGCTCTTGTTCAAATTAGCTAATCTTTAGCCTAGAATAAAAGAAAACCAACTGAAATTAATCCATTTATGATCTAAAAGTTTTTAGCTTACAATGGATCTTTCTTTTCTACCCCCACTCATCTTCCCTGCGTATAATGTGTTGGCCCTGGTTCCTCATTAGACTATGCACCTCAACTTAGGCCAAAAGCATAAACTGAGGGTGGCGAATGTAGAAAACGCTCTCGTCTTGGCCCTGACCCAACCTTGGGTATTGTGTACCTCCACTCATGGCAAAGTCATAAGTTGAGGGTGGCTATTACGAGTAATGTCCCGAAAAGTGCTGGTTGAAAGGATTAATGTGAAAAAAATAAGAAAAATGGGAGAAAATAAATAGTGAATAATAGAAGTGACTCAGTCAAAGTGGAAATCAAGTAAAAAAATATAAGAGGTGTTTAAGTAAGAGTCATTTGCACAAAAAGGAGAAAAGAAAGGAGAAAACAAGGCAAAGAGGACAAGAAAAGGAGGAGTAGGGCATAATAGAGAATAAAAGAGGTAGGACGCTTTGACATAATGTCTAGGAGGGCCACAAGTCACTATAACGTACCCATATGTATAAAAACTAACCCAAAGCCTATGTTATAAGCCAAGAAAATCCTATCGTGATCTTAAGAGTGTAATATGGTGAACATAAGCACTGACAATAAGGGCAAGCCTATAGCTACAAGTACCAATTAGGTGTGAAGTTTTTTTGAGTGTTAGTGTTGAATAATGATACTTATACCCAATTTTAACATCAATGTGCAAAAAAAAAATATCTTTTGAAGCGAAGACAGTAGTTGTAATATTGGAATGTTGGTACCTTAGTGAGAGATAAAAGAATAGAGGTGTTGGTGCATGGTGAGTCTTTGTCATGGTCTGATCCACATTAATGGACCTAGCTATCCTCAAAGTTAAATCATTCATTACAGCAATGAAAATAGTCAGGATCGATAGCCAAATGATTGCAAAAGCTTAAAGGAGGATAGTTTTGTACAAAGGTGTTATGGTGAGACTTAGTGCGTCGCTTGAAGATAAACAACGAATTTAAGTTGAGGGTGTTAATTTACTTTTGTTTCATGGTACTTTCAATGCTTTTTCCTTAAGTTTCGTGTATTTCTAGGACCTTTTTTTAGTAATATTAATGTGTTTTATCTGTGTTTTGAAGGATAGTTTTCCAAAATGAAAATGCAGAAGACAGTGCACAAGTGACCAATGAAGCCATCGACGGTCAGTAGGTAGTGATCGTCGACTGTCCAAGCATCTGCTAAAAACTAAGGAATTCTTACCAAGTGTGGGACTACGGAAGGATGGAAGGTCCTTTGATAAGTCGACGGACTGTCCTGGAAATGCATCTATCATATCAGTGATATGTCCCTATTATATATATATATATATATATATTATATATATATATCATTCATTTCATTGTGTGTCTCATTTGAGGTTGGCCTCATTAATTCATTGAGAACTTTAACTTTAAATGACATAGATCATGTGAGAATCATGAAATCTAGTGTCATGAAACCCCACACCGAAAAGAGGTGGAATCACCAACCAAAGTTACCCAAAACATGCTTGATAGAAGATCCCTATATTGGCAGTTTAGGTTTGAATTCTAAGTGATATAAGAAGACCTATACCCAGCATTCCGGACAGTCTCATCTCATGAGAGTTACGTTAACCTCCGCCCTTCCCGAAAGAAGGCATCACCATTCAGAGCTAGTTTATCAGTTCTCAGTATAAAGTTCAATTATATTCAACTCATATGGCATGGAAGTTTGCTTCTAGTATGAGGACGTAATCGCTCAACAGATTATTTTTCATCTCATAATTAGTATTAAGTGTGTTAATCTCAATACTTTCATTAGAGTGTTCATAGAGACTGGTCTTTTAATTAACATTACACTCTCATAGGTGAGTACCTTTTGGTAACATTTACTTAGGCTCATTTGAGATAGCTCTCATATTTTACATTAGCCTCATATCATGTTGTCACCACATTCATCAACATCAGCACATTTTCTCTACATAATTACTCACCCTTTTTTATGTGAATGTTCATTTCATTATATGCCAATGCACTTGGCCATTTGTTTGTTTTTACTCTTACTTAACCCTTCTAGTGTTCCATAATTTCTTTACATAATATTCATTTCATCTTATGCCAATGCACTTGGCCATTTTGTGTGTTTTACACTCTTACTTAACCCTTCTAGAGTTACATCATTTTAGTACGTACATCTTAGGTTCACTTATTTTTAAATGTATGCTAGACTTATGGGTCTATAAATACAATCCATGAGGCTTCATTCATAGTTCGTTTAAATGATTCATATCTTCCTAAGATTATGTAGTTCAAGACTTATGCATCTTGTATGTATGAAAAGATCTCGATTTTTATCTAAGTAGGCAGCATTATTCTTAAAGATATAATTCACGTATGACTTATGAATCTATACGGAATTTGGGCATGGGAACCCAATTTCGAATATCTTAGACAACACATACATTTTTTCATTATTGTATTCGGGTCCACATGACATTGGGACCCTATTCTGAGCCCCAACATCCATGTTTCCTCTATATTTTTCTCCTTTGAATTACCTATTACTTGGCCGAGGGGTTGTGGGATCAAACCCCCACAGCCCCTTTTAATTTAATTTTTTTTTTATCTATTTCTCCTTGTCTATTTTGAGTTGACTATAAAGTTGTGGGATCAAACCCCTATAGCGTCTCTTTATTTTTCTTTTGGTCTCCTCCTTAAATCTGCCTAAGAGGTCCTGGGTTCGATTCCCACAGGCCTTCCCTTTATTTATCTTTTATTCTCCTCTTTAAATCTTCCTAAGAGGTTGTGGGTTGGATTACAAAACCCCTCCTCCTTTATATTTCTTTTATTCACCTCCTTAATCTGCCTAGGATGTCATGGGTTCGATTCCTACACGCGTCCCCCTTTAGTTTTCTTATATTCTCCTCTTTAATATGCCTAAGAGGTTGTGGGTTCGATTCCCACACGCCTCCCCCTTTATTTTTCTTTTATTCTCCTCCTTAAATCTGATTGAGAGGTGGTGGGTTAGAATCTTACTCCCCTCCTATCTCAATTTTTTATTTTAAGTTACATTTTCTAGCCAAAACCATGGTTCTAATCCCCTACACCACATTTACTTTTACTTCTTTATTTTCATGGTTTTTATCATGGTTAGGTCACGGGTTCAATCCTCCATGACATCACTTGTTTTAAAATTCATTTTTTTCCACATTTTGAACCCTCTTTTGTGAACGAAATTCATCACTAAAAGAATGAAATTTTCTTTTAATTTTAAAGCATCCTTTCATCAAGTTTCACCTTTGTTCTAAGGGCAATTTTTTAGTTCATTTAGAACATTTTAGGTGTGTTTTCATGGATTCGTATAGACAAGAGATTATCCCTCAAATCATATGACCATCACATTTACATCAACATGTGTACATGCAATATAAAGAACTATCATGCCATTTAAAGTCCTAAACAATGAACAATAGCCACGGCAACACACACATACACACGTAGTTACATTTCTGGAAACATCAACATAAGTCACATTCCAAACATACATATAAAAACAAAATCATGACTAGAACACATTTCATCCCCAGTTTTCTACCAGCAAACATAACCAATATATGATTCAGTGGGAGCTAGTGACAGGGACATGCAACGGGGAACAATCCTAGTTTTCAGAATTAATATTCTGAACCATAAGGGGTCTCTTGGAAAAGGGACCAAGAGAGAAGATAATTCATACCTTTTTGACGTTAAAACCACGACTTCCTTCAAAAAGACTCCTCTAAACACACGTCCAACACAAAAAGTTCAATACCAAACTCGACGGAAAACCTTCTCTTTGCCCACGTGATTGATTAACGTTTGTTTTTCTTATATTTTCGTGTGACTTATTCAAGTGTGAAGAAATTTTGTTTTCCTACGTGATAGAGACGTGAGAGAGAGAGATGAGCGTGGGAGATAAGAGTTTTCTTAGGGTTAGGAGTCTAGGTTAGGACTTAGTCAAATAACATTTTATTTAATTATTAAAAATATTATTTCCTTTATTTAATTCAGATAATAACAAATAAAGATAAATTAATGATATTAATTTAACTTAAATTAAAAACAATTTAAAACATTTCTTCCACCTAGGGTCGAACTAGGGTGGAGGAAGACTTCACTTCAAGAGCCCAATTTTTTACCTCTCTCCCTAAAATGCCCCTCTACCTTATTATTTAAATAATAAATTATATATTTTAGGTTATTACTATACTACCCTTAGCCTGGAAAAAGATCATTTTACACCGTGACCCTCCAAACTCAAGATTTTCCATTTTTCATTCCGGTAAAGAATCCTTCAATTAAATCTTCATATTTGAGAGCCCTACATGGTTGGACCCAACCTTTCCACGCTCAACTAACTTTCCAATTTAGTTGGCTTGGCTGTAGCAAGGGTTCAGACGTCTGGGTATACGCGCATCAATCTGTGTGAACCTTAGTCTAATCATAGGCATTCTTAACACATTATGCATTTCTTATCTTATTCATTTTTAGGGTTGTTACATAAAAAAAGAGTGAAAAAAATTTCAACCTCAGAGGGTTTGTATTTTTTAGCGGAAAAAATGAATTACATTAAACCTCTTAATGTCGGTAATAAATAAAATAAATGAATAAACATATTTTTTTCTCAATTAAATAAAAAAATAAAATTGAGAAATATTTGGATTTAATATTATTTAAATCTTTTTTTGAAGGACAGTTCTAAGTAAAATAAAAAACAAGAGAAATTATAATACCGACATTTGGATGTCAATAAATTTAATAATATATAATTGTAACAGTTTTTATTAAAATATTTATATAATGAGCTCCATCAAATTATAATTTGATATTTTTAATTAACTTTATATAAATCGGATCACGGTTTTATGTAAATTAGAATATTTATTAATATAAAATAATGACATCATGAGAACAGTATTTATATTTCATCCAAATACTGACATCATGTGGTAGGTATTTTTACATAATCAAAATACTGATATCATGAAGTCAGTATTTTTATTTTATCCAAATAACGTCCTCATGAAGTCTGTATTTTTTCTTCATCCAAATATCAACCTCATGAGGTCGATATTTTTACTTCATCTAAATACCGACTTTATGAGATTGATATTTATCTTTCATCCAAATACCTACCTACTGAGATCAGTATTTTTATTTCATCCAAATACTGATATCATAAGGTCGGTATTTTTTCTTCAATTTTTTACTTCATCTAAATACCGACTTCATAAGGTCGGTATTTATCTTTCATCAAAATACAGATTTCATGGGATCGGCACTTTTACTCATCGAAATTCAAAAACCGACATCATGCGGTCGGTATTTTTATTTAATCCATATACTGACAGCATGAAGTCAGTATTTTTATTTCATACATGAGGTCGGTATTTGTTCTTCTTTCATATATCGACCTCATAAGGTCAGTGATGTTATTTTAGTTAAATACAGACCTCATAAGGATGGTTTTGCGTAAATAAAAAACAAAAAATATTATAATATCGAGTTCTGAAAATTGGTAAAATTAAATATCATGCAATTTAATTAGTTTTAATTTAAATATTTATATCATGGCTATTAGAAAAATAATATTTTCAATTAACATAAAATAAATCGTACTCTGGGTGACAGTTTTATAAGCATAATACATCTATTGAATCATAAACTTGGCTTCAAATTTTAGTTTTGACCTCAAACTTTCATAGTGCACAAATAGGAACTTTAACTTTCTCATATTTCAATAAATAAACATGTTTTTCCTACCTGGTAAAATGCGTGAAATGCACGCATTATGCAGGAGTGAGGGGTAATTTTCGAGGCTCACAAAGGTAAAAATGCTGAAATGACAATTCTACCGTTAATAAATCTCTATTATATTAATTAAAATTAATTTATTTTTTTTTACTTTCAACATGACATGTAAGATATTTTTTAAAATAAAAAAGGACATGTAAAATGTTTAGTTAGTAGGCAGTCACTGATTGAATCACTAATGCACGTGGGATCGTTTGCATTTCACACACTTTGGCTCCAAAAATCGAGTGCTTATTTATTGAAAGATAGGATAGTTAAAGTGCCTATTTGTGCATTATGAAAGTTTGGTCAAAGTTAAAATTTGAAGTCATGTTTAGGGCCCAATATATGTATTATGTCATTTTATATAAAATACCGACCTCTCGATGACAATATTATTTATTTAATATGATTTATTTTATTTTTCTCAAAATTGAATGTGAGACTGACCTCATAAGATCGAAATTTTTTTATTATATCTAATTCATTTAAATAAAAGTGACATACAGAGTTCAGTTTGTTTAAAATATTTCTATCAATTATAATTCTTGATATTTAGAATAAGAGTAAATTTCCTTTGGAGCTTACTATTAATTGTTAAAAAGTGTACTAATTTTTTATACTTTTATCAAAAAAAATTAGAGTTCGTGGAAAAAAAAAATTGTAATCCATAATTAAAGTATGAAACTATATTGATATTAATTATGATATAATTATACATATATTTCTAGAGTAATGTACTAAACTATAGTACATCATCTTATCATGAACTTAATATCTCATGTTATGATATAGAGGTGAAGAGCTAACATATAATCTATATTAGTATGAAATGAGAGATACTATTATTATATAGTTTCGTTCTTGAGTGTATGTCAAATGTTGTGAGTATTGTGATTGAATTAAGCTACAACTAAACTAATTAGACTTAGGAAATTGTTCAACTCTTTAAATAAGTTAATGTGATTTAGTTTGTGAATATAATGTTGGAATTAAGTTAAAACTAAACTAATTAGACTTAGAAAATTGTTAAGTTCTTTAAAAAAGTTAATGTGATTTAGTTGGTGAATATAGTGTTTGAACTAAGTTAAACTAAACTAAATAGACTTATAAATATGTTAAGTTCTTTCAAATAGGTTAATGTGATTTAGTTTCTGAATATGGTGGTGGAATTATTTCAAAACGAGAATCAGTTGTACCTACTCACTATGCACACCAGGCACATAATGCCTCTACTCATGTGGCTCCACAATCTGGTTATACTACATCTACACCTATTGTTGTACCTAGATCTGGTTACTAAACATTGCACGGTTATTCACATCTTGTTCATGAGTCTACCATACTATCAGCAAGTGCAAGTTAATACAATAATTTGAGTATAGTGGATCAATTGGATTTTCAAATCTTCATCTTGAATCCAATGGCTCAGAGCATAATACTCCCACCACCCAGCATTCAGATGCAAGTGGTCCTCAGGAAGGCAATAGACACAATTTTTGTAGAACTATCATCGAGATGTTAGGATAAAAGTTTGATTGAATTATGTTTCATCTTTTATTTGTCTTTTTATATTTTAATTAATTGATTGATTATTTTTTTTTACCATTCATTGTCAATAAACTCATATTTCAGCTTACGTACGGATGTGGGTATGTCAAGATTATTTTAAAGTGCAACGGTACTCACTATAATGGTGAGTACCTGACTTGGGGTTCGATTCCAATTAAAAACAGGGGGCAGATGTTCAATGAATTTAAGGTAACAATGTGTATCAATCAACTTCACATCTTATACATTTAAATTCGCTATTCGTTCGAATAGTAAATATTTAGTCATTATTCATTGAATGAATATTATGTCTGGGTTCCCGAAAATGAGGAAGAGGTTCAAGAAAACATCAAGGTTAAAATTTCAAAGTTTCTTTGTAGTACATTTAGTGAAGTCGAAAAAATAATATAATTCCTAAGTTTATGGTAACAACACGACGAGATCTGTTACTGGAACATTGGGGTACTGTTTACAAGTTTAAGAAGAGGACTGAAATTGGGAAGATGGCTCGCGCATCAAAATAGGAGACTATTTGTACACCAGTGGAGCTATTATCCTAGGTAATAGGAAGGAAGGAATGGTATTCTTTCTTAATTTTGTAAAATATGTCCTTTTCTTTTTTGATAAGTAGTTTTTGGAAATTAAATAATACTTGTGTTATTTGCAGGAAAAAAACTTGGGTAGGTCGGTAGTTGTAGAAGAGATGTTGAAGGTTACTCATGTCAAGAACAGTACAAACCCCGATGAAAAAGAAAGATGAATTGATGCACGTGCTCAAAAGACGTATGTAAGAACTCTATTCAAGTTAATATTTTTTCTCTTTATTGTATGTATTACATTCTTATTAGTAGAGTTCATTATTTAAATTACAGGATAATTTTATAAGAATGTCTTAGGAATATCGTAGTACTCTACCTCTTGAGAGCTGAAACAGATCATTTACACAAGAACAAAATGAGAATCTTGGGAAACGGAATGCAGGTGAACCGATTAGAGCTACAGCTTTCCAGAAAGGACATATTAAAAAAAGCAGGCTTGGTATTGTGGTTCATCATCCTATAGCTTCAATGGCAGGGATAAAGAGACAATATCTTCTATGAAGGGTAACATAGATTTTCTCAATGCGGAGCTTGCTGTTGTATCCGATAGAGAGAAGAAGATAGAGGTGGATATTGCAACATTAAAGGAAGCAGAGAACAAGAGGTATGTAGCACTTCAAGCCCAACCACTTTTTCTTTTGAATCAGGAAAGATACTTCCTACATGTCCTGTAAACAGTGATGATGGAGCTGATCATGAATGTGATGATAATGATAAGGGTGATAAGGAGTACTTATATTTGTTTGAGATTTTAGACTTTCATATTTTTGGAATTGTTTGATCGTATTTTAGTTTATTTTGAAGTTGAATGAAGTTTATTTTAAAAAAATTTAATGCATATGTTGATAATATTGTGTTGTTTTGGTTGGATGAAGTTTATTTTAAAATAGCTCATTTGGAAGTCTTTTAGTTGGATGAAGATTATTTTGAAATTGATTATTTTTAATTCTTTAGGCTGTTTTAATATAAATATGCAAGTGGGATACTAAAATTGTAGCTCAATGCTGCCGATTTTGTAGAAGAAATACCGACCTCCAGAGGTCGAAATCTAAAAAATAAAAAATAAAAATACAGACCTCCGGAGGTCGAAATCTAAGAAATAAAAAATAAAAATACCTACCTCTGGATGTCGGAATCTAAAAAACAAGAAAAAATATCGACCTCCAGAGGTTTGAATCTAAAAAATAAGAAATAGAAATACCGAATACCGGAGGTCGGAATGTAAAAATAAGCAATAGAAATATTGGGCTCCAGTGGTTGGAAACAAAAAAAAATAAATGAAAATACCGACCTACGGAGGTTGGAATCTAAAAAATAAGAAATACCGACTTTTGGAGGTCGCAATCTCAAAAATGAGAAATAAAAATATCGTCCTCCAAATTTTGGTATTCGAAAAATTGAGAATTAAATATGCTGACCTCCGAAAGATGGAAATAATAAAAATAAGAAATGAACACATATATTAAAGAGACCTCCATAAGCCGGAAAATAAAATAATGAATTTTACAAACTTAAATTGAAACTTACCTCGAGAGGTCAGTACCAGAGGTCTGAATTGAATAGCGACCAAGCTTCTTTCACCCTCAAGAGGTCTGTATTTTTAGGTAGGCATTGACTATTTTTTAGTAGTAAAACTATTTTTCTGTTCATCTTTTGATCCATGTCTTTTCCAGATGTATCAGCTTAAAGACATGTGGCGGACTCATTGGGGTACCAAAGGCTTTGCCCTTTTCGAGTTCAAACTTCTTAATCAATTCCTTATTGTACTTCTCTTGACTAATGAATGTTTTAATAGTTGACTAGTTAATTTGAAGTTCGAGAAGGAATGTGAGTTCTCCCATAAGACTAATTTCGATATCTCCTTTCATTAGAGTTGCAATAATCTCACACAAAGAAGGATTAGAACTTCCAAAATAATATCATCCACATAGATATGAACTATAAAAATTTATTAATCAGATCTTTCAATGAAGAGAGTTGTGTAAATTTTCCTTAAATTATTTTGTAGTATGAACGAACTCAATCTTTCATATCAAGTGTTCCTAGATTATTTAAGTATGCAAATAGAATTGGAAAGTTTGTAAACAAAATTGGGACAAGAAGGATTTAAAATCATGGGGTTGAAAACAACTTCTTTTATAAAATCGTTTAAAATGCACATTTGACATCTATTTGAAATAGTATAAAATGCTTGAAAGAGGCATAAGAATTTAAAATTTGAATAGATTATAAGCTTTATATAGTGGCAAAGGTTTCATCCTAGCCAATACCTTCTTGTTTTGAGTATCCTTGAGAGGATAACCATACTTTGTTTCGAGTAACTTTTCCATTTTCATCTATTTTTGTTTCGAAATACCCACTTGATTCCAATAATAGAGAAATTTTTTTTGTCTTTCTATTTGAGTCCATACTTGATTTCTTTCAAATTGATTGCATTCTTCCTTCATTGCTTGCACCCATGATTCCTCTTCAGTTGCTTCATTTATTCGATTAGGTTCCATTTGAGATATCAATGCAACGGAAACTTATTTTACTAGAGAAGATCAGTTCTGATTTTTCCTTCATATTTATCGAAAATAAAACTTTCAGGATAATTAGTATTATGTCGCCATTCTCTTGGAATATTTTATCAATCAGCTAGACTACTTGACTTTCCTTCTGCAGTAGTTGACTTCAATATGAATTATGGAGCATATATGTGCAGTATTTTCCACTATTTTGATGGGGTGTGATTTCGTCGTCACATTTTATAATTTCCTACATTCTTGGGTTAGTCTCATCAAATACACTATTCACATATTCTTCAACACTTAAAGTTGTTTTATTAAAAACATGAAAGACTCTATTGATAGGATCATAGCCTAAGAAAATACCTTTGTCACTCCTTGGATCAAACTTACCAAGATTGTTCTGACCATTGTTGTTGATGAAGCACTCGCATCCGTAGGGATGAAGTAACTTATGTTTGGTTTCTCACCTCTCCACTGTTCATAGGGAGTCTTCTTCAGTATCAGTCTAATTAAGCACCTATTAAGAATGTGGCATGTAGTTCTCATTGCGTCTGCCCAAAACTGATCTAGTAAACTTCTATGCAAAAGCATTGTTCATGATGACCTAAGAGTGATGGTTTTGACTAATGAAACTTCTCCTTTAGCATTACCTCCAAATCTAACAAATCATTCATCTATTCTTTTTATTATTTTGAAGTTTTTCTTCTTTCCGTACATACGTATGGAGAATTCGCTATGAAGTACCAGATTCCCTTTTTTGTAGGTTTTCTTGAATTGCTCCGGCAAGACAAAAAGATTAGTTTCTTTTAGGAACCAAAGTATTTTTGGGCCATTAATGATTAACAAATTTTGATCTCCAAATACATTTTCCAGAAGAATATTTTCTAAATCTGAAGGAATTATGACCTATAACGCCATAAGTAAAACACAAAATACTTAGAATTATGACTTGGAGAGTTTTTTCAGTAGAGCGTAGTCTTGTTTGATTGAATAGAACTTTGTCTTGAAGATTTTCTGACACTATTTAACTACATTTTTACTTTCTCCAATTCTTCTAATAGTAGATCAACTTCAATCTGACTTGCTTCAAGGAGAATCTGCCAAACTTCTTTTTCTTGTACAGGTTTGTTGTATTCGTGAATAAATTTCTATAATTCATCCCTAACCATATCCAAAGAGTTTTATAAGTAATTACAATTTTGACAGTCATAAGATCTTACCTCGCTTGTTTCTCCTATCGACACGAAACACGAGTTTTCCATTTCATCGTTGTCCTCATCGGTTTATTCTACTTTTTCCCATGCTCGGAGACTTTTTGGATCTTCATTTCGTCGATTTGTTCTTCTTCTTCATTTTGGACAAGTTTTCTTTATATGTATTGGTTCTCTGCAGAAGTACCATTGATCATTGTTTCTTTTAAGGTCCTTTGTTTTTTTAATCTTTTTGAGGTTGTTGTCTCCTTTGTCGGAGCATTTGTCTTACTCTACAATTAATGAGGCTCATTCCTTAATCTTGATTTTCATCGTCTTCCTCCTCAGTTTCTAATGTCTCACCAATAAAAGCCATTGTTTTCTTTTTGTCATCCTTGTTGTACCAGTTAATGTGATTTTTTTCATAAGCCATTAAGTTACCTCAAAGTTCATCATATGTCATGTTCTGTAGATCTCCAAGTTTAAGAATGACAACTTTTGTTTCACAGTCTTTGTGAAGACAGTTTACAAGTTTACTGACTCTTAACGAGTTTGAATACACTATTCCCACAGATTTTAGTTCAATGACAATTTTGCTGATTCTTGAGAACATAGATTCAACATTTTCATCGTCAACCGTTTTGTAAAGTTCGTATTCAATTACAAGGGAGCTGATTTAGGCTTCCTTGACTTTCGTTGTTCCTTCATAGGTTGCTTAAACATTATCACACATTTCTTTTGTAGTTACATCATTTGAAATTATGTAATATTCTACTCCTCTTACTGCACCATACAAAAAACTCATAGCTCTAGCATTAGTTTGAATTACCTCTTGTTGTTCCTTATTAAAATTTTACAATTTAGGATAAAAAGATTTTTCAGTTCCATCCTTTTCAGTTAATCCAAGGAATGACTATGTGCCTTTCTTGATGAATACTCAAGCTTGATGTTCATTTGCGGAGACAAAGATTATGAATCTATCTTTTTGTGAGAGTAATCTTTCCCATTGAAGTAAGGTGTTCAATGTGAAAAGTGTATGTCTTAATGTAGAGCAACGGGGATTTGATAATGTGACATTTGATCTTTACTCTCGCGTTGTTAAACACTAAATCTATTAGACCTTCTCTTATACTAATTGATATTCAAGAGGGAGGGGTTAATTTAAAATTCACTTAGTCAACTAATATAAGTCTAGAATTGACTCACCTGCAAGTTAGTAAGTAGATAAATAATAACAGAAAGATGCAGTAAATAATTGACACAAAGGTTTTATCCTGGTTCAGATCACCAATGCAGTGCCTAATCCATTCCCTTTGGGCTTCAAGGGGTTTCCTTAAGCGCTTTGAAGAGATCTTCGCGCTACAGCAATTTGAAACTTTATCATGTGTGATATGCAATTCAGATTTCTACCTTGACACTGCCTCAACTTATATACCTACACTCAAATTCTTTCTTTTCTCTTTTCTTTTCATTTGTATACTTTTTGCTAAGCTCAAGTGAAGTTGCGTACTTCACAATACAAATCTGAATCGGTTTATGAAGATGATGATTTGTGCTCTTGTAAGGAAAACCCCAAATGATTTATCTCAATCAAGGATTAATTTAGGGAGACTTTGATTGAGGCAATTTAGTTGATCTATATCCATGAAGTAAATTGTGTCGTCCTCTTTCCTTTTACTAGTTTGATCTTTTCCTTGTATGATCGACAGACTTGTTATCTTGTCGCTTGATTTATGACTCTTTCCTTTCTTGATGATTCAGTTGTGATCTCTGCCAAGTGTGCGAGTATTCTTCTTCATTTAGATTTTCCTTTATGTGCTGATCAACCATATATTTGTTTTCTTCTTTTGTCCCTTTTATTTGAGGCTTGCCTTTCCAATGTTCCTCTAAAGTTTCAAGCAAAAATTCTTTTCCTTCTTTAAGTTATTTTCGTTGATGATTTCCTTTTTGAAATAATGACCAACGAAAATTGAGATAAATGCATTAAGTATCTATTTTAAAAATAAATTAACTCTAAGGATCTAACATATTGGAGCACCAAAAGACTTTAATTATTAGGTTCAATTTTGCTTGTTATAGACGCAAATTTTTAGGTTCTACTACAACATAAGATTTTAGACAACCACCATTAAGATTGAAGAAATAAAAAGTTGTTAAAATAGGCATTTAATAAACTACAACAATATTTGTTTGATAGATTTAATTCATCATGATGGAAATATAACTAAAAGAAAGAAAATGATTCTTATTTAGTTCTAGAACCCACGAATTCCAAAAAGAAAAAGTTATGGAAAAACAATGTCAATTTTTTAATATTTATTTTGTTTTATTTTATTTAAAAAAGGCATAAGTACTCCCTTTGAACTATGGTGGAAATTTTAAGGACACACATTTCTTTAAATGTCCTTATACCTCCTATAAGTAATTTGAAATGTATTAAATATGCTTTTTTGATGTTGACGTGGCGTAGAGAGTGTTCAAAGAAAATACAAAGTAAAAAATATTAAGAAAAAGAAATTGTAATTAGTTGTACAATAGCCAAATTTATAGTCAACTATGTACCAAAATTTAATACAAATACTATTTTTATACATACAACCAAATGACTCCTTTAGTGTTGAATGAACTGTCAAGTGTTATCTATTGATTTATAATGTTATGACAAACACATGTCATTCATATGATGTTTTGATGTAAGCATTAAGTACTATAAATATCTACTACAATAAACATAACATCACTAATTTAAAAATCTATGTTCTGTTCAATTTCTATACAAAAATACTTTATATGTATTTGATTTAACCAAAGCCAGACAATTTTACATCAACAGTTGCAAATTAAGGAAATTAAAGCAAATTTCATCTACAAATTTTGCACCTTTTTCTTTTATTGGTAGAGTTGTGACATGTTAATTGAATAAGGTGAAGATCATTTGTTTGTTGTTCGTGTAGCGTATACCTTGACCGTACCAATAGTATTGTGTTTAATTCTACAGATTATGATGCGTTCACATGAACAAAGACTACATTTACCTTATCCTGATCGACTAAGAAATCTTGTCATTCATTTAATCAATTACATTCTAAATAGGTTGTCTTTTCGAGATGTTGTAAGAACTAGTAAACTTTTTACGAATTGTCAATATACTTTTCGTACAATTCCAAAGGTAGGAAACACCAGAAGACTTGATATCCCCTACCATTGGATTGATAAGTCTCATACTCAATTGTTTCTTAAGTTTTCATATAGGAACAACATTGAATGTTATCCTTGATATTACTAGTCTAAAAGTATGTCCTAGTATTGATCGTTTGATACATTTGCTCACCAAAAATTTCATTTAACATTTTGTCCTTAAACTTTCATTTACTTATCCACCATAAAGGATCCCTTTCTTCTTATTTCATTGTTCAGCATTGAGCCATTTGAATCTCATGGAATGTGAAATACACCTTCTATGCTTCTTCAGGGATTTAATATGTTTATTAGCCTTAAATTGTAATTTGTAACATTATCTTCTAATACGTTTGAAATTCTGATCTCTAATTGCCCATTGCATGAGGATTTGGTTCTAAAAGACATAAACAATTAGTACCTCCTGAGTATTGATTCTCCTAAGCTAAGGTCATTTGTCTTTTGTGGCGATATACAATTGATATATCTAGAAAATTTACCTCTTCTTTACAATGTTCTGTATGAGCCTGCCGAATTAGTTGATAACAGATGAAATGCTCAAGATCATGAATAAACGAAATAAATTGTACGGCAACCATATTGCCGATCGTTAGAATGTGTAGTAGTTCTTACAATTTCTCGAAAATACAACCTATTTAGAATTTCATCGATTAAATGAATGAAAAGACTGCTAAGTCGATCAAGGGAAAGCAAAGATAGTCTTTGTTAATGTAGAGGCAAGATAATTTGTAGAAGTTGATCAAGTATACAATTGGTAAGATGAGAGTATACGCTACATGAACAACAAACAAACATATCACAACTTTAAAAATAAAAAAAAGGTGTACAATTTGTAGATGACATTTGCATTGATTTCATTAATTGCAACTCTTGATGTAAAATTGACTGGCTTAGGTTAAATTAAACCCATATAAAGTATGTTTGTATAGAATTTAATGAAAACATAGAAGTTTAAATTAGTGATATTATACTTATTGTACTAGAAATTTATAGTATCGAGTTTTACATGAAAACACTTAATGAATAAAATGTGCTTATCGCAATATTATAAATCAATAGATAACACTTGAAAATTACTTCAACACTAAAGAAGTCGTTTGTTGTATATGTAAAAATAGTATTTATGTTAAATTTTAGTGCAATTGTTTGATTGTAAATTTAACTCTGGTAAAACTAATAGTACTATTTCAATTAACCTTTTTTGTGATATGTGACCCCAAACATTTATGCTACAAGAAGAATGATTATGTATCCTTTGTGATGGGGATTATTTCGAACCTCTTCCCCAAGAATTTGTTCATGAGATTCCTGCAAGCTTCTCAGATATCACATTTAATCACCTGAAGATAGTTAAGTTTGATGATGTACTATTAGTAATCCCTTAGAAAACATGAAAGTTCTACTAACCATAGAAAAAGTAAGTTTCCATTCAATACCTCAAGCTCGCCTAAGAGAATTTAACACACAACATAACTTCGATATTAACATCAACTCCAGAATCCCAAATTGAGTGATGGTTCTTCCTAAGGAACGTACATGTCCAACATATTTCTCGTTCTAAATTGGACTAATCCCTTAAAAAGAAAGAATTCTCTACTAACCTAAGTTCCACTCAAATTTTCAATCTCGCCTAAGGTAATTCAACACATAACATAACTTTAAAGTACATATAAACTCATGAATGGCAACGGGGGTGATGTTTTTCGAGTTTATTCTTCATAGTTGAGGAAGGATCATGTCCATCATATATAAATCTTGGTCTATCTTGGACTAATTCCTTATGAAACAAGAGATTTCTACTAGCCAGACAGAAAGTATGTTTTCAGAGGTCTAGAAAGGATAGCATGTAGACAACATTTTACTCCTCACTTTGTTTCCGGGGTTTTAGAGTTGATTTTCGATAGACCCTTGACTCAAAAGAAATGTCATTACATTAAAACCATCTAAAAACACCAAAAAAAGACAAAGGAATTAGGGTTTTATCTACAATCCAGAATCCCAAGCAAACCAACATCTACCCCAAAAAAAGTACAAAGAGGAAGATAGGGCTTTTATTTAACAAAATTGACAACACCCAAATGAGAAAGATTTGATTTTTTAAACAAAAAAAGGAATGAATGTTTAAGCTTATGAAGATCTAAAATTATTACTGATACTGTAAACATCCAAAAAAACATTAGAAAAAATCAAATACCTTTTGATAACACGTTATGCTTCAGCTGCCTAACACAAATTTGTATGATTTTGAAGTCATCAAATCCATCAACCCGGAGTGAATGAGGGAATTGAAGAAGGGAGAGAGGTTTTCTTCTGAAAATAAATTTAAAGAGGGAACTGAAGAAGGGGGAGAGGTTTTCTTCCAAAATTAAATTTTATAGAAATTTAATATGGAGTGGGGTGAGTGGAGAAAATTAGTATTGGTGGTTTCTTAGTTGTATTGTCCTGTCCATATGAATTTATGTGACACGATTTAATTCAACATAAAAACTTAAAAGGAAATTGAAATGTGACATGTAGTAGAAATTTTAGAGCTTAATGTGATTATAAATTGTTTTATTAAAATTTAAAGTTAAAATATGTCATTTTTATTTTAATTTAGTTATTTATTTTTCTCATTATATGAAATCATAAATAAAATGATAAATTTTATTGATTTGCACATTCAGAATTCTTTTCTGAAGGTTTACAAACATGATTAATTTACAAAAATAAAAAAGGAATAATTTTAAGGATCAATGAGATCAAAATGATTGGAAGAATTATCTATTATAGAGTGAACAATTAATATAGGACTATAAAAAGACATTCTTTTTGATATGACCTAAAAAAGTAAATATTACATAATTTAAGAGAATAAGAGAGTAAAAAATGTTATTATTTAATTAAAGAAACTGGCAGATATATTTAGTTACTGATAATTTACTTTGACTTTTTAAATTCTGTCCACTTAATTATTTTTGCATGTGACATTTAATACCTCAAAATTGTTAAATTTGATTGTATATGTCATGTAACGTCTAGTAAATTGAAATAACTAAGAATAATCTAAGAAATCAAGGAATAATTGATTTTGGAAATAAAAAGAGAAATGTGGAAAATTTCCAAATTTTAAAAGTGAGATTTTCGCCATTTTTTAGATGGCCATAACTTTCATTTCTGGAGAAACTTATGTGGGTTATTTATACGGTTGGAAATCCCATGCTAAGATCTTTCTAACGCTGCAGAGTTTGAGAAATTTTTATATCGTACGAATGATATGTGCCTTATGGATGTTAGGTTGTTGGATTGAGGAGAATCCAATCAGACTTTTAGTAAGGGTAAAGTAGTATTTTCAGCCTACAATTTCTGAATTTGTTTTAAGGGGTTATCAAGGGATAATGTAAGCCTTAAGTCAGTTTTAAGAATATTGAATACGCTTAGGGCTTGGGAGAAAAGAGAAGAGAAGAGGAGAAAGAAGAAAGCGAAGAAAGAACACCAAGAATCGTTGCGGATTTCATCGGAGGTGATCCCTTTAAGGTATATCAGACCATTGTATGTAGGTGCTTTCACCCACATCCCAATTTGATTCAATTGAGCAAGTTAGAGTTTATTGAATGATGATCATGGAATTTGATGACGAAAAATATGAATTTCTTGTTGGTCCAATTGTAATTTATGTCTAGTAGATTGTTTTTGGGTCTAATATATTGGGTAACTAGGTATTTAGTGATCCTAAGTGTTTGTGTTGGGATCCATGGAAGTTCAGAAGGTTTAGAGATGAAACATGGAGAAGAAAAATAGGAGGTTCCCTCTGACAACCCCTTGAGAGCGCGCTTATCATAGACCCTCAAGGAAGGCTCTGTACGATAGGTCATGGCGTGCCGCACTAGCTAGAGCACCTCTTACAAGAGTCTGTACGAATGGTGCTGGCGCTCTGCTCCTCTCAGAGCGCCAAGGTCACTTAGAGACCCCGTTCTTTCCCTATATTCTCTAACTAGTTCCTAAGTGATGTACCTGTAATTCCTAGTTGATTCCAACACTATAAAGTACATCTAAACATAATTAAATCATCCATAAACATGAGATTATGATCCTTGATCCATAATCAAATTCAAGGGAAGCTAATATCAAGGTCAAAGAAGTTAAGAGTCAAGTTTAAAAATTAAGAAGTAAGTAAAGGCAAGTTCTTCAAGTATTCAAAATTTATTTAACAATCACTTTTACTTTGTTTTAAGGCTCAAGTTACAGGTTGACCAAAGAGTAAAAAGTTGATTTAAATTTTCAAAAAGCGATAAGGGAACTAAGTATTCCCTAAGAGTTAAGTTCAATTGATGTAAATAGTAAGAGTTGAGTTCATCTGTCAAAATGTTATAAGGGAACAAAATATTGCCAAAAGGTTTATAAATGTTTTCACATTTAAGTTACAAGGAAACTAAGAGATCCAAAATAGTTTTGAGCAAGAAAAGGGGAACACTAATTCCAATAGGGATTTTTAAGGTGAAAAAGAGTTGAGCAAATTATCTCAACCCAAAGGAAGTAAGTTATATTAAAAGCTTGAGCTAAAGTATATTTAGGGAGTAGTATTGAGCACCGATGTGGGGATGAGAGTTCATTGTAACTCAAGTCTCCATTACACCATGTAGCCACTATGGGTATTAACATGTAAAACTTTCTAGATGATCAGGTTAGTTAAGCTTGTGGAACCACTATGTTAAGTAAGGTCCTATACCGATGGTAAGGTGTAGGATGGTCCTCGACAGTGTGAGGTAAAATTGTGTATCATCACTTAGGCTCAAGTTATGGTTGTCGCTTAGAGAAACTCCCATAGAAAATTATATTACTTTCATATATAAGTAAAGTTTAGTTTGTTATTGTTTTATCTTTACTAAAGTAGGTGTTATATATATTGCATATGTTCTTATTGCTTTATATTGAGTTTTTTTCATATTAGTCAAGCACAACCAAGGTAAGTTCTTCATTAATCCATTTCAAGCTTTTATAGTTGTGTTGAGCATTCCAACTCGCACACTCGTATATTTTATGTACTGATGCCATTTTCCTTGCATCTTCTTATGATGAAGACATAGATAGCCAGGATAACCAGGCAACGCTTCGTTGATCCAGTTTGAGTTCTAGAGTAAGTGGAGAGCCCCTTACATTTTAGAGGACATCCTTGTGATTGCTTTTCGAGTTCTGTTTATTAGGATGTTGTTCGGTTTGTCCCAAAATCCATCTTAGTTAATTTAAAGGCTTCATATACACTTAGTAGTTCAATTTTGGAGTCTCATGTACTTTATAATTTCATATATTCAAGTGTTGAGACATAAGTGCCAATTTGGCCAGAATATCATATTAAGAACTACTTTTAACCTTGCTCTGTTTCTTGATTGAATTGAGTTTAGTCTTCTGCTGAGTTATGTAAGTCAAGCCAACGGTTCGCTCGAGACCAGTAATTGTCATTAAGTGCCAATCCCTACCAAGGTGTAGGCCTTGGGCGTGACAGGTTAGTTAAAAATTCAATTTTATTTTATGAATTATTTTTGTTATAACAAATAGACATTTTTTTTTATAAATAAGAGATCTGAAAATACCATAAGATATCATTTGTTTAGTATTATAGATACAAAATTCCTACATTTTATTCACTTTTATGTAAGGGTGAATATAGAGGGGCGAAGGTATATTCATTTGAATTTTCTTTTAAAATATTTATTTGATATAAATTAAAAATTACAGTGTTTATATATATATTTCAAATTCCCCAACATAAATGGCTCTGTACATTGTAAGGGGTTTAATTTTCACATGTTTAATTACCATTTTTTCAGCAGACCATGAAAAAGTTCATTGTTTTGTAGTAGTATGAATTCTTTATATATATATATATTCATAAAATATTTTTATCAGTATTGTTATTGTGTACTAAAATATATTAAAAGAACTAATAAAATAATTAAACTTAGCGGAAATTGTATTGAATTGGGTCTTGACTTATTATCTGCCCCGTTTTGTCGCACTTCATATTGATCCAATCTAATTCAGTTTGAATTGGATATTGATCCGCTTTTTATTTTGACACAATATATTTGACTAAAATTGATCTAATTCACTAAATTTTAAAATATAAGAAAAATTAATGAAACAAATACAATTATACACGAAAAACTAATAAATAGTTATCCTCTTTTGGACGAGTCACAATTTTTCTGAGCAAATGAATATTAGCCTAGAAATTCCTAATGATACAACTAAATTGTAGATAGTTGTGCGTATTTACTATTTTTCTACCATAGTAATTAAGATCAAAAGTTTCAAGTAGAGCAAAGAGCAAAGAGTTGAGTTCATTTCACAAGGATATAAGGGAACTAAGAATTAGCTAGAAAGTTTTTAAATGATTTTACATTTCCGTTAAAAGGAAACTAAGATTTCCAGAAAAACTTTTATAAAGAAAATGGAACATTAATTCAAAGAGATCTATTAAAACAAAGTGTTAAGCATTTATCACAACCCAAAAAAGGACGTTATTTTAAAATTCTTGAGCTAAAGTTTGTATTGGGAGATGAATTGAGCATCGATGTGGGGATAAGACTTCATATTATCTCAAGGCCCATGTAAATCATTTGACTATCATGGGTTTTAACGGGTAATACTCTTTAGATGATCACTTAAGTTAATCTAGTGGATCAACTAAGTTAAGGAGTTCTATGGGATGACAAAGTACATAACCATTCTTTAATCGTTGGCAAGATGTTGTATCAGCAATTAGGCTCATAGTGGTGGTTGTTCGGTCATAGATTCTCCCACAGAACTTTATTATTTTCATATAAAAGTAAAATTGATTTTTTTTATTGCATTTCCTTTAATGAACTAAATATTTTTATTATTTTATATGCATTGAGTTGAGCATATCGAAGGTAAGTTAATCTTATTCTTATTAAGTTTAACTAATTGTTAGCAATTCAACTCAAATACTCGTGCATTTAATGTACTGATGCTAGTGGATCTTCATTGTTTTATGATGAACACATAGACAACCATGATCGACATCCAATGTCTTGTTTATCCAGTTTGAGTACTCAAAGTAAGTGGTGAGCCTTGTTGCACTCTGGATGATCCTTGTTATTGCTTTCCACTCTTTTCGTCAAAGAATGTTGTGGGGGTTGTCCCGACATTCATCATATTATGTTTAGAGGCTTCATAAATGGATAGTAAATCATTTAGTTAAGTTAAGTCTCTTCATTTACATATATCTATTCTGCTGTAGAAGTGCCTTGTTTGCTTTCATCTTAATTTTGTTCAGCAACCATAATTGTATTAGGTTAACCCAACTCTCCATCATTCATAAATCTAGAAGGTAACTGTCATGTAAAAACTTCTGATCTAACAATCATCTCCCTAGAGTTCTTATCTGCATTATTTTGTGCCTCGACATTAATATGTATAGGAGTGGAAGAACCTGTTGCAGCCACACCAAGTTGCTTGTGTATCCTACTAGTCGGCGTTTTAATATCTTCAATAAGAGCAGATATTGCAGTAAGAATCAGGATGACTTGTGTGTTAACTATTTCTTGACTAGTTGTTGTAGCGTGCTTTTCCTTTTTAAGGTCATGCACACTATCTTTCCAGAATTCATGTTAGATGAATTTGGTAATTTTAGCTCATTCCTAGTTTGTTCTATAGAAGGAACATTTTTTTTCTCATCCAAAATTGATTAGGAATATCCTTCAAACTTTATTCGTTATTTTTTTCATTGATCAATCCACCTTTGATCTCCATTGTCTGTCTATATTATTTCTCCTTGTGGCCCAAACATTTACATATTGTGCAGTTTAATCGCAATTTGTCATAGACAATTTGTAACAACTCATACGTCGTGATTGCCAATAAATTGCTATGAAACTAAAATATCATTTTTTTTGAAAGAATAGGAAAAACATGAAAAATTTCATAGGCTAAGAAAATATGTTTTTGGTCATTTTCAAATGGCCATAACTTCTAGATAAGGAGTAGTTAGATTCAGTTCTTTATATGAATGTAAATCCGTTGAAGAGAAATTTCAAATGCCGTCAAGTTTACAAATTTTGTATATCGTATGAAGGAGATATTCCTATGAGAAGTTGGAATTTTGAATTGGGGAAGTTTACAAATTTTGTATATAGTATGAAGGAGATATTCAAACAAATTTTGAGTACTTTGAATGATGAACATTGAAGTTGTTAGAGAACAATGGTTGAATTCTTGTTGAGTGTGTTGTGTTATGCATTTAGCGTATTTGGTTTATCTTTTTGGGATGTTTTAAGGGTCTAATCTATTAGGTATTGAGGTAATAGTGATCCTCAGCGATTGGGGAAAATTCATGGAAGTTTAAATGGTTAAAAGTAGAAAATTGGAAAATAAAAAAATATAAAACCTTCTCTCAGGTCCTGGGGAGGCACGCCGTCCAGACCCCTCATGACTCTCTCTTTCTCTCAGACTCTACTATGCCGTGAAAGCCTGAGGCCTAATAATGCATGGATATTTTATTATTTACCAATCTTTTTGTAATAGTTCTGAACTTATGAACCTAAAACTCCTAGTCGATTCGAACACTCTAAGATATATCTAAACATTATGAAATCATCCATAAAATGAAATCATTAACCTTGAATCCACAATCCAATTCAAGGAAAATTAAAATCAAAGTCTAAGAAGCTAAGAGTTAAGTCTTAAAATTATGAAATAACTCAAAGTTAAGTTCTTAATGTTTACAAGAGTCTTATTTAAACATTTTTACTTCGTATTAATGCTTAAATTTCGAGTTACAGAAAGAGTAAAATTTGAAGTCTTTTCTTCAATGAATTATGAGAGAACCAAGTATTTCCTAAATATTTGATTAAGATAAAAAGTTACAAGTCAACCAAAAATTAAATAGTTGAGTTCGTTTGTCAAAGGCTATAAGGGAACTAAGTATTTCCTCTAATGTTTAAAATATATACATTTATGTTAAGAGGAATCGAAGATTTCCCAAAAGATTTTTGAATAAGAAAAGGGAACATTGATTCCAAGATATTTTTTAAAGCTTAATGTTGAGAAGTTATCTCATCCAATACAAAGGAAATAATTTTTAAAACATGAGTTAAAATATATTTTTGGATTATTATTGAGCATCGGCCTAGGGGTAAGAGTTCATATTAAATCAAGTCAACATTTAAAACATGTAGATATCATGGGTATTAAAGGGAAATAATTTTTTAGATGATTACGTAAGTTAAGATAGTGGATCCACTAAGTTAATGAATTATATGGGATGACAAAGTAAATACACTTCTGGTAGTGTGGTAAGATGTTGTATCACCACTTATGCTCATAGTGGTGGTTTTCGGTAAGAAAATCTCCCATATAACTATATTATTTTCATATACAACTAAAGTTGAGTTTGTTACTGTATTTCCTTCAATGACCTATGTTGTTTTGCTTTTTTGCAATTCTTTATATGTATCACATATGTTTTAATTGAGTTATATATGCAATGAGTTGAGTATTTATAAGTTGTGCAAAGCTAATGTAAATTCATTTTATTCTTATCAAGCATTAGTGGTTGTAAGCAATCAAACACTTGTACTCATACATTCAATGTACTGATGGCAGTTTTTCCTTCATCGTCTTAGGATGTTGACACATGTAACGAGGATCATTATAAAACTCCTCGTTGATCCAATTTGAGAACTTAAACATAGTGGTGATCCTCCTTGTATTCTGGAGGATACTTCGTTATTCCTTTAAAGCCTCTTCATCGTAGAATGTTGGGGGTTTGTTACGACATTCAACATAGTAGGTTTAAGGGCTTCATAGACTGAAGAATGACAATCATTCATGTAATTCATTTAGGTCTTTTTATTTCTAAATATCTTATTTTGATATTTAATGTCATTTTAACCAAGAAAATTAATTTAACTTATTTATGAGAATGTTGTTGTTTTATCATTGAGTAAGTATTCTGTTGAGTTAATTAAGATAGGTCAAGGATTCGCTCAAGGCGAACAGTGGTCATTCGGTGCCGTCCATGTTAGGATGTATGCTCGGGGCGTCAGAAACCTTATATCATAGAACACAGTGTTCAAACGTTTATGAAGTCCTGTCAATAGAGTCCTAGTCATTTGTGTGAAGCAAACCACATCTTTGAGTAGGTGGTTGAAACATTAAGGAATTTCATTACGTCATTCATATTCCTATTTCGTATATTACAACTTATATCTAAAAAATTTCCCTCTAATTTGTGCTAGTACGTGTTTAAGATCATCATGCCTCCATGAAGAGAATTTACAGGTCGTCCAGCCATAAGGAAAGTAGAAGAATTGGAGGTACCTAATGCACCCGAAGTGTAACCTTAGAGGAAAGTTACCAATGCTGAGCTCCACGAGGCTATCCAAATGTTAAGACAAGCGGTGAATAACCATGTTAGGCAACAAAGAGGAGCTTGACAAGAAAGGGCAGACACTTCAATGAATAGGGAATTTTTGAGGATGAACCCCTTAAGAGTTTTCTAGTTTAATCACTACTAAGGATCTAGAGAACTTTGTCAAATAGCTTCAGAAGGTGTTTGAGGTGATGCATGTGTTAGATACTGAAAGGCTTCAACTAGTTACATATCGACTAAAGAATGTGGCTAAGACTTGGTTCGATTAGTTAAATGACAATAGTGATAAGGATGCACCACATCCGAGATTGTCTTGTTTCGAAGAGGCTTTATTGGGGCGGTACATCCCCTATGAAATTAAGGAGGCTCTGAAACAGGATTCCTTGAGTGTTCATGAGTATGGTCTGAAATTCACCCAATTGTCTACCTATTTCTATCAATCACCAAAACACCATTATTAGTTTTTTGTTATGTGTTTTTGGTTGACCAATGCAGTAACAGTTCTCATGGATCTTATGAATAGTATTTCAAGCCTTACATAGATATGTTTGTTATCATCTTCATTGATGAGATACAAATATATTGAAGGAATGAAGAAGATCATGCTAGTAACCTCATAATAGTATTTCTGAAGTTGAATGAAAAGGAGATATATGAAAAGTTCTCCAAGTGTGAGTGATTACTTAAGTGTGTGGAATTCTTGGGCCACATCATTTTCGGTGATGGGATTAGAGTTGATACCCAAAATATAGAATTAGTTCAAAGTATGCCTAGACCCATGTCTCCAACCAATTTTAAGAGTTTGTTTGGTTTAGCAGATTAATATAGAAGCATTGTTTAGGGGTTTTAATCTATATCATCTCCGTTGATCAAGTTGACTCATACAACAGCAGAGTTTCAATGGTCTAATGCTTGTGAGAAAAGCTTTTAGGAATTGAAAAAGAGGTTGAATACATCTCTAATTTTGACTTTATCAGAGGTACTCAGGATTCTTTGTTGTAGTGTGATGTATCAAGAGTTTGTTTTGGCTGTGTGTTAACGCAAAAAGTCAAGGTCATAGCCTATGTTATCCAAATAGTCGAAAGTTGATGATAAGAAATACCCAACCCATGACATTGAATTGGCTGTTGTGGTTTTCGCCGTTAAGATATGTCATTACTATTTGTACGGTGTTCATGTTTATATATTTACTGACTATAAGATCCTAAAACATGTGTTCACCTAGAAGGACCTTAATCTAAGACAAACGAGGTGGTTAGAACTACTCAGGAATTATGACATGAGTATTCTTTACCACTCATCTAAGGATAATGTGGTTTTTGATTCCTTAAACTAGTTATCCATAGGGAGTACCGCCCATGTTGAGGAATAAAAGAGGGAGTTAGCTAAAGATGTTCATAAACATTCATGTTTCGGAGTCACACTTACGATCTCACACAAAGAGGGATAATGATCACTAATGGGGAAGAATCATCAATAGTGTCTAAGGTTAAATAAAAGTATGACAAAAACAACATTTTGCTTGATTTGACGGAAAATGTTCACAAAAAAAAAGTATTGACTGTTGAACAAGGCGGAGATATTGTGCAAAAGTACTATGTTAGATTATATGCTGGTTGGACTAAAAGAGAGGATCATAGAGGAGGCTCATAGCTCAAGATATTCCATTTATCGTGTTCCACCAAGATGTACCGCAATTTGAATGAGATATATTTGTGGGAAGACATGAAGAAAGACATTGTAATGTTTGTTGCCAAGTGCCCAAATTTCTAACATGTGAAAGTAGATAACGACAAATATAGAGAATTGGCTTAGACTACAAAACATCCATATTGCAAGTGCGAGTTGATCTATATGGAATTTATCACAGGCTTCTCAAGATCTCACAGGTAACATGATTATACTTAGGTTACTGTCAATTAATAACAAAATCAACCCACTTTTCGCCGGTAAAGACTACCCATTCAGCTTAGGATTACGCTAATATTTACAATAAAGAAGTGGTAAGACTTTATGGAGTTTTGTTCTCGATTATTTTAGATAGAGGTGCACAATTTTTCTACTTTATACACTCACATTATACTTTCGTAAAGAAGTATAAGCGGTAGTATCAAGTAAAGAACCTAATTGTTAGGTTTGGGTCGATCCCACGAACAAAATGGTTTAGACTTAACTTTGGTAAATGATTATGTCTACTTATTCAAGTCCTTTCCGAAAAACAGATAATTGAAAAGGGGAGGGGGGGTTTAAACAAACGTGTTCAATTAATTCTAAGTAAACAAGTAGCAAGATTAAAACATTGTTTTTTTATCAAGTGACGAGAGAAACTAGTTGTGTAAGTGTTTCCCATAGGTTCATAACGTGGTAATCCTAGCTATAATAATTCTTTCCTAGTGTCTTGCATGTAAAGTGGTTAGTTATGTATCCTTAATTCTTTTGTCCAGCAACTAGAGAATTTCACTCCGTACCTTGGTCCGGCTACATGTGTCTACTTTACTAAACCTTACATTACCTCATATTAAGCATCATATTCAATGTATGTCTAAGTTACTAGTTTGCACCAATTAAACTAGCCAAATAAATAGTATATACTAAATATTTGTTGATAATTCTTTTCCTATCAACTACCCCCTTGGTCCATCAAGTTCTAACACGTGCACTCGTTAAAAAGACTTCTAAACCAAAAAATTATCAATAGATGCAAGGACCTATTCTAGAATTCTTATATAGGAAGTTTTACCCTGTTAATCACCCATGGTTCCCACAACCCTAGTTGTGGATTAAGTTGTACATGCCTAGAAATACACAATTCATGGTTATTAATTAAGAATTCATGTACTTATTTTGAAAAGTTTGAAAAAAATCCTGAAATAACACTTGAATTAACGAAACTATCTTGAGAATCGATTTTGAAAACTTGAAGTAATTCAAAAAATCCCAAGTTCAACTTCCAATAATAAGAGTAGGAAAAATAAAAAAAGGTCAAATCCCAAAAGTATGGTTTTTAACCTTATTTATAATAGTAAAGACATAAATTAAAAGGCGTTCTAAATAAGGAAATTCTATCAAGAAACACGTCTTCAATTGACGACACCACTAATAGTCCGTCGATGGAACGACGGACTGTCGACTTCCTCCATCGGTTCATACTTAGCATCTTTTTCAGCCTTCATTCTTGCATCTTTTCTGATCCATTTTACAGACTAATAGTACGGTCCATCAATGCCTTAGTCGTTCCATACTTAATTTTTTTTCAACATCGATTAGTGGGACTAATCTCTCATATTATCAAAGATTTCCAAGGAAGGTCTGTCAGTCAGTCGACGGACCGTCGATATTTTTGTAGCCCCACACGTAGTAAGAATTCTTCGAATTGCTTCTAGATGCGTGGACCTCCAGTAGACGACCACCACCTACGAACCGTCATGGAACGACGGGTCGTCAATGGCTTTGTGAGTCATCTCTTCTACACAATCTTCTGCGTTTTTGTTTTGGACGTCTTTGCTGCAAAACACAGATAAATACCATCAGAGTTACTACAAAACATCCCTAGATACACACTAAACGTAAGGAAAAAGCACAAAATGTACGTGGAAACCAGGATATATCAACACCTTTAACATAAATTCGTTGTTTGTCCTCAAGCAACACACTATGACTCACCACAACACCTTTGTACAAAAGTATCCTTATTTAAGATTTTACAATCACATGGCTATCAATCCCAATTGTTTTCATTGCTTTCATGCATGATATAACTCTTAGGATCGCACATGTGAATCAGACCATGACACAGACTCACCACGCTAACGCCTCTACTCTTTTTTCTCTCACAAAGGCAACAACTCTCCAATTTTTCAACTAATGTTCTCACTTCAAAAGATATCCTCCTTTTTTGACAGGGTGATTTTAAATTTAAGTATAAGGATCATTATTCAACCATCACTCTCAGAAAACCTTCACACCTAATTGATACTTGTCGCCATATGCTTGCCCTTATTTTCACTATATTAAGTTCACCATATTAGACTCTTACGAGCACGATAGGACTTTAATGGCATGTAACATAGTCTTAGGGTCATGTATGGCACATATGGATACATTTTTATTAATTGTTGCATTCCTTGACATTATAGCTAAACGTCCTACCTTTTTCATTGTCTAATATTCCCTACTCTTTATTTGATTGTATTATTTGCCTTGTTTTCTTCTTTTTTTCATTCTTTTGTGCAAATGATTGTTATTTTATTATTTTTTTCCTTTCAAATCTTTCACTTTATTTCAACTTTGATTGATACACTTCTCTTATCCACTATTTTTTTTCTTTCACATTAATCTTTTAAACCCTACTTTTCTTCACATTATTCATAATAGCTACCCTCAACTAATGGCTTATTCAAGTTACACAATACCCAAGGTTGGGTTAGGGCCAAGACGAGATTGGTTTCTTCATTGGGCACCCTCAACATAAGATTTTTTCCTATGTTGAGGTTAACATGTGCAAATCTTGAAAGTCCAACACCACCCAACGGGAAACTCCTCCTTTTGCCTAACGTTTTTGCTTAGCGTTTGTATATGTTTTGATTATATTTTTTTTCATGTGAGTTCTTCAAGTGTTAAGAAATTTTGTTGTGTTTTCTGTTTTTATAATTTTGTTAAGCAGAGAAAAAGTGAGAAGAGTGGAGAAACTGTGAGAGATGAGCGTGAGAGAGTAGTTTAGGATAAGGAGTTTTAGTTTGGAATTATTCAAACTACAACTCCATATTAATTTTAATAAAATTTCTGATTTAATTAGCTTAGTTAAATGACCATGAATCCCTTTAAAAAATAATATTATAAACCTCAACTTAATTCCATTTATTTCATCTTCTGTTAAGGTTCGAACCCGGGTAGAGTTACCACTCTGAAACGGGTCATTTCGGGTTTACCTGTCCCGAACCGTCCACTTAATAAAATAATTAATAAATTAATTAATTCCTTAGGGTAATTATGATATTACCCTTTGCCTGTAAAAGACCATTTTACGCCTAGACCCTCCAAACATAAGATTTTCCCTTTTTAAGTCCGGTAAAGACTCATCCGAGTGAATATTCCTATTCGGGAGCCCTAGTTGGTTGGAGTCTTCCTACATCAACTAACTTCCATAGTTAGGTTGCTTTGATGTCACAAGTAGAATTGATGCTAGATACACTCATAAAAACAACGACTCAGACATTAGAGAAGGCACGATATGATCAGAAGAAGGGATTTTATTACGCATCATATAGACGATTATTCAGGATAGTGGTGCACTTCACTACCATGACTTAGAAACTACTTAATGTGGTTGATGTAAACTTATTATCCTTGAAATTTAATCTTGTGATTCTTATACCAACTCTGTCATGACCAAAATCTAGACCCCAGACGAGACCTGTGTTATTGACCTCTCAAAAGTCGCAGACAAGCCTACATACGTCATTGATACTTCATCTAGGTTAATTTTAGCAAAAAAATAGAACTTTTGTTACTTAACAATAAATTAAGTCATTCTACTTTAACTCACAAACATTCACAATCACTCATATAATAGTAAGATCATCAAATGAATGAAATAGTTCATAATTGCATTAAACGTATTTTTGCCAAAACGCACTAATAAAAAGCCTAAAATGAAAGTGGAAATGAATCACTAGTGGAACATGCTCCAATATCTAAAGCCTACAATCTAAGCTAGAAAATAATAGTAGACATCGTCGAAAGAATGATGGCCTACTAAATTCGGATGAAAGCTCCACGTACAGATAGATGAAACGTCGTACTGTAAGCTTTAACGTCCACTTGTACATGCACCTAAAAGTAGATATTGTATGGGATTAGTAGACACTTGCACTATGTATGGGTATATTCAAGCACACTCCAGGGACATGAATGAGTTAGAAAAGCTCTTTCCCAACAACGTGATTTACAGAAAGTCATGACATTGGACATGCCAGATTTTGATTAGGAAAGTCAATGGACTTGGCAAATTTTGTTTAGGAAAATCAATGGACTTACGGAATTTGGATTTAGGAAATTCATGCCATGAGAGGAAGATAAATCATCATACGTATCATAATGCACACAACACATAGCATATTACATATAACACACAACATATTGCATATAGCACTTAACATATTTCATATAATTCGATCATATGCAATAGCCTTGGAATCTTTGAATTTACATTACGACTTCCCAAAATAAGGACTCAACATATGGGACCTAAACTAAGGAGCCTTCATTAGCAAACAGAGTCTACTTCATTCATTCATATGTACTTCATTTAATTCATTCATAAGCTAGTGTAAACACCAACTATACCTAGGATGTAGTTTAAGACATTTATCAGGTTCGGTGTGCAATGGACAAGAATTAACTAGTGCCATTACTTAAGTATTGCTAACCTCATGATTATCCTATCCTAACACCTTTGGTATCATTCATTTCATTGTGTGCATCATTTACGGCTGATCTCATTCATTTATTGGGAACTTTAACTTTAATCGACATAGATCATGTGAGAATCATGAAATCCAGTGTCTGCCCCACACCCAAAAGAGGTGGAATCATAGGCCAAAGTGACCCCAAACAAGCTAGCATATATAGGGAATTTAACCAGGCTAGATCCCTAAATTGGCAATATAGATTTAAAGACTAGGAGATAAGAAGACCCAAACCCGGCATGCCGGAAACTCATATCTCATGGGAGTTACGTGAATCTCCGCCCTTACCAAAACAAGACATCACCACTTATAGCTAGCCTGTCAGTGCTCAATATATAGTTTCATTTCATTCAACTCATGGTTTATTCGAGTTACACAATACCCAAGGTTGGGTCAGGGCCAAGATGAGATTTGTTTCTTCATTGGACACCCTAAACTTATGATTTTGTCCTATGTTGAGGTCAACATGTGCAAATCTTGAAAGTCCAACACCACCCGACGGAAAACTCCTCCTTTTGCCTAACGTTTTTCCTTAGCGTTTGTATATGTTTTGATTATATTTTTTTTCATGTGAGTTCTTCAAGTGTTTATAAATTTGGTTGTTTTTTCTGTTCTTATAATTTTGTTAAGCAGAGAAAAAGTGAGAAGAGTGGAGAAACGTGTGAGAGATGAGCGTGAGAGAGTAGTTTAGGATTAGGAGTTTTAGTTTGGGAATTATTCAAACTAGGACTCCATATTAATTTTAATAAAATTTTTGATTTAATTAGCTTATTTAAATGAGAATGAATCCCTTTAAAAAATAATATTATAAACCTCTACTTAATTACATTTAATTCATCTTCAGTTGAGGTTCGAACCCGGGTAGAGTTACTGTCAAAAGGGTTCATTTCGGGTGACCTGACCCGAACCGTCCACTTAATAAAATCATTAATAAATTAATTAATTCCTTATGGTAATAATGATACTATCCTTTGCCTGTAAAAGACCATTTTACGCCTAGACCCTCCAAACATAAGATTTTCCCTTTTTAAGTCCGGTAAAGACTCATCCGAGTGAATATTCATATTCGAGAGCCCTAGTTTGTTGGAGTCTTCCTACATCAACTAACTCCCACATTTAGGTTGCTTGGATTTCATAAGGGTTCAGAGGTTTTTTTATACGCGCATCAATTTTGTGTGAACTTGGTCTAATCGTAAGCATTCTAGACAAATCAATTTTCGTAGGGTTGTAACATTTGTCTCTGAATAATACTTCTTATAATCTAGCATAACTCCAGTCATATCATGACATAACCACTATGCACAGTGAAACACTAGCAAAAAATAATGGAGAGATAAGGGAACTTCGACTTAAAAGTAAGGAATCTGACCTTATAGACTGAAAAGATTGGCATAACGGGATCTTGTATCAGCCTGGGCCTCAAACGTGGCACCCTCAACAAGATGATTCCTCTACAATACCTTTAGTGTGGAAATCTCCTTGTTTCTCAGTTGCTTTACCTTTCTATCTAAGATCTGAATAGGTACCTCCTCATTTGATAAGTTTTCATCGAACCCCAATCCTGCCACTGGTAAAATCAATGTTGTATCACATAGGCACTTCTTTAACACGGATACATAAAATATTGGATGGACAAAAACTAGCTCTTCAAGCAATGCAAACTTATAGGACAACTCACCCACACGTTGTCGGATCTCATATGGCCCAATATACCTCTGACTCAACTATCCCTTCCTACCAAACCTGATAACTCCTTTCATAGGTCTTCAAATAGACCTGGTCAACAACATCATACTCTAAAGGACCTTTTGTGTTATCTGCATAATACTTCTGCAGACTTTAAGCCATAGCAAACCTGTCCCTAATCACCCTAACCTTCTCTAAGGCATTATGAATGATCTATAAACCCAAAATGGATGACTCTCCAACCTCAAACCACCCAAATTGAGACCTAAAATAGATGACTCTGCAACCTCAAACCAACAAACTTGAGACCTACACATCTTACCATATACTATCTCGAATGCTGCCATCCAAACGTTGGAGTGATAGTTGTTATTATACGATAACTCTATCAAAGGCAGATGGTCGTCCCAACTACCTCTAAAGTAAATCACACACGCTCTCAACATATCCTTTAATGTCTAAATGGTGAGATCTAACTTCCCATCAGTCTGAGGATGAAAGACAGTACTATGATATACCTAGGTGTCTATGTTTTTCTTGGAGGATCTCCAGAAATGTGAAGTGAACTGAGTTGTGCTATCTGAAATGATAGACAAAGGAATCCCATGCCATTTCACAATCTCGTCAATGTAGAGTCTCGAATAATCCTCGGGTCTGTAAGTAGACTTCATAGGGATAAAGTGGACAGACTTAGTCATCCTGTCCACAATAACCCATATGGAGTCATATTGTCTTCTAGTCCTCGGAAGACCAACCACGAAGTCCATATTAATGGCCTCTCACTTTCATGTCGGAGCCTTAATAATCTGAGTAACACATCCAGAATTATGATGTTCTACCTTTAACTGTTGTCAATTATTACACTTGGACACATATTCAACAATGTCCTTCTTCATTCTATTCCAGCAATAGATCTGTTTAAAATCATGATACATCTTTGTGGAACCTGGATGTATGGAATATCTGCAACCATGGGCCTCTCCAACAATATTGGTCTGCAAAACAATCAACATCTTGTACACATTGCATGTCCTGGTACATAAGTGTTAGGTTACCTCCCAAAGCAAAAGACTCATTCAACTTAACAAACATTGAGTATGTCAGCTCGATCAACACAAAGTCAAAATTCTTACCCTTCTTAACTTCAACTACTAATAATGATTCAAAACTAGGATAAAATGAAAACCCTCACTGGTTGAGTCAACTAACTGCACACCCAGTCTAGCAAGTCTATGTATATATTTCACGAACTCTTTCTTCTCATCCTAAACATGGGTTGTATTTCCCATTCTCATCCAGATCAAAGCATAAGCTACTACATTAGCCTTACCTAGATGGTAATGGACATTTATGTAATAGTCTTTCAATAGCTCCAACCACCTCCGCTGACATAGATTCAACATGTCTTACTTGTACTAGCCTATCCTAATGTAGCCACTCTTTCTTTTCTTGTTCATCTTCTAGAATAAATATACTCTCTTAGTCATTTAATTTACTAATATTGGTTTTTAGGCATAGATGCAGCTTGTCTCACTTGCACTATCCTATAGTCATGAAGTCATACTTTTCTTTACATATTAACTTTGAATTCATTCATAACACTTTGTTTTGATGTATGCTTGATATTTGACATTAAATCATTATACACACCCCTTACGTGAACCTCAACAATCTTACATCCCGTGTAAACGGGAGGATTCATCCTCATGAAGTCCCTTAACATGTTAGCCATGGTGATGGTAGGTGGGTTCTCCATGGGAAAACCTTATTTTTTTCGCCTGGGTTGTCGTAGCTTGATCTTTTAAAGTGATGGATTCGGGCATCTGTACCAAGGTTGTCCTCATTTAACCATTACGTCAACCCAGTTAGGTTAACATGCATCTCAATTCAGGAGCTGGGGTATGGGGATGATCTTTGTTGCCCCCACCAGTATCTTCTCCTCTTCACGACCAACATCCCTCCTTTTGTTCATTTTTTTAAAAAAAGTAGAATTGATGCTAGATACAGTCATAACACCAACGACTCAGACATTAGAGAAGGCACGATAAGATCAGAAGAAGGGAATTTTCTTACGCATCATATAGGCTATTATTCAGGATAGTGGTGCACTTCACTACCATGACTTAGAAACTACTTAATGTGGTTGATGTGAACTTATTATCCTTTAAATTTAATCTTGTGATTCTTATACCAACTCTATCATGACAAAAATCTAGACCCCAGACGAGACCGACATCATTGACCTCTCAAAAGTCGCAGACATGCCTACATACGTCATTGATACTTCATCTAGGTTAATTTTAGAAGAAAAATAGAACTTTTTTTACTTAACAATAAAATAATTCATTCTACTTTAACACATAAATGTTCACAATAACTCATATAATATTAAGATCATCAAATGAAATAAATATTTCATAATTGCATTAAACGTATTTTTGCCAAAACGCACCAATAAAAAGCCTGAAATGAAAGTGGAAGTGAATCACTAGTGGAACATGCTCCAATATATAAAGTCTACAATCTAAGATAGAAAATAATAGTAGATATCGTCGAATGAATGACGGCCTACCAAATCCAGATGAAAGCTCCACGTATAGATAGCTGCAACGTCGTAATGTAAGCTTTAACGTCCACTTTTACCTGCACCTAAAAGTATATATTTTATGGGATTAGTAGACACTTGCACTACGTATAGGTATATTGAAGTACACACCAGGGACATGCATAAGATTTGAGGACGAATGTTCCCAAGTGGGGGTTATCATAAGATTCCAAAATGAATTCGTCTGTATAGAGAATAAAATATTTTTATTGAGGTCATAATCTCCTAAAATTACTAATAATATGGTTTGGATGCATTGTGTAAAGTTTGAAGTGATTTGGAAGCTGAACACCAAGAGATGACTAAAACATTTGACGAATAGTCACCTATGTGCCTCATATGTCTATACGTGTTAATAATTATATTAAATGTTCTTATTAAGTCTTTAAGTGATATATAATGATGTTAATTGGTATTATATAGAGTTTAGAGAAGTTTGTAGGTCAAATGACCAAGAACGTCCAAGGCATTCGAAAGATAGCCCTTAAGACGTTCAATGTGTTTCTTAATTGGGCCTAGCCTGTTTGGACGACCTGCAGGTGTTTGTTTTGGGTGAAACTTATGTGGAAGGTTAAAAATTTTAAAGGGTTGTATTCACGTTTGAAACTTCAAGGTACGAGTTCTAAAGGGCCCCAAAAAAGTCCCCACAACAAGGAGCCAAGGTTTGTCAAGATACTGCCTTGGCAGTGTCAATAGATAGAATAAACGGCGGCGAGGTGGTAAAACAACGGACCGTAGGTTAGGTCTCGGAAATTTTTACTTATCTTTGGAAGGTAAAAAAAATAAATTTCCCAAGGACCGATTGACGGAAGCCAAAGGGCAGCCAGTAGATCGACCTATGACTAGTCGATTGCTCCGTTGATGGTGACCTGTACCTCCAGCATTGCGTCTCTTTTATTAAAAGGGTTAATGGAAAAATCACACACGCACTAACCTGACTATAGTAAGTTTATTAATATACTTTTGGGTGTTTATTAGTCATCTAAAACGTGAAGAATCCATTCCAAATCCTCTCCCACGAAATTGAACTTTCCCTCTAAAATATTCTCCCTTGAAACCACCATTGTTGGTGGAGATCAAGAACAACTTGGAGCTTGGAATTGCATGTATAAATCACGAAGTTTTAGAGGTCTTAAACTATAGCAGGTATGGTGATCTTTAATCTCTAGTTATCCTTCCTTCTAAAGAGTTAACGTAAAAGTTCTCAAATAAGATTTTATGATCAATATTTCAATCATTCAATCTAGCCATGGGTTCGTTCTAAAAAATGTTTTGAATGATTAAATAACGATGAATTGAAGTTAATATATTTCTTTGAACGTGATTTTTATTCAAATTGCATGATGAACCCATGGATCTTACTTAAATCGGTTTAGTCTTGCATGGACTTTGTGATCATGTCTTCTTATAGATTGAATTATGATTCTTTGACGTCGAATCTTTTGTATATACTATTATTTATGTGGTTTAATGTTGAATTTACGTTGAGGGATCCATGTGGATCAAGTTATGAAGATTTGAACATGTTTAATATAGTTTTCGATGATTCACTGTAATGTTTGTCTTTTTATTAATTAATGTGTAATTGGAATGGTTGTTTGATCATTGTAGCTACATACTTGAGTTGATATTATGTATGAATTTTGGGTATAAATCCTGGATGATCAAATTCAATAAAGACCTACATGAATTAATCTATGTTTTTCAAGTCTATGGTATTGTAACTTGTGATCTAGCTGTAAGGTTATTTTTAGATGACATGATCATGGTTTATTTTTTAAATATACTGCCTATAATGTAATGTGAGTATGAAATATATGTAGTGGATCCAATGTAGATCAATTCATGATAGTTTGAATAGGATTAACCTATGTAAACTTACCTTCCTTGAATTCTTAATATGAAACATGTTACAGTGATTTAGACTATATTGGAAAATATAGTAGGATCTCGTATAAGCTATGAT
This sequence comes from Solanum neorickii, assembly GCA_027704865.1. Classification (NCBI taxonomy): domain Eukaryota; kingdom Viridiplantae; phylum Streptophyta; class Magnoliopsida; order Solanales; family Solanaceae; genus Solanum; species Solanum neorickii. Next base: position 9,044,415 of record JAKWJC010000363.1, on the reverse strand, counting down.
TTGTTGAAGCTACTGCCCAAGATTGATGTTATTAATGAAATATTATTGTTGATGGAAGTATGTGAAATTGGTTAAAGAGCTACGTTCTTCTACGTTTTACCATATATTTGATACAGTGCACCAGTTTTATCATGCTCTTATGACAACTTATACATGGTTTTGTTTATGATTTAAGTAGGTATATGTACTCCTGCATAATGTATAAATGATGGTCAAGTTTCAATGGTCAGATAATTGTGAGAAGGGTCTTGGTAATCAAGTTAACCTTAGCACAACATTTCATCTGCAAATGGATGGACAGGCAGAGCGTACCATTCAGACCCTAGAGGATATGTTTAGAGCATGTGTGACCGATTTCAAAGGTATTTGGGATGACCACATTCCTCTTATTGAGTTCACCTACAACAATAGCTACCATTCAAGCATTCAGATTGTCCCCTATGAGGCTTTATTTGGTCGTAGATGTAGATATCCTTTTTGTTGGTTTTAAATAGGTGAATCAGCTTTAATAGGGCCAAATTGAGTCCTTTATCAATGTAGAAGGTGCAACTCGTTAGAGATAGACTTAAGGCAACTCAAAGTCGTCAGAAGTCTTATGCAGATGTAAGGAGAACGGAACTAGATTTCCAAATTGATGATTGGATTTTTTTGAAAATCTCAGCTATTAAAGGGGTGATGAGATTTGAAAAGAAAGGGAAGCTCAGTCCTAGATATGTAGGACCTTACAAGATCTTTGAAAGGGTGTGAAAGGTTGCATATGAGTTAGAGTTGGCAGTAGAATTAGTAGCAGTGCCTCCGATTTTCCACATCTCACTCTTGAAGAAGTTTTTGGGTGACCCAGCCTCTATAGTGCCATTAGAAAGTAAGACATTGAAAGATAGTCTTTCTTATGAGGATGTACCAGTTGAGATTCTTGACCGTCAGGTTAGAAGGTTGAGGAACAAAGAAGTTGCTTCAGTCAAGGTTTTGTGAAGGAGTCAGTCTGTAGAGGGAGCTTCTTGGGAAGCAGAAGCAGCCATGAAAGCCAGGTATCCTATCCTCTTTCCCTCTGATTCCACTCCACCTTGAGGTAATAGTTCCTCTTAAGTTTTCGAGTCATTCATGCTTGAATTTAGTCTTAGAATCATGTTGCCTCAGTTTTAAGTTGAATTTTTTGCGTATTTGCATGTTCTCGGAACTCTATTAAGTCAGAAACTCAGTTTTCAATTTTTAGTATTAGGGTTGCAGCTCTCTCCCGCTATTTCAGCTTGTTTTGTCTTCATTCGAGGACGAATATTCCCAAGGGGGAGATAGTGTAACACTTCTTAGCCAAAATAGACCAAAGTTTAATTTTTAAAAAAATATGTCGGTGCAACATAGTGACCATCGACGGATCGTAGCCTGACCAACGATTGTCTTACTAAATTATAGAGGGAGTCTAGATCGTAGACTGACCCACGGTAAGCCCTACAAAAATGTTTAAGTGTTCATTGAGGGACAGACTTACGGTCTGTAGTTCAGACTACCGTCCGTAGTCGATGGACATCGATCAAGACTCCCTTCTCCCACTCTCTAAAATGCGCTACCGACGACCATTTCGGTCCGTAGGTTTTACCGTAGGTGGGAAATTAGAAGATAGTAAAGGGTAAATGCAATTGGGTCAACTTCAATTGATTATAAGTCTTATCACAAAATAAATTAGGTGTCTGATGACCTAGCCACAGATATATAAATGAACTATCTTTGCGTAGCCACCGACCATGCTAAAATATGACATCCGAGTAAAAAGTTATGCCGGTTTTAATTAAGGCCTCTCGAAAAGGCCCAACCGACAAGGCGTCTATCCATCGACGTTTCCTCAGTCCTGGCCATCGATTTGTCAGACACGAACTTTCCCAAGGGTCTTTTGGACCTTTCGTACTTCATTTAAATCCTAAGTTACATCGTTTTACCATAGATTATTATATTTAGTCAGTTTAAGCCTAGAAACATCATTAAAACATATATAAGTCAAATAAATAAATCAAAAATTAGAAAATTAGAAACAAGAGAGGAGATAAAAACCCAACAACCCTAGGTCAAGAATGCCACAAGTTCAAGCAGTTCCTGCTCCAAAAACTTAAGTATTTTTCCGTGGATTTCATCACCAAATATGTGAGATATCACTAGTAGGTTCCTTTCACTCATTGCTCCCCAGTTTTTAATCAGTTCTTGGTTCTATTATCATGAATAAATCTAGTGTTCCTAGAATTACAACAAAATTCATGATTTAGTTCAAATTTATGTGTCAAATCAGATTATCATGTTATTAAACAAAGAATCACATGGATTACAGAACTCTACCTTTGTATTTATTTAGTTCTTCAATTACACATGCTAGGTCATATATTTCACATACCTCGGATATACATGCCTTAGTTATAAATGCATAATTACCAAATTAATTTTGCATTCTCAGTTTGCATGTTCATTTTCGAGCTATGCATTATTTACAGAATCTCAGACATAATCTGTTAATTTATAGAATTAATTGGGAGTAGCATAATACCGAGTTGTACTAGGGTTTAGTGTACCGAATTGTCCCAGAACTACTACTCAAGTAGGTTGTAAGTCTCCTTTGTGGGAAATCAGTTTAGTGATCATGCCAGCATACCTTTATACGTTTGGCATGGTAGACTGGTTCCTCTCAAACAAGCGTATACAGCAGACTCCACATTTAGCTCATGTGGTTTTTTCACCAATTATTAGTAGCTCCCAAAGTTCAGTCATACTCATTGAATTAACCATTTATCATTATTATCAGTATTCAGTTTCAGGATATTATAAATTGGTCATATCAAATAGTTATCTCAGTAATCAGTATATCATGTTTAGATTATTATACTTGCTCTTGTGCTTGTTTAATGATATTTCACTTCAGATTTAATCTATCCTACATGCTCTGTCCTTTCATGTACTGACGCATACGTGCACTACATCTTCTCGTGATGTAGGTTTAGGTTTTTAGTATCCAGATCACGCATAGATTGATTTTCCAATCTTCAATTTAGCAAATTCAGTGGTGAGTCCTCATTCTCCGAGGACAATAGTCATTAGTTTAATTTCAGACTTGAATTATTTAGTTTAATCTTTATTAGATTTAGTTGGGCTTATCCCAATATATATAGTCTAGTTTTTAGAGGCTTATTTCAGTCCAAGTTAAATTCAGCTTAGTATTGAGTTAATATTTCCTTTGTATTAACTTATTGTTTTCAAATATCTTAGATATAGAATATGGGTATTCCCCATCTTTTCAGGTTTAATTTGATTTAGCTTCCGCATCAGTTTATTATCTTTAGTATGCTAATGTTCATCCCTGCAGGGTTTGCTTGGGATCACTTGTCATTCTATGTTTTTTTTCCGCGTCTTGGGGGTAGCTTAGGGCATGACAAAACTCGAGGAGGTAGAGGAGGACCGAATTTAGAAGAATGTAGCTCAACAAATGAAGAGGAGAATTCAAGAGGTCCACCACTGCTTCGATGCTTTTTAGTTGAGGGTCCTCACACGCCTAGACCCTACCATTGATTCGACGAATCTTCAGGCGGATGTGGCATGTTTGAGGGTTGATATTGATACTGTCTTAGACATAAGGGTATCCGAGCCTAAGGCCACACCTGCGGATCTTGTCGAGGATATAGTGCTTGCTGCATTGTTCACTACCACTACTGCACCGCCACCCCCTCCACGTGACCGTGCCAAGAGGCTCCGTTCCAGAGACAGTGAGGAGAAATAGTCTAGGAAGAAGTATCGTACTGAGATGGAGTCTACAAGAAGAGATTCATTGTTTTATGAGGAGGCCCGCCAGATGAGTGCTCGTGAGTTAGGTGTCGGGCATCTAGCTCCAGGTTTGTGAATGTTGAGAGGAGCACCATTGAGTGTAAAAAAATTTTTGTGGGCACCACTGATGGTGACCCTATTGCTGAAGGAGCGAGCTCCGGGAAACCGGACTCGCCATCTTATTCATCACTAGCGCTATGTGCCTCAAGTTTGCTTTACCTACCACCTTTGCTTTACTTTTTATGCATTAGGGACAATTTCATGTATTTTTGTGGGGGGGTGAGGTGAATGGAAAGTGAGCGGCAGGGTGAAGTATAATTATGCCAACTCACGATCCTCGCTTGGTGATTTTCTTGCTTGTGTTCTTTTGCCCAAGAGACAGGTTATTTTACTGTTTAACAAACATGTTTAGTATCTTGTACAAAGTATGAATGTTAAGCATGATCACTAAATATGAATGATATCTTGTTTGAAAGAGAATGCTTGCATGATTAGACATAGTGAATGTTGAATGTGTTTGATCAATGCAAGACATACAGATGCACCATTGCATGACCTTCAATCTAACACTCGAACTAGGGTCCGATAATCTGGTAGGGTCATTAGGTGTTAAGAGAGTGTGAGGAAACTTTATTGTTCCACTATTGGTACCTAGCTAGAACTTGCCCGCTTAGTCCTTCTAAAAGAAATATGTGTTAGACTATTAGGAAAGGATCATAGGCTCTTGTTCTTTTCTACCCTCACTCATCTTCCCTGCGTATAATGTGTTGGCCATTGTTCCTCATTAGACTATGCACCTCAACTTAGGCCAAAAGCATAAACGTAGGGTGGCAAATGTAGAAACTGGTCTCGTCTTGGCCTTGGCCCAACCTTGGGTATTGTGTACCTCAACTCATGGCAAAGTCATAAGTTGAGGGTGGCTATTACGAGTAATGTCCCAAAAAGTGGGGTTGAAAGGATTAATGTGAAAAAAAATGAAAAATGGAAGAAAATAAATAGTGAATAATAGAAGTGACTCAGTCAAAGTGGAAATCAAGTAAAAAAATATAAGAGGTGTTTAAGTAAGAGTCATTTGCACAAAAAGGAGAAAAGAAAGGAGAAAACAAGGCAAAGAGGACAAGAAAAGGAGGAATAGGGCATAATAGAAAATAAAAGAGGTAGGACTCTTCGACGTGGTGTCAAGGAGGGCCACAAGTCACTATAACGTACCCATATGTATCAAACCAAACCCAAAGCCTATGTTATAAGCCAAGAAAATCCTATCATGATTTTAGGAGTCTAATATGGTGAACATAAGCAGTGACAATAAGGGCAAGCCTATAGCTACAACTACCAGCTAGGTGTGAAGTTTTTTAGAGTGTGAGTGTTGAGTAATGATCCTTATACCCAATTTTAACATCAATGTGCAAAAAAAAAGAAGATATCTTTTGAAGCGAAGACAGTAGCTGAAATATTGGAATGTTTGTACCTTGGTGAGAGATAAAAGAATAAAGGTGTGGGTGCATGATGAATCTGTGTCATGGTCTGATCCACATGAATGAGCCTAGCTATCCTCAAAGTTAAATCATTCATTACAACAATGAAAATAGTCGGGATCGATAGCCAAATGATAGAAAAAGCTTAAGGGAGGATACTTTTGTACAAAGGTGTTGTGATGAGTCTTAGAGTGTCGCTCAGGATAAACAACGAATTTATGTTTAGGGTGTTAATGTACTTTTGTTTCATGGTACTTTCAATGCTTTTTTTTAAGTTTAGTGTATTTCTAGGGCCTTTTTTTAGTAATTTTAATGTGTTTTATCTGTGTTTTGCAGGAATGTTTTCCAAAATGAAAATGCAGATGACAGTGCACAAGTGACCCATGAAGCCATCGACGGTCAGTAGGTAGTGATCGTCGACTGTCCAAGCATCTGCAAGAAACTAAAGAATTCTGACCAAGTGTGGGACTACGGAAGGATCTACGGTCCTTATTTTATATATATATATATATATATATATCATTTGTTTCATTATGTGTTTCATTTGAGGTTGGCCTCATTAATTCATTGAGAACTTTAACTTTAAATTACATAGATTATGTAAGAATCATGAAATCCATTGCCATGAAACCCCACACCAAAAAGAGGTGGAATCACAAGCCAAAGTGACCCAAAACATGCTAGCAGATCCCTATATTGGCAGTTTAGGTTCGAATTCTAAGTGATATAAGATGACCTATACCCAACATGCTGGACAGTCTCATCTCATGAGAGTTACGTTAACCTCTGCCCTTCCCGAAAGAAGGCATCACCACTCAGAGCTAGTCTATCGGCGCTCAGTATAAAGTTCAATTATATTAAACTCATATGTCATGGAAGTTGGCTTCTAGTATGAGGACGTAATAGCTCAATAGATTATTTGTCATCTCATAATTAGTATTGAGTGTGTTAATCTCAATACTTTCATTCGAGTGTTCATAGAGACTGGTCTTTAAATTAACATTACACTCTCATAGGTGAGTACCTTTTGGTAACATTTACTTAGGCTCATTTGAGAAAGCTCTCATCTTTTACATTAGCCTCATATAATTTTATAACCACATTCAACAACATTAGCACATTTTCTCTTCATAATTACTCACCCTTTTTTACGTGAATGTTCATTTAATTATATGCCAATGCACTTGGCCATTTGTTTGTTTCTACTCTTACTTAACCCTTCTAGTATTCCATAATTTCATTACATAATATTCATTTCATCATATGCCAATGCACTTGGCCATTTTGTGTGTTTTACACTCTTACTTAACCCTTCTAGAGTTACATCATTTTAGTACGTACATCTTAGGTTCACTTATTTTTAAATGTATGCTAGACATATGGGTCTATAAATACAAGCCATGAGGCTTCATTCATAGTTCGTTTAAATGAATCATATCTTCCTAAGATTATGTAGATCAAGACTTATGCATCTTGTATGTATGAAAATATCTCAATTTTTATCTAAGTAGGCAGCATTATTCTTGAAGATATAATTCACGTATGACTTATGAATCTTTACGGAATTTGGGCAAGGGAACCCAATTTCGAATATCTTAGACAACACATACATTTTTTTATTATTGTATTTGGGTCCACATGACATTGGACCCTATTCTTAGCCCCAACATCCATGTTTCCTCTATATTTTTCTCCTTTGAATTACCTCTTACTTGGCCGAGGGGTTTTGGGATCAAACCCCCACCGCCCCTGTTAATTTTTTTTTTCTATTTCTCCTTGTCTATTTTGAGTTGACTATAACGTTGTGGGATCAAACCCCTATAGCGTCTCTTTATTTTTCTTTTCTTCTCCTCCTTAAATCTGCCTAAGAGGTCTTGGGTTTGATTCCCACAGGCCTTTCCCTTTATTTATCTTTTATTCACCTCCTTAAATCGTCCTAAGAGGTTGTGGATTCGATTCCAACACCCCTCCTACTTTATATTTAATTTATTCACCTCCTTAATCTGCCTAGGAGGTCACGGGTTTGATTCCCACACGCGTCCCCCTTTAGTTTTCTTTTATTCTCCTCTTTAATATTCCTAAGAGGTTGTGGGTTCAATTCCCACACGCCTCCCCCTTTATTTATTTTTTTAATTCTCCTCAAATCTGATTGAGAGGTGGTGGGTTGGAATCTTACTCCACTCATGTCTCAATTTTTTATTTTAAGTTACATTTTCTAGCAAAAACCATGGTTCGGATTCCCTACACCACATTTATTTTTACTTCTTTATTTTCATGGTTTTTAACATGGTGAGGTCACGGGTTCAATCCTCCATGACCTTACTTGTTTTAATTCATTTTTTTCCACATTTTGAACCCTTTTTTGTGAAAAAAATTCATCACTAAAAGCTTTTAATTTTCTTTTAATTTTTAAGCATCCTTTCATCAAGTTTCACCTTAGTTCTTAGGGAAGTTTTTTAGTTCATTTAGAACATTTTAGGTGTGTTTTCATGAATTCGTATAGACAAGAGATTATCCCTCATATCAGTAACATTTCAACTCATATGAACATAACATTTACATCAACATGTGTAAATGCAATATAAAGAACTATCATGCCATTTAAAGTCCTAAACAATGAACAATAGCCACGGCAACACACACATAGACACGTAGTTACATTTCTTGAAACATCAACATAAGTCACATTCCAAACATACATATAAACACAAAATCATGACAAAAACACATTTCATCCCTAGTTTTCTACCAGCAAACATAACCAACATATGATTCAGTGGGAGCTAGTGACAGGGACATGCAACGGGGAACAATCCTTATTTTCAGAATTAATATTCTGAACCATAAGGGGTCTCTTGGAAAAGGGACCAAGAGAGAAGAGAATCCATACCTTTTTGACGTTAAAACCTCGAATTGCTTCGAAAAGAACTCCTCTTAACACACGTCCAACACCAAAAGTTCAATACCAAACTCGACGAAAAACCTTCTCTTTGCCCACGTGATTGATTAACGTTTGTTTTTCTTATATTTTCGTGTTAGATATTCAAGTGTGAAGAAATTTGGTTTGCCTACTGTTTTTGGAGTTATTTTGGCAGAAAAAAATGTGAATGAGAGTGATAGAGACGTGAGAGAGAGAGATGAGTGTGGGAGAGAAGAGTTTTCTTAGGGTTAGGGGTCTAGGTTAGAACTTAGTCAAATAACATTTTATTTAATTATTAAAAATCTTATTTCCTTTATTTTAAATCAGCTAATAACTAATAAAGATAAATTAATTATATTAATTTAACAACATAAATTAAAAACAATTTAAAACATTTCTTCCACCTAGGGTCGAACTAGGGTGGAGGAAGACTTCACTTCAAGAGCCCAATTTTGGACCTCTCTCCACAAAATGTCCCTCTACCTTATTATTTAAATAATAAATTATATATTTTAGGTAATTACTATACTATCCTTAGCCTGGAAAAAGATCATTTTACCACGTGACCCTCCAAACTCAAGATTTTCCCTTTTTAATTCTGGTAAAGAATCCTTCCATTAAATCATCATATTTGAGAGCCCTACATGGTTGGACCCAACCTTTCCACGCTCAACTAACTTTCCAAGTTAGTTGGATTGGCTGTAGTAAGGGTTCAGACGTCTGTTTCTACTCGCATCAATCTGTGTGAACCTTGGTCTAATCATAGGCATTCTTAACACATTAAGCATTACTTATCTTATTCATTTTCAGGGTTGTTACACAAAAAAAAGTGAAAAAAATTCCAACATCAGAGGGTCCGTATTTTTTAGCGGAAAAAATGAATTACAATAACCTCTTAATGTCGGTAATAAATAAAATAAATGAATAAACATATTTTATTTTTTCTCAATTAAATAAAAAAATAAAATTGAGAAATATTTTGATTTAATATTATTTAAATCTATTGTTTAAGGACGGTTCTAAGTAAAATAAAAAACAAAAGAAATTATAATACCGACATTTGGATGTCAATAAAATTAATAATATATAATTGTAACAGTTTTTATTAAAATATTTATATAATGAGTTCCATAAAATTATAAATTGATATTTTTAATTAACTTTATATAAATCGGATCACGGTTTTATGTAAATTAGAATATTTATTAATATAAAATATTGACATCATGAGACCGGTATTTATATTTCATCCAAATACCGACATCATACGGTAGTTATTTTTACATCATAAAAATACTGATATCATGAAGTCAGTAATTTTATTTTATCGATATAAAGTCCTCATGAAGTCTGTATTTTTTCTTCATCCAAATATCAACCTCATGAGGTCGATATTTTTACTTCATGTAATTACCGACTTTATGAGATTGATATTTATCTTTCATCCAAATACCTACCTACTAAGATCAATATTTTTATTTCATCCGAATACTGACATCATAAGGTCGGTATTTTTTATTCATCCAAATATTGACCTCATAAGGCCGGTATTTTTTACTTCATCTAAATACCGACTTCATAAGGTTGGTATTTATCTTTCTTCAAAATACCGATTTCATGGGATTGGCACTTTTACTTCATCGAAATTCAATAACCGACATCATGCGGTCGATATTTTTATTTAATCCATATACTGACAGCATGAAGTCAGTATTTTTATTTCATCCATGAGGTCGGTATTTGTTCTTATTTCATATATCAACCTCAAAAGGTCAGTGATGTTATTTTAGTTAAATACAGACCTCATAAGGACGGTTTTGTTTAAATAAAAAACTAAAAATATGATAATACCGAGTTCTGAAAATCGGTAAAACTAAATATCATTCAATTTAATTAGTTTTAATTTAAATATTTATATCATGGCTATTAGAAAAATAATATTTTCAATTAACATAAAATAAATCGTACTCTGCGTGACAGTTTTATATAAGCATAATACATCTATTGAATCATAAACTTGGCTTCAAATTTTAGTTTTGGCCTCAAAATTTCATAGTGCACAAATAGGAACTTTAACTTTTCCCATATTTCAATAAATAAACATATGTTTCCTACCTGGTAAAATGCGTGAAATGCACGCATTATGCAGGAGTGAGGGTTAATTTTTGAGGCTCACAAAGGTAAAAATGTTGAAATGACAATTCTACAGTTAATAATTCCCTTTTATATTAATTAATATAATTTATTTTTTTTACTTTCAAAATGACATGTAAGATATTTTTTAAAATAAAAAAGGACATATAAAATGTTTAGTTAGTATGCACCCACTGATTGAATCACTAATACACGTGGGATCGTTTGCATTTCACACACTCTGGCTCCCAAAATCGCGTGTTTATTTATTGAAATATATGATAGTTAAAGTGTCTATTTGTGCATTATGAAAATTTGAGGTCAAAGTTAAAATTTGAAGTCAAGTTTAGGGCCCAATATATGTATTATGTAATTTTATATAAAATATCGAACTCTCGATGTCAATATTATTTATTTAATATGATTCTTTTTTTTTCTTAAAATTTAATGTGATACCGACCTCATAAGGTCGAAATTTTTTTATTATATCTAATTCATTTTAATACAAGTGACATACAGAGGTCAGTTTGTTTAAAATGTTTCTATCAATTATAATTTTTGTTATTTAGAATAAGAGTAAATTTCCTTTGGAACTTACTATTAATTGTTATAAAAGTGTAATAATTTTGTATACTTTTATCCAAAAAAATGTAGACTTCGTGGAAAAAAATAAAATAAAAATTCGTAATCCATATTTAAAGTATGAAACTATATTGATATTAATTATGTATAATAATACATATATTTCTAGAGTGATGTACTAAACTATAGTACATCATCTTATCATGAACTTAATATCTCATGTTATGATATAGAGGTGAAGAGCTAACATATAATCTATTTTAGTATGAAATGAGAGATACTATTATTATATAGTTTCGATCTTGAATGTATGCCAAATGTAGTGATAACTATATAATTTTATAATGACATATAAAAAATACTTCATATGATTATGAAATACACTAATTAATTATATATGAAACACATTATCAATTAAATAAATGTCGATCATCAATTTAAAGAGATTTACTTATTAGATTTTATATTGCTAAACTTTCACTGATCAATAAAATTTAATTTATATAATTAAGAAGTGTGTGTGTGTGTATATATATATATATATATATATATATATATATACCTCTTCATGTCATCATTTTTTATTTAATATGATTACTTTTATGTATCTTAAAATTTAATGTGATACCGACCTCATGAGGTCGGTTTTTTTTATTGTACCTAATTCATTTTAATAAAAGCGACATCTGGAGGTCTGTTTGTATAAAATATTTCTATTAATCATAATTTTTTCTATTTAGCATACTACTAAAATTTAATTTAAAACAAACAATAAATTGTTCAAAAAGTGTAACAATTTCGTATACTTTTATAAATAACAAGTTAGACTTCATGGAATAAATCAATTCAATATATATATAATTCATATTTAGAGCATGAAACTACGTTGCTATAAATTAGGATATAATTATACTTATATTTCTAGAGTAATGTACAAATCTATTAGTCCGTCGTATAATCTTGAACTTAATATCTCATTTTATGATGTAGAGGTGAAGAGCTAACATATAATCTATACGAGTAGGAAATGCGAGATAATTTTATTATATACTTTCGAACTTGAACGTATGTCAAGTGTATTATTCACTTCCTAGTTATAAGGACATGCAAAATATACATCATCTGAGTATGAATCATGTTGATTAATTATTTATAAAATACATCATCATTTAAAGAAATATCGATGATCAATTTCAGGCAAGATTTATATATTAGATTTGAATTTATATAATTGGAAGGAATATAATTTAAATATTAAAAATTAACTTGATCGATAAATTCAATTTATCAAATTAAACTTCTATTCATTTTATATATATATATATATATATATATGTGTGTGTGTGTGTGTGTGTGTGTGTGTGTGTGTGTGTGTGTGTGTGTGTGTGTGTGTGTGTGTGTGTGTGTGTGTATGTATAAAATTCAACTATTTAGACTTAGAAAGATATTAAGTTCTTCAAATAAGTTAATGTGATTTAGTTGGTGAATATAGTGTTGGAATTAAGTTAAAACTTAACTAATTAGACTTATAAAGTTGTTAAGTTCTTCAAATAAGTAAATTTGATTTAGTTATTGAATATTATGTTTCATTAAGTTAAAACTAAACTAGTTATAGTTAGAAAGATGGTAAGTTCTCCAAATAAGAAATGCGAATTATTTGGTGAATATTGTGTTTGAATCAAGTTAAAACTAAATTAATGAGACATAGAAAGTTGTAAAGTTCTTTATATAAGTTATTGCGATTTAGTTTGTGAATATAGAGTTGGAATTAAGATAAAACTAAACTAATTAGACTTAGAAAGTTGTTAAGTTCTCTAAATAATTTAATGTGATTTAATTGGTGAATATAGTGTTGGAATTATGTTAAAACTAAATTAATTAGACTTTGAAAGTTGTTAAGTACTTTAAATAAGTTAATATGATTTAGTTGGTGAATATAGTGTTGGAATTAAGTTAAATTAAAATAATTAGTCTTGGAAATAATTTAAGGTCTTCAAATAGGCTAATGTGATTTAGTTGGTAAGTATAGTGTTGGAATTAATTGAAAATTTAACTAATTAAACATAGAAAGATGTTAAGTTATTAAAATAAGTAAATGTGATTTAGTTGTGAATATTGTTAGAGTTAAGTTAAAACTAAACTAATTACACTTAGAAAGATGTTAAGTTCTTCAATTAAGAAATATGATTTATTTGGTGAATATAGTGTTTAAATTAACTTAAAACTAGATTAATTATACTTAGAAAGATGTTAAGTTCTTCAAATAAGTAATGTGATTTAATTGGTGAATATTGTGATTGAATTAAGGTACAACTAAACTGATTTGACTTAGACAATTGTTCAGTTCTTTAAATAAGTTAATGTGATTTAGTTGGTGAATATAGTTTTGGAATTAAGTTAAAACTAAACTAATTAGACTTAGAAAATTGTTAAGTTCTTTAAATAAGTTAATGTGATTTAGTTGGTGAATATAGTGTTGGAACTAAGTTAAACTAAACTAAATAGACTTATAAATATGTTATGTTCTTTCAAATAGGTTAATGTGATTTAGTTTCTGAATATGGTGTTGGAATAATTTAAAAACGAGCATCAGTTTTACCTACTCACTATGCACACCAGGCACATAATGCCTCTACTCATGTGGCTCCACAATCTGGTTATACTACATCTACACCTATTGTTGTACCTAGATCTGGTTACTAAACATTTCACGGTTATTCACATCTTGTTCATGAGTCTACCACACCATCAGCAAGTGCTAGTTTGTGCAATAATTTGAATTCTTATAGTGGATCAATTGGATTTTCAAATCTTCTTCTTGAATGCAATGGCTCAGAGCATAATACTCCCACCACCCAGCATTCAGATGCAAGTGGTCCTTAGGAAGGCTATAGACAAAATTTTTGTAGAACTATCATCGAGCTGTTAGGATAAAAGTTTGATTTAATTATGTTTCATCTTTTATTTGTCTTTTTATAATTTAATTAATTGATTGATTATTTTTTGTTTACCATTTATTGTCAATAAACTCATATTCAGCTTACGTACGGATGTGGGTATGTAATGATTATTTTGAAGTGCAACGGTTCACACTATAATGGTGAGTACCTGACTTGGGGTTCGATTCCAATTAAAAACAGGGGGCAGATGTTCAATGAATTTAAGGTAAGAATGTGTATCAATCAACTTCACATCTTATACATTTATATTCGCTATTCATTCGAATAATAAATATTTAGTCATTATTCATTAAATGAATATTATGTCTGGGTTCCCGTAAATGAGGAAGAGGTTCAACAAAACATCAAGGTTAAAATTTCAATGTTTCTTTGTAGTACATTTAGTGAAGTCGAAAAAATAATATAATTCCTATGTGTATGGTAACAACACGACGAGATCTGTTACTTGAACATTGGGGTACTGTTTAAAAGTTTATGAAGAGGACTGAAATTGGAAAGATGGCTCGCGCATAAAAAAAGGAGGCTATTTGCACACCAGTGGAGCTATTATCCTAGTTAATAGGAAGGAAGGAATGGTATTCTTTCTTAATTTTGTAAAATATTTCCTTTTCTTTTTTGATAAGTAGTTTTTGGAAATTAAATAATACTTGTGTTATTTGCAGGAAAAAGAGTTGGGTAGGTCGGTAGTTGTAGAAGAGATGTTGAAGGTTAGTCATGTCAAGAAGAGTACAAACCCCGATGAAAAAGAAAGATGAATTGATGCACGTGCTCAAGAGACGTATGTAAGAACTCTATTAAAGTTAATCATTTTTTCTCTTTCTTGTATATATTACATTGTTATTAGTAGAGTTCATTGTTTAAATTACAGGATAGATTTATAAGAATGTCTCAGGAATATCGTAGTACTCTACCTCTTGAGAGCTGAGACATATCATTTATACACGAACAATATGAGAATCTTTGGATACGAAATGCAGGTGAACCGATTAGAGCTACAGCTTTCCAGAAAGGACATATCAAAAGAAGCAGACTTGGTATTGTGGTTCATCATCCTATAGCTTCAATGGCAGGGATAAAGAGACAATATCTGCTATGCAGGGTAACATAGCTTTTCTCAATGCGGAGCTTGCTGTTGTATCCGATATAGAGAAGAAGATAGAGGTGGAGATTGCGGAATTAAAGGAAGCAGAGAACAAGAGTTATGCAGCACTTCAGGCCCATCCACTTTTTCTTTTGAATAAGGAAAGATACTTCCTACATGTCCTGCAAACAGTGATGATGGAGCTGATCATGAATGTGATGATAATGATAAGGGTGATAAGGAGTACTTATATTTGTTTGAAATTTTAGACTTTCATATTTTTGGAATTGTTTGATCGTATTTTAGTTTATTTTGAAGTTGAATGAAGTTTATTTTAAAATTGTTTAATGCATATGTTGAAAATATTGTGTTGTTTTGGTTGGATGAAGTTTATTTTAAAATAGCTCATTTGGAAGTCTTTTAGTCGGATGAAGATTATTTTGAAATTGATTATTTTTAATTCTTTAGGTTGTTTTGATATAAATATGCAAGTGGGATACTAAAATTGTAGCTCAATGCTGCCGATTTTGTAGCAGAAATACCGACCTCCAGAGGTCGAAATCTAAAAAATAAAAAATAAAAATACCGACCTCCGGAGGTCGATATCTAAAAAATTATAGATAAAAATACCAACCTCCGAAGATTGGAATCTTAACAATAAAATAAATGAAAAAACTTACCTCTAGAGGTTTGAATCTTAAAAATAAGAAACAAAAATACCGACCTACGAAGGTCAGAATCTAAAAAATAAAAAATAAAAATACCTACATCTGGATGTCGGAATGTAAAAAATAAGAAAAAATATCTATCTCCAGAGGTTTGAATCTAAAAAATAAGAAATAGAAATACCAAACTCCAGAGGTCGGAATCTAAAAATAACAAATAGAAATATTGGCGTCAAGTGGTCGGAAACAAAAAAAAATAAATGAAAATACCGACCTACGGATGTTGGAATCTAAAAAATAAGAAATATCGACTTTTGGAGGTCGCAATCTCAAAAATGAGAAATAAAAATATCGTCCTCTAAATTTTGGTATTCTAAAAATTGAGAATTAAATATGCTGACCTCCGAAAGATGGAAATAATAAAAATAAGAAATGAACAAATATATTAAAGAGACCTCGGGAAGCCGGAAAATAAAATAATGAATTTTACAAACTTAAATTGAAACTTACATCGAGAGGTCAGTACCAGAGGTCTGAATTAAATATCGACCAAGATTCTTTCACCCTCTAGAGGTCTGTATTTTTAGGTAGGCATTCACTATTTTTTAGTAGTTAAACTATTTTTCTATTCATCTTTTGATCCATGTATTTTCCAAATGCATCAGCTTAAAGACATGTGGCGGACTAATTGGGGTACCAAAGGCTTTGCCCATTTCGAGTTCAAACTTCTTAATCAATTCCTTATTGTACTTCTCTTGACTAATGAATATTTTATTAGTTGACTAGTTAATTTGAAGTTCGAGAAGGAATGTGAGTTCTCCCATAAGACTAATTTCAATATATCCTTTTATTAGAGTTGCAAAAATCTCGCACAAAGAAGGATTAGAACTTCCAAAATAATATCATCCACGTAGATATGAACTATAAAAATGTATTAATCAGATCTTTCAATGAAGAGAATTGTGTAAATTGTGTATTTTGTAGTATGAACGAACTCAATCTTCCATACGAAGCTTCTGTAGACTAGTTAAGTATGCAAAGAGAATTGGAAAGTTTGTAAACAAAATTGGGACAAGAAGGATTTAAAACAGTGGGGTTGAAAACAACTTCTTTTATAAAACCGTTTAAAATGCACTTTTCACATCCATTTGAAATAATATAATATGATTGAAAGAGGCATAAGAATGTAAAATTTGAATAGATTATAAGATTTCTACAGTGGCAAGGTTTCATCCTAGCAAATACCTTCTTGTTTTGAGTATCCTTGAGAGGATAACCATACTTTGTTTCGAGTAACTTTTCCATTTTCATCTATTTTGTTTCGAAATACCTACTTGGTTCCAATAATAGAGAAATTTTTTTGTTGTTCTATTTGAGTCCATACTTGATTCCTTTCAAATTGATTGAATTCTTCCTTCATTGCTTGCACCCATGATTCCTCTTCAGTTGCTTCATTTATTCGATTAGGTTCCATTTGAGATATCAATGCTACGGAAGCTTATTTTATTAGAGAAGATCACTTCTGATTTTTCCTTCATGTTTATCGAAAATAAAACTTTCAGGATAATTAGTATTATGTCGCCATTCTCTTGGAATATTTGATCTATTAGCTAGACTATTTGACTTTCCTTCTGCAGTAGTTGACTTCAATATGAATTTTGGAACATATATGTGCAGCATTTTCCACTATTTTGATGGGGGGTGATTTCGTCGTCACCTTCATTAATTTCCTACATTCTTGGGTTAGTCTCATCAAATACAACATGAACATATTCTTCAACACTTAAAGTTGTTTTATTAAAAACATGAAAGACTCTATTGATAGGATCATAGCCTAAGAAAATACCTTTGTCACTCCTTGGATCAAACTTAGAAAGATTGTTCTGACCATTGTTGTGGATGAAGCACTATCATCCGTAGGGATGAAAGTAGCTTATGTTTGGTTTCTCACCTCTCCACACTTCATAGGGAGTCTTCTACTTTATCAGTCTAATTAGGCACCTATTAAGAATGTGGCATGTAGTTCTCATTGCGTCTGCCCAAAAGTGATCTAGTAAACTTCTATGCAAAAGCATTGTTCATGATGACCAAAGAGTGATGGTTTTGACTCAAGAAACTTCTCCTTTAGCATTACCTCCAAAACTAACAAATCATTCATTTATTCTTTTTATTATTTTGAAGTTTTTTTCTTTCCGTACATACGTATGGATAATCCGCTATGAAGTACCACATTCCCTTTTTGTAGGTTTTATTGAATTGCTCCTGCAAGACAAAAAGTTTAGTTTCTTTTAGGAACCAAAACATTTTTGGGCCATTGATGAATAACAAATTTTGATCTCCAAATACATTTTCCAGAAGAATATTTTCTACATCTGAAGGATTTATGACCTATATCGCCATAAGTAAAACACAAAATAGTTAGAATTATGACTTGCAGAGTTTCTTCAGTAGAGCGTAGTTTTGTTTGATTGAATAGAACTATGTCTTGAAGATTTTCTGACACTATTTAACTGCATTTTTACTTTCTCCAATTCTTCTTATAGTAGATCAACTTCAATCTTACTTGCTTCAAGGAGAATCTGCCAAACTTTCTTTTCTTGTATAGGTTTATTGTATTCGTGAATAAACATCTATAGTTCATCACTAACCATATCCACAGAGTTTTATAAGTAATTACAATTTTGACAGATATAAGATCTTACCTCGCTTGTTTCTCCTAGAGACACGAAACACGAGTTTTCCATTTCATTGTTGTCCTCATTGGTTTTTTCTCCTTCTTCCCATGCTCCGAGACTTTTTGGATCTTCATTTCGTCGATTGGTTCTTCTTCTTCATTTTGGACAAGTTTTCTTGATATGTATTGGTTCTCTGCAGTAGTACCATCTATCATTGTTTCTTTTGAAGTCCTTTTTTATTTTTTAATTTTTTTGAGGTCGTTGTCTCCTTTGTCTGAGCATTTGTCTTACTCTGCAATTAATGAGGGTCATTCCTTAATCTTGATTTTCATCGTCTTCCTCCTCAGTTTCTAATGTCTCACCAATAAAAGCCACTGTTTTCTTTTTGTCGTCGTTGTTGTACCTGTTAATGTGATTTTTTTCATAAGCCATTAAGTTACCTCGAAGTTCATCATATGTCATGTTCTGTAGATCTCCGAGTTTAAGAATGACAACTTTTGTTTCCTAGTCTTTGTGAAGACAGTCTACAAGTTTACTAACTCTTAACGAGTTTGAATACACTATTCCCACAGATTTTAGTTCAATGACAATTTTGCTGATTCTTGAGAACATTGATTCAACATTTTCATCGTCAACCGTTTTGTACAGCTCGTATTCAATTACAAGGTAGCAGATTTAGGCTTCCTTGACTTTCGTCGTTCCTTCATAGGTTACTTAAAGATTATCACACATTTCTTTTGCAGTTACGTCATTTGAAATTTTGTAATATTCTGCTCCTCTTACTGCACCATACAAAAAACTCATAGCTCTAGCGTTAATATGAATTACCTCTTGTTGTTCCTTATTAAAATTTAAAAATTTAGGATAAAAAAGATTTTTCAGTTCCATCCTTTTAAGTTAATCAAAGGAATAACTTTGTGCCTTTCTTGATGAATACTCAAGCTTGATGTTCATTTGCGGAGACAAAGATTCTGAATCTATATTTTTGTGAGAGTAATCTTTCCCATTGAAGTAAGGTGTTCTATGTGAAAAGTGTCTGTCTTAAAGTAAAGCAATGGGGATTTGATAAAGTTACATTTGATCTTTACTCTCGTGTTGTTAAACACTAAATGTATTAGACCTTCTCTTATACTAATTGATATTCAAGAGGGAGGGGTTAATTTAAAATTCACTTAGTCAACTAATATAAGTCGAGAATTGACTCACCTGCAAGTTAGTAGGAAGACAAACAATAACAGAAAGATGCAGTAAATAATTGACACAAAGGTTTTATCCTGGTTCAGATCACCAATGCAGTGCCTAATCCATTCCCTTTGGGTTTCAAGGGGTTTCCTTAAGAGTTTTGAAGATATCTTCATGCTACAACAATTTGAAACTTTATCATGTGTGATATGCAATTCAGATTTCTACCTTGACACTGCCTCAACTTGTATACCTGCACTCAAATTCTTTCTTTTCTCTTTTCTATTCATTTGTATGCTTTTTGCTAAGCTCAAGTGAAGTTGCGTACTTCACAATACAAATCTGGATCGGTTTATGTAGATGATGATTTGTGCTCTTGTAAGGAAAACCCCAAAGGATTTATCTCAATCAAGGATTAATTTAGGGAGTCTTTGATTGAGGCGATTTAGTTGATCTATATCCATGAAGTAAATTGTGTCTTCCTCTTTCCTTTTGCTAGTTTGATCTTTTCCTTGTATGATCGACAGACTTGTTATCTTGTCACTTGATTTATGACTCTTTCATTTCTTGATGATTAAGTTGTGATCTTGGCCAAGTGTGAGAGTATTCTTCTTCATTTTGATTTTTCTTTATGTGCTGATCAGCCATATATTTGTTTTCTTCTTTTGTCCCTTTAATTTGAGGCTTGCCTTTCCAATGTTTCTCTAAAGTTTCAAGCAAAAATTCTTTTCCTTCTTTAAGTCATTTTCATTGATGATTTCCTTTTTGAAATAATGACCTACGAAAATTGAGATAAATACGTTAAGTGTCTATTTTAAAAATCAACTAACTCTAAGGAGTTAACATATTGGTGCACCAAAAGACTTTAATTATTAGGTTCGATTTTGCTTGTTATAGACACAATTTTTTAGGTTCTACTACAACATAAGATTTTAGACAACCACCTTCTAGATTGAAGAAATAAAAAGTTGTTAAAATAGGCATTTAATAAAAAACAAAAATATTTTTTTGATAGATTTAATTCATCATGATAGAAATCTAACTAAAAGAAAGAAAATGATTCTTATTTAGTTCTAGAACCCACGAATTCAAAAAAGAAAAAGTTATGGAATAACAATGTCAATTTTTTAATATTTATAGTGTTTTATTTTATTTAAAAAAGGCATAAGTACTCCCTTTGAACTATGGTAGAAATTTTAACGACACACATTTTCTTTAAATGTCCTAATACCTCCTATAAGTAATTTGAAATGTATTAAATATGCTTTTTTGGTGTTGACGTGGCTTAGAGAGTGTTTGATATACCGTGGTTTCACGATATAATTAATGCTTTTTCCTTAAGTTTAGTATGTCCAAAAGCCTTTTTGTGCTAATATTGATATAAGTTTCTCTTTGTTTTGCAGGAAATCTTTCCAAAGCTGAATGCGGAGATTTTGAGCAAAAAAATTGCAGAAGAGACCACCTACGGAGCTTATGACGGTCCGTCGTGCTTGTGACGGTCCGTAGGTGGTAGCGTAGAGGAGCTGCTGAAGGAAGATGGGGAATTCTGACCAAGTGTGGGATCACGAAGTTTGTGACGGTCCGTCATGGCCATGACGGTCCGTCCTGCAGGTCCGTTGTGAAGATCAGAGAAGTGATCCCAGTACCCAGATTTCAAGAGTTGAAGTATTTTGAAACGAAGACCCTCGACGGACCGTCGTGCCTATGACGGTCCGTCACACTTGCCGTCGAGGGGAATGAAGAAAGCAGCAGAAGAAATTGGACAAGTATGGGACGACGGATCCCACGACGGTCCGTCATGACTACGACGGTCCGTCGAGTAGTCCGTCGACCCAGCCGCGTTTTGGCAGATTTCCAGAAATTAGAATCCTTGTTTAATTAGTTTTTTTTATTTTGTTATAAATAGTTCCAAAAACCTCGTTTTTGGGGTTAGACTCTTTGATTATCAAATTCCATATAGTTAGACTTTGTGATTATTAGACTTGGTGTTTTTGAGTGTTTGATTATTGGAGATTGATACAAGTGATTTTTGGTGATTAATCAAGCATATTTTCGGATTTTATTCTTTCTCATTGAAGTAAGTACATGACTTCTAATTTAACATATTTGAATATTGTGTTTATGGCTATGAGTAACTAAAATCCATAACTAGGGTTGTGGGAACCATAGGCAAGTAATGAGATAAACCCTAACTAAAATAACAATTCTAGAATAGTGTCTTGCATGTATTAATAATTCTTTCGCTTAGAAGTCTTTTTAACGGTTGATCAACGTTAGAACTCGCCTTAATGCTACTTGCCGGACCAAGGAGGTAGCTAATAGGAAAAGAATTATTAACATAGATTTAGTGTATACTATCTAATAGGCTAGTATTGATTGGTACAAGGTGATAACTTAGTCAAATATCGAATACGATGCTTAATATGAGGTAAAGATAAGGGTTAGGAAAGCAACACACGTAGCCGGACCAAGGTGCGGAGTGAGATTTTCTAGATGCCGGACCAAGGATTTAGAAATACATAACTTATCACTTTGCATGCAAGATACTAGGAAAGAATTGTTATAGTTAGAATTACCAAGTTACGAACCTGTGGGGAACACGTAAACCCTAGTTGTTTTAATTCATTGATTAAAACCCACTATTAAAAGCTGTCAACTGTCTCTTTCAACTACATTAGTTATTTTTACTCATTAGGTAATACAAACCCCCCTTTTTATATTTTTACTTTCCAAGAAAGTTATTGACCAAACGATAGTAATACTCGGTTAAAGTTAAGTCTAGACTATTTTCCTCGTGGGAACGATCCCAACCTCACTAGTTGGGTTATTTACTTGACACGACCGCTTTACTTCTCATTTGAGAAGTAAGTTTGAGCGTATCAAATTTTGGCGCCGTTGCCGGGGAATTTAGCTTTTAGATTAACTTGAACTTATTACTATAGTTTAGTTGATATTTTCTTGATTTTACTTTGTTTTATTGTTTTTGATTTCCTTGCAGAACTATTCTCCCTGTATGCCAAATACACGGAGCGGAAGAGAACCATTGTTTCCCTACGATCGTGAGTTAGAGCGTACACTGCGCAACATGAATCAAAACATGGGAATCAATGATGAGGACCCAAACAAGAACATCCCAGCTCCTGCTGATGTTCAGGGTCAGATGTTACCCAATGCTCCGGGTGAACATCAACAGAGGGGACAGAATCCCGCTCCACGGCCCCAAGCCTACTACAGAGGCTATGATAACATAGCAGATTCAGATGGGCCACTAGTTCTGCCTCCTTTACCCACAGGCCACACTTTTGTGGTAACTAGTAGTCTGATGCAAATGCTCACTGCCAGAGGTTTGTTTTCAGGGCTACCTTCTGAGGATCCACATGCCCATATAGCTAAGGTAAGGGCAGTGTGTAAGAGTTGTGTGGGGAGGCCTGATTTGGATCTAGATGTAATAGGTCTCAGAGTGTTTCCTCTCTCACTGACGGGAGAGGCTGCTATGTGGTTTACTGAGCTCCCATACAACTCTATCTTCACTTGGAACCAACTACGGGATGTCTTCTTAGCACGCTACTATCCGGTCTCCAAGAAATTAAACCACAAAGACAGGGTGAATAACTTTGTGGCACTACCAGGAGAGTCGGTTAGTAGTTTTTGGGATAGATTCACCTCATTCTTGAGAAGTGTCCCAAATCACCGTATTGATGATGAGTCACTGAAGGAATACTTCTATCGGGGACAGGATGATAACAATAAAGCGGTGCTGGACACTATAGCAGGCGGATCTTATGGAGAATGTCCTTACGCTGAGATTGCTGAGAAGTTAGAGAAAATCTCCCGTAACAACAAAGCTTGGAGTACTAGGAAGTCCGATACAGGGAGAAACACCTTCGCAGTGCAGTCCACTCACAACCCAGCCACAGATGATATTCGTGAAGAAATGGCTCAGATGAGAACTGAGCTTGGGTTGGTACTAAAACATGTCGTTGGGGGTGCAGAAAAAATTAATGCAGTCAACTACTTGGCTAAACCACCACCTCCAAACGATGAGTGTTATTATGAGGAGGATTCCTATGCAGTGAATGAACAGATGGGGGGTTTCCGACCAAGTGCCCAAGGCTCTAATCAGGAAAATTGGCGCCAAGGTCAAGGGAACCAAGGTCGGAACTATGGTAACTACAATCGTGAGGGTCATTATGTCCGAGATGGAAACTACAATCGCGACAAGAACTTCAACAGGGGTAGCTATGGTAACAGAAACGACAGGAATGGACCCTATGTTCCTCCTCAAAATCGTGAAGTTACTCCCAGGGATGGTGGAGGTAGTATGTCGCGAGTTGAGGATATGTTGCATAAGATGATGAGGAGGTTCGATGCTAGTGATGAGCAAAATAAAGAGTTGAGGAATGATCTAGCGGGTATTGGGCAAAAAGTTGATACCCATGCAATAACAATTAAGCAACTTGAGTTACAATTGGCCCAATTATCTGCAACTGTGAACACACGGCAACCGGGCACTCTTCCTAGCAACACTGTCCAAAATCCGAAAAATGATGGACATTGTATGGCAATTACTACTCGCGGTGGCAAGCAAACCATTGATCCACCTATGCCATCTGATAAGAATAAGGTGACAACAGAATCTGATAAAGTGGTAGAAGTTGATGCTGAATTAGATGATAACACTGCAAAAGTTGCTGAAGTGTCTAAAAAAGTGACTCCTATGCCTAGACCACCACCCCCATTTCCTCAGAGATTAGTAAAAAAAACCGAGGATGGTAAATACCGGCGTTTTATAACAATGTTGAAGCAACTTTCTATCAATGTCCCTTTGGTAGAAGCTTTAGAACAAATGCCCGGTTACGCCAAGTTTATGAAAGATCTGGTCACAAAGAAAAGATCGGCCACTTTTGAGGATGATGATAGAATGCAGCATTGTAGTGCTATTGCTACAAGATCTCTGGTCCAAAAGAAAGAAAATCCGGGTGCGTTCACCATTCCTTGTACAATCGGGCTATTACATTTTGCGAAAGCATTATGTGATCTGGGGGC
This sequence comes from Solanum neorickii, assembly GCA_027704865.1. Classification (NCBI taxonomy): domain Eukaryota; kingdom Viridiplantae; phylum Streptophyta; class Magnoliopsida; order Solanales; family Solanaceae; genus Solanum; species Solanum neorickii. Next base: position 9,019,901 of record JAKWJC010000363.1, on the reverse strand, counting down.
AAGCATAAATCTCATGCCCCTCTCAATTTACAAGAAGTTGGGTTTGGGTGATCCAAAACCCACTGTGATGCGGCTACTGATGGCCGATCGAACAGTAAAACGGCCTATAGGGATACTCCACGATGTGTTAGTAAAAGTGGAATCGTTCATATTTCCAGCAGATTTTGTTATTCTTGATTGCGAAGTCGATTTTGAAGTGCCCATTATTCTTGGGAGACCATTCCTTGCTACGGGAAGAGCCTTAGTAGACATGGAAAAGGGGCAGATGAAATTTCGGTTGAACAATGAGGAAGTAACCTTTAACATTTGTAGGTCCATGAAGCAGAGTGGTGAGCTCCAATCGGCATCTGCGATATCCTACAACATGGGTGAGACATTTGAGACACAAATTGAAGAACGTCTAGGTGTCGAAGCATTAGCGGCAGTGATAATGAACTTCGATAGCGATTGCATTGATGAGTATGAGTCATTAGTCGCTGCTCTTGACCGAGGTGATGTTCGGTTTAAACCAAAGAAATTTGAGCTTGATATGAAGAATCGCGAGTCCCCACCCGCGAAACCATCTATAGAGGAAGCTCCAAAATTAGAACTAAAAGCTCTCCCACCTCATCTCAGGTATGAATTCTTAGGAAAGGGTGACACTTTGCCGGTAATCATTGCGTCAGACTTGGATGCACAACAGGTTCAGAGTTTGGTGACGATACTAAGAAGGTTCAAAAGAGCTATTGGGTGGACTATTGCGGACATTATTGGGATTCCCCCCGGTATTTGCTCTCATAAAATCCAACTCATGCCTGATCATAAGCCGAGTGTTGAGCATCAGAGACGCTTGAACCCTCCTATGCAAGAGGTTGTGAAGAAGGAAATCATCAAGTGGTTTGATGCCGGAGTCATATATCCAATCGCTGATAGTAGTTGGGTATGCCCAGTTCAGTGTGTACCTAAGAAAGGGGGAATGACTGTGGTCCCCAACGAAAAGAATGAACTTGTCCCAATGAGACCGGTTACTTGATGGAGGGTGTGTATGGATTACCGTAAACTGAACTCATGGACTGAAAAAGACCATTTCCCTATGCCCTTCATGGATCAGATGTTGGATAGACTTGCCGGAAAAGGGTGGTATTGTTTTCTTGATGGGTATTCGGGGTATAATCAGATTTCTATTGCACCAGAAGATCAAGAGAAAACCACTTTCACTTGTCCATATGGGACCTTTGCGTTCAGAAGAATGCCGTTTGGGTTGTGCAATGCACCCGCAACCTTTCAGAGATGTATGATGTCAATATTTTCTGACATGGTGGAGGATACTATAGAAGTTTTTATGGATGATTTTTCTGTGGTTGGTGATTCATTCGAGCGATGTTTGTCCAATTTATCTGAGGTCCTTAAGAGATGTGAAGACTGCAATTTAGTACTAAACTGGGAAAAGTGTCATTTCATGGTGAAAGAGGGTATTGTGTTGGGTCATCGCATTTCAGAAAAGGGCATAGAGGTTGATCGAGCTAAAGTTGAGGTAATAGAGAGACTTCCCCCGCCGATCTCTGTGAAAGGTGTGAGAAGCTTTCTTGGGCATGCAGGTTTTTATCGGAGATTCATCAAAGACTTTTCAAAGATTGCACACCCATTGTGCAAATTACTGGAGAAAGAATGTAAATTTTGTTTTGATGAGTCCTGTCTTAAAGGATTCGGTGAGCTAAAAGAGAAGTTAGTGTCTGCACCTATTATTATTTCTCCGGATTGGAACAGTCCATTTGAGGTAATGTGCGATGCTAGTGGGGTGGCTCTTGGTGTAGTATTGGGACAGAGAAGAAACAAAATCCTTCACCCAATTTACTATGTTTGTAAAGCCCTAAATGAAGCCCAGAAGAACTACACAGTGACTGAGCAAGAACTCCTCGCAGTAGTCTTTGCTTTTGAGAAATTTCGCTCCTATTTGCTAGGTACTAGAGTCATAGTGCATACTGACCATTCAGCACTGAGATATTTGATGGCGAAAAAGGATGCGAAACCAAGGCTGATTCGTTGGGTATTACTGCTGCAAGAATTTGACTTTGAAGTGCTGGATAGAAAAGGGACTGAAAATCAAGTTGCTGATCATTTGTCCCGTCTAGAGGATGAAGCTATGAGAGAGTTAGGGGATAAGACTGACATTGATGATACTTTCCCCGATGAACATGTATTGGCTGCTTCACAAGACTTGATTCCATGGTTCGCAGATTTTGCGAACTATCTAGCTAGTGATATTGTTCCATCAGACTTGTCCTTTCATCAAAGGAAAAAGTTCATGTACGATGTGAAGAAGTTCTTTTGGGATGAACCATACTTGTATAGGAGTTGTGCCGACGGGCTTATTCGGCGTTGTGTGCCAGAATGTGAAATGTTGAGTGTATTGGAGGCATGCCATTCTTCACCTGTTGGCGGACATCACAGTGGTATCCGAACCTCTCACAAGATATTGCAATGTGGGTACTATTGGCCAACTCTTCATCAAGATGCTCATGGGTTTGCTAAATCATGTGACAAATGTCAACGAGAGGGTGGTATTTCAAGAAAGCAAGAGCTCCCTCTAAACCCCATTCTTGTGATTGAGTTATTTGATGTGTGGGGTATTGACTTTATGGGCCCTTTTGTGAGTTCTCATGGGATGAAGTACATTCTTGTAGCAGTTGATTATGTATCTAAATGGGTCGAAGCCATAGCTCTCGCAAACAATGAAGGGAAGAGTGTCACTGCATTCTTGAAAAAGAATATATTCTCCCGTTTTGGCACTCCAAGGGCCATTATTAGTGATGGGGGTTCCCACTTCTGTAACAGATTGTTCAAGGGGTTATTGGAGAAATACGGTGTTGCCATAATGTGGCCACGCCTTACCACCCTCAAACTAGTGGGCAAGTTGAGGTATCAATCGGGAGATCAAACAGATACTGTCCAAAACAGTGAATGCTAGTCGAACAGATTGGTCAAGGAGGCTTGATGATGCTCTGTGGGCCTACCGGACAGCTTATAAGACTCCCATAGGTATGTCTCCATACCAACTTGTATATGGTAAAGCTTGTCATCTTCCGATTGAGTTAGAGCATAAAGCCATGTGGGCTATGAAGAAGTTAAAAATGTATTGGAGCGAAGCTGCAGAGCAACGGTTAAATGGGTTGAATGAACTTGATGAATTTCGCTTGAAAGCCTATGAAAGCTCACCCCTATATAAAGAAAAGATGAAGAAGTATCATGACAACAAAATTGAAAAACGAGAGTTTATGGTCGGGGATTTAGTGCTTCTATTCAATTCCAGATTACGCTTGTTTCCAGGCAAACTCAAGTCCAAATGGACTGGTCCTTACACGGTTACCCAACTATTCCCTCATGGAGCAGTTGAATTGGAAACTAAGGAGGGTGTGCGGTTCAAGGTGAATGGACAGCGCATAAAAATCTATCTCGGGCATGCTGAATCGGCGAATGAAGTGATCGAGGCATACCATCTTGATGAAGTCTGAGTAATCAAGTGGTCCCAGTCATGCCGCGACATTAAATCAGGCGCTTGTTGGGAGGCAACCCAATACTTATCGTCTTTTTAATAGTAGCATTTTTCTATTAATGAGTTTTATATTTGCAGGCACATCACCAGGAATTTCTGCAGAAAACTACTCTGCAGCAGCCACTGACGGATACATCGACGGACCGTCGCACACGTGACGGACCGTCGTATTCATCCGTCACACCAGGTACGTTTTTATCAGTTTGAATTTAGGGCACACATGACGAAACCCACGACGGGTCGTCACACATGCGACGGACCGTCGTCGGGGAACCGTCGTGTGTTTAATGAAATTAACCTGACCCGACCCGGGCGACCCTTTTCAAAATCTGACCGTTATACTCCCGCCCCTCCATATTTCCCCCATTATTTCCTCATCCCTCTCATCTTCCCTCTCTTTTCAGCTTCCCCCCACTGATCATTGCCTCCACAATCTCCCCAAACTTATCACTATCAGTTACGTGTCGGTGCTGCTGTTTTTGGTATCTACCTTGCTACCTGAATCATTCCCCACTTGTGTTTTCTCCATTTCCAAGGTATGTGTCTCTAATTTGTACTCATTTCTCTTGTATTTTTATTTCTTTGTTAGTATTAGATTTGTTCTTAGTCGTATCTTGTTCCCTTGATATGCTTATATCTAGACCTAGGCTCTACATGTTTGAATTTGCCATGTTCATAACCCTAGACATAGGTGATTTCACATTAATAGTTTCCTAGGTAGTTGGGATAGACACATATAGGTCCACAACACTACAAGACCACGTGGATTCATTGGGGTTGCTTAGGGTACTTACAGTTCTGTCTCTGATAGTCAGAACGAGACCACGATGACGGTCCGTCGTGTACACGACGGACCGTCGTAGGGTCCGTCGATTAGCCCTAGCACCCTCCCCAACGACGCCTGTGACGGACCGTTGTCTTCACGACGGTCCGTCCTGCACGACCGTCGTGGTGGTCAGAGACCCCTCTGAAAAGGGTCTCCACAAAATTTTCCAAGTGTCTAACGACGGACACTTATGACGGACCGTCACACCCACGACGGTCCGTCCTGCACGACCGTCATGGTTGTCAGAGACCCTGTTTCTAAGGGGGTCTAAAACTTTTCTAAGTGTCCAACGACGGACACTTACGACGGACCGTCACACCCACGACGGTCCGTCCTGCACGACCGTCATGGTTGTCAGAGACTCCTCTGAAAAGGGTCTCCAAAATTTTTCCAAGTGTCCAACGACGGACACTTACGACAGACCGTCGTACACTCGACGGTCCGTCCTGCTTGACCGTCATGATGATCAGAGACCCCTCTTTCAGGGTTCTTTCTCTGAACTTCGACCAAGTACAACACGACGGACCTCATGACGGTCCGTCGTATCCACGACGAGCCGTCATCTGTCCCGTCGTGTGATACAGTTTCACTATCACTAACACACTATTTTAAATGTTTTATGTTGTATGGGCTTGCTTGTCTTGTTTGACATTACTCGTACTAATAGTGAACCTTTTCAGGTACTATCGACCATGGCACCCAAGCAAGACCGAGCTTACGCATGCGGGCGATCCAAGTCTGTGGCCCCGTCTGCACGCTTGATCATCAGGTCTGATGATGAGCGGGACCCTGAATACATGCCCCCAGGCACCTCCGCCCCTTCCCGTGCTGCACGTGCCCCCCGAGCCACACCCAAGAAGACGGTGGCGTCCGGCGTAGTCACTGCCTCCCAGTCTGATGAGGAGCGCACACTGACCGGCACACCCTCTGGTCGGCCACAAACGAGGAAGGAGCGTCTGGCTCCTTAGGAGTATCCTGGTCCGAGGAAGCTTCAGGATCTGCTGAGGTTCCCGCACCCGCCACTGCTGCAGCGTCGGCCTCGTCTGATGAGGTTGACAGTTCAGACTCCACATCCGGCGCACCAGCCCCGGCCCCACTCCAGCCTCTGACCAGCCAAACCGGTTGTGCGTTGAAGGCCAGTTTCAGATTTACTCCGACGCGAAGTTCTTGACCGATAAAGGAGTAATGTCTAGAACACTCACCCTGGAGCGGCGGGTACTTATAGGGAGTCTCCCCTCGATGCCGGAGATCCACAACATCTTCACCAGGCATCGCCTAGAGTGGACAGCCCGTCCATTGGGACGATACAGTGAGGAGATGGTTTGAGAGTTCTACGCGTCCTACGTAGCAACTCTCCGATCACAGATCGACAGGCGGGCTGCTCCCGCGAAACAGGCCCCATTGGAGAAGGTTCTAGTCCGAGGCGTGCAGGTCGACATTTCCCTGCCCGCCATCCGCCGGTTCCTATACGGCGAGAGTGCTGAGGCTACGCGGAACCCCACCACTGCCGAGTTTGACTATCGCTGGCAGATAGTCAAGGATGGACACTTCATGCGCGAGCGGACACTGAGAGAGACCACCAAGAGGTGGATGGCCCTGCACCTATCAGTCGACGGAGAGGGTGCCGACTGGGTCACTGAGCCGAAGGGGGCCATCAAGAAGGCCAGCCTCACATTCGTCGCCAAGTTCTTCTGGCTGCTCGTGCGTCACTGCCTTTCCCCCACAGCTGCTGATAACATAGTCACCTGGGATCGAGCAGTGCTGATGGCGGCGATGATAGCCGGCTTTGAGGTGGACTATGCATGGCTTCTCCAGGCAGTCATGCACGAGAGGGAATTCAAGGTCACCACCACCTACCCCTTTCCGTGCTTGATCTTTGCCCTTTGCAGGTCTGCAGGTGTGCCCGTGTGGCACATAGATCAGTTGAAGACCCCGCCGGGCACCGTTGATGTCGGCCTCATCAGAGACGAGGCCAATGAGTTTGCACCACGCAGAGGGCCACGTCCAGAGCTTCCACCTCTTGCCGATGATCTTGTGGATACGGTTGCCCAGGCCCGGCCGTCTACACAGGCATCTACTGACACTACCCCGGTCGAGTCTATCCCGGGTAGTAGCACAGCCCCGAGCTCCTCTCACACAGCCCCTCTACCGTTACTGGCCCCGCTTGCTAGGGTCCAAAAACTGGAGGCGCAAATGGCCACTCTTCTGCACCATATCCAGCCGTGGATGCAGAAGTCTATTACTGAGTCGGAAGCTCGTACAGAGAGGATGATGCAGCGGAAGATTGCTGAGGTTAACCAGCGCATAGACGCCTTCGAGTTGCGAGTGTTAGCTCGACCAGCCCCTCCGGTAGATGTGTCGACTCTTAAGACTGCAGTCGACAGTCTTCGTGCCGACATCGCCACGATACTAGCGTCGAGGGTGCCGGATCCTGAGGCCCCTTCTGCCGAGCCTGCTGAGGACACAGTGTTGGCAGCACTGTTCACTACTTCTGAAATTCCACCATCCCCCCTCCAGAGAGTGCCAAGAGGCGTAGGGATCGAGGAGAGGATGAGGCGCGAGCGAAGAAGAAGGAGCGCCGCGAGATGGAGGCCGCGAGGAGAGCCTCAATTGCTGAGGCGGAGGCACACCGGATCCGAGCATCACAGATAGCGGCTGGGGCCTCTAGCTCCCATACTGTAGAGACCGCCGGAGGCACTGAGGGTGCGGTTGTTGCTGAGGACACCACTGAGGGTTTCCAGATTGCTGAGGACACCACTGATGGTGTCCAGATTGCAGAGGCTGTGGGTTCCGGGAAATTGGACCCACCAGCTTGCTGATCGACGGCGCTATGCGCCACAGGTTTGCTTCACCTACCCCTCTATTCTTTAGATTTTTTATGCATTGGGGACAATTGCATGCTTTTTGTTGGGGGTGGGGTAAATGGAAAGTGAGTGTTAGGGTGAAGTCTGAGTAGCCCAACTCACTATCCTCTTTTGGGGTTTTCTTGCCTGTGTTCTTTTTTCCCCAAAAGACTGATTATTTTTCTGTTGAACCGGCACGTTATATCTTTTGTACATAAGTTTAACTCTGAAGCATGATGGCTAAAATGATATCCTGATAAAACTGGAAAATGTTGCATGACTAGGCGTAGTAACTGATAATTGTGTGGCTCTAAACATGAAATAGAGGTACACCATTGCATTACCCTATATCTTCAAGTCAAACTAGGTGTCTGATAATCTGGTATAGTGATGAGATGTCAAGTGAGTGTGAGGAAAGTTGAATAGTCCACTATTGGTACTGATCTAGAACTTGCCTGGTTAGTCCTGCTAAAAGTAAGCTGTAACAAACAATTAGGAAATGATCATAGGCCCTTATTCAATATAGCCCATTTCTAGCCTAAATAAAGAAACCAAATGAAAGTTATCCTTCTTTGATCCAAATAATTTGAGCTTAAAATTAGACCTTTCTTTTTCACCCCAACTGACCTTTTCTGGGAACAATATGTTGGCCCTGGTCCCTCCTTGGACATGTGCACCTCAGCTTATGCCAAAAGCATAAGTTGAGGGTGGCTAATGTATAAACAACCTTCGTTACGGCCCTGACCCGATTTTGGGTATTGTGTACCTTGACTCATGGCAAAGCCATGAGTTGAGGGTGGCTGTTTTGAGGAATGCTCTGGAAAGTGGGGTTGAAAGAACAAAGAGAGAGAAAGAACAAAAGTAAAGTGACTCAAGAACTCGTTTAAAAAAAAAAAAAAAAGAAAGAAAGAAATATTCAAGAATTACAAACAAGAAAAGAAAAGAGTCACTTACACAAATGAAGAAAGAAGGGAAACAGCAAGGTGAAAGAATAGGAGAAACTGGGCGAAATAAAGTGATATAGAGCGGAAGGTTTAGCCGATATGTCAAGGAGGGCAAAAAGTCACTAAAGTATACCTAAATATACCCTACCTGACTCTGAGCCTACGTTACAAGCTAAAAAAGTCCTATCGTGATCCTAAGGGTTGTATAGCGAACTTAAGGCAGTGAAAATAAGGGCAAGCTTATGGCAATAGGTATGAATGAGTGTGACTTTGTTTTGAGAGCGAGTGTTGAAATGTAATCCTTATACTCAAACTGAAATCATTGTGTGAAGAATGAGGATTTTGTTCTAAAGTGAGGACACTAGTTGCAATACCGGAATTGTTAGCACCTCGGTGAGAAATTGAAGATGATAGGTGTTGGTGCATGGTGAGTCTGTGTCATGTTCGAATCCCACAAAATTCAAGCCTAATAGTGATAGCATGCATAGATTTGATGGGATTAATCGGGATTGATAGCCAAATGATTGCAAAGGATAAAACATGAATACTATTGTACAAAGATTGTGTAGTGAGTCATAGTGCGTCGCTTGAGGACAAACAACGAATTTAAGTTGAGGGTGTTGATATACCGTGGTTTCACGATATAATTAATGCTTTTTCCTTAAGTTTAGTATGTCCAAAAGCCTTTTTGTGCTAATCTTGATATAAGTTTCTCTTTGTTTTGCAGGAAATCTGTCCAAAGCTGAATGCGGAGATTTTGAGCAAAAAAATTGCGGAAGAGACCACCTACGGAGCTTATGACGGTCCGTCGTGCTTGTGACGGTCCGTAGGTGGTAGCGTAGAGGAGCTGCTGAAGGAAGATGGGGAATTCTGACCAAGTGTGGGATCACGAAGTTTGTGACGGTCCGTCATGGCCATGACGGTCCGTCCTGCAGGTCCGTTGTGAAGATCAGAGAAGTGATCCCAGTACCCAGATTTCAAGAGTTGAAGTATTTTGAAACGAAGACCCTCGACGGACCGTCGTGCCTATGACGGTCCGTCACACTTGCCGTCGAGGGGAATGAAGAAAGCAGCAGAAGAAATTGGACAAGTATGGGACGACGGATCCCACGACGGTCCGTCATGACTACGACGGTCCGTCGAGTAGTCCGTCGACCCAGCCGCGTTTTGGCAGATTTCCAGAAATTAGAATCCTTGTTTAATTAGTTTTTTTTTATTTTGTTATAAATAGTTCCAAAAACCTTGTTTTTGGGGTTAGACTCTTTGATTATCAAATTCCATATAGTTAGACTTTTTGATTATTAGACTTGGTGTTTTTGAGTGTTTGATTATTGGAGATTGATACAAGTGATTTTTGGTGATTAATCAAGCATATTTTCGGATTTTATTCTTTCTCATTGAAGTAAGTACATGACTTCTAATTTAACATATTTGAATATTGTGTTTATGGCTATGAGTAACTAAAATCCATAACTAGGGTTGTGGGAACCATAGGCAAGTAATGAGATAAACCCTAACTAAAATAACAATTCTAGAATAGTGTCTTGCATGTATTAATAATTCTTTCGCTTAGAAGTCTTTTTAACGGTTGATCAACGTTAGAACTCGCCTTAATGCTACTTGCCGGACCAAGGAGGTAGCTAATAGGAAAAGAATTATTAACATAGATTTAGTGTATACTATCTAATAGGCTAGTATTGATTGGTACAAGGTGATAACTTAGTCAAATATCGAATACGATGCTTAATATGAGGTAAAGATAAGGGTTAGGAAAGCAACACACGTAGCCGGACCAAGGTGCGGAGTGAGATTTTCTAGATGCCGGACCAAGGATTTAGAAATACATAACTTATCACTTTGCATGCAAGATACTAGGAAAGAATTGTTATAGTTTTTATTACCAAGTTACGAACCTGTGGGGAACACGTAAACCCTAGTTGTTTTAATTCATTGATTAAAACCCACTATTAAAAGCTGTCAACTGTCTCTTTCAACTACATTAGTTATTTTTACTCATTAGGTAATACAAACCCCCCTTTTTATGTTTTTACTTTCCAAGAAAGTTATTGACCAAACGATAGTAATACTCGGTTAAAGTTAAGTCTAGACTATTTTCCTCGTGGGAACGATCCCAACCTCACTAGTTGGGTTATTTACTTGACACGACCGCTTTACTTCTCATTTGAGAAGTAAGTTTGAGCGTATCAGTGTTCAAAGCAAATACAAAGTAAAGAATATTAAGAAAAGGAAATTGTAATTAGTTGTACCATAGCTAAATTTATAGTCAACAATGTAACAAAATTTAATACAAATACTATTTTTATACATACTACCAAATGACTCCTTTAGTGTTGAATGAACTGTCAAGTGTTATCTATTGATTTATAATGTTATGATAAACACATGTCATTCATATGATGTTTTGATGTAAGCATTAAGTACTATAAATATCTACTACAATAAGTATAACATCACTAATTTAAACATCTAATTTCTGTTCAATTTCTATACAAAAATACTTTATATGTATTTGATTTAACCAGAGCAAGACAATTTTACATCAACAGTTGCAAATAAAGGAAATTAAAGCAAATTTCATCTACAAATTATGCACCTTTTTCTTTTATTGGTAGAGTTGTGACATGTTAATTGAATAAGGGGAAGATCATTTTTTTGTTGTTCGTGTAGCGTATACCTTGACCGTAACAATAGTATTGTTTTTAATTCTACAGATTATGATGTGTTGAAATGAACAACGACTACATTTACCTTCTCCTGATCGACTAAGAAACCTTGCCATTCATTTAATCAATTACATTCTAAATAGGTTGTCTTTTCAAGATGTTGTAAGAACTATTACACTTTTTATGAAATGTCAATATACTTGTCGTACATTCCAAAGGTAGGAAACACTAGAGGACTTGATATCCCCTACCATTGGATTGATAATTCTCATTCTCGATTGTTTCTTCCGTTTTCATATTGGAACAAGATTGAATGTTATCCTTGATATTACTAGCCTAAAAGTATGTCCTAGTATTGATCGTTTCATACATTTGCTCACCAAAAATTTCATTCAACATTTCGTCCTTAAACTTTCATTTACTTATCCACCATACAGGATCCCTAACTTCTTATTTCATTGTTCAGCATTGAGACATTTGTATCTCATGGAATGTGAAATACACCTTCTATGATTCTTCAGGGATTTAATAAGTTTAGTAGCCTAAAATTAAAATTTGTAACATTATGTTCTAATACGTTTGAAAATCTGATCTCTAATTGCCCATTGCTTTAGGATTTGGTTCTAAAAGACATAGACAATTCGTACCTCCTGATTATTGATTCTCCTAAGCTTAGGTCATTTGTCTTTTGTGGCGATATACAATTGATATATCTAGAAAATGTACCTCTTCTTTCAAATATTCTGTATGAGCCTGCAGAATTAGTTAATAACAGATGAAATGCTCAAGAGCATGAATAAACGAAATAAATATTATCAAAATCATTTTTCCTCTAGAACTAATTCTGGAGGCTCATACAGAACATTGTAAAGAAGAGGTAAATTTTCTAGATATATCAATTGTATATCGCCAGAAAAGACAAATGACATTTTCTTAGAAGAATCAATACTCAGGACGAAATGTTGAATAAAATTTTTGGTCTCAATGCTGAACAATAAAATAAGAAGTAAGGGATCTTGTGTGGTGGATACGTAAATGGAAGTTTAAGGACGAAATGTTGAATAAAATTTTTGGAGAGCAAATGTATCAAACGATCAATATTATGACATACTTTTAGACTAGTAATATCAAGGATAACATTCAATGTTGTTTCTGTATGAAAACTGAAGAAACAATCGAGAGTGAAAATTATAAATCCAATGGTAGTGGATATAAAGTCCTCTGGTGTTTCCTACCTTTGGAATTGTACGGCAAGAACATTGCCAATCGTTAGAATGTGTATTATTTCTTACATTTTCTCGAAAATACAACCTATTTAGAATTTCATCGATAAAATGAATGACAAGACTGCTAAGTCGATCAAGGGAAAGTAAAGATAGTCTTTGTTAATCTAGAGGCATGATAATTTGTAGAAGTTGATCAAGTATACAATTGGTAAGGTGAGAGTATACGCCACATGAACAACCAACAAACATATCACAACTTTAAAAATTAAAAAAAAGGTGTACAATTTGTAGATGACATTTGCATTGATTTCATTAATTGCAACTCTTGATGTAAAATTGACTGGCTTAGGTTAAATTAAACACATATAAAGTATTTTTGTATAGAATTTAAAGAAAACATAGAAGTTTAAATTAGTGATATAATACTTATTGTACTAAAAATTTATAGTATCGAGTTCTTACATGAAAACACTTTATGAATAAAATGTGCTTATCGCAATATTATAAATCAATAGATAACACTTGCAAATTCCTTCAACACTAAAGAAGTCGTTTGTTGTATATGTAAAAATAGTATTTATGATAATTTTTTGTGCAATTGTTTGATTGTAAATTTAACTCTGGTACAACTAATAGTACTATTTCAATTAACCTTTTTTGTGATATGTGACCCCAAACATTTTTGTTACAATAAGAATGATTATGTATCCTTAGTGATGGGGATTATTTTGAACCTCTGCCCCAGGAATTTTTTGATGAGATTCCTGCAAGCTTCTCAGATATCACATTTAATCACCTGAGGATAGTTAATTTTGATGATGTACTATTAGTAATCCCTTAGAAAACAAGAAAGTTCTACTAACCATACAAAAAGTAAGTTTCCATTCAATAACTCAAGCTCGCCTAAGAGAATTTAACACACAACATAACTTCGATATTAATATCAACTCAAGAATCCTAAATTGAGTGATGGTTCTTCCTAAGGAACGAACATGTCCAACATACTTCTCGTTCTAACTTGGAACAATCCCTTAAAAAGAAAGAATTCTCTACTAACTTAAGTTCCACTCAAATTTTCAATCTCGCCTAAGGTAATTCAACACATAACATAAATTTAAAATACATATGAACTCAGGAATGCCAAATTGGGTGATGTTTTCCGAGTTTATTCTTCATAGTTGAGGAAGGATCATGTCCAACATATATACATCTTGGTCTATCTTTGACTAATTCCTTAAGAAACAAGAGATTTCTACTAGCCAGACAGAAAGTATGTTTTCAGAGGTCTAGAAAGGATAGCATGCAGACAACATTTTACTCCTCACATTGTTTTCGGGGTTTGAGAGTTGATTTTCGATAAACCCTTGACTCAAAAGAAATGTTATTACATTAAAACCATCTAAAAAACACCAAAAAAAGAGAAAGGAAATTAGGGTTTTATCTACAATCCAAAATCCCAAGAAAACCAACATCTACCCCAAAAAAAGTACAAAGAGGAAGATAGGGCTTTTATTTAACAAAATTGACAACACCCAAATGAGAAAGATTTGATTTTTTAAACAGAAAAAGGAATGAATGTTTAAGCTTATGAAAATCTAAAATTATTACTGATACTGTAAAACATCCAAAAAAACTTTAGAAAAGTATCAAATACCTTTTGAGAACACGTTATCCTTCAGCTGCCGAACACAAATTTTTATGATTTTGACGTCTTCAAATCCATCACCCCGGAGTGAATGAGGGAATTGAAGAAGGGAGAGAGGTTTTCTTCTGAAAATAAATTTAAAGAGGGAACTGAAGAAGGGGGCAAGCCGCCTTTCACCTTTGTAAAGCCAATCGATTATCGGATTTCACCAAGCCAACTAAAGAGGTTTTCTTCCGAAATTAAATTTAATAGAAATTTAATATGGAGTGGGGTGAGTGGAGAAAATTAGTATTGGAGGTTTCTTAGTTTTATTGTCTTGTCCATATCAATTTATGTGACACGATTTAATTTGACTTAAAAAAACATAAAAGGAAATTGAAATGTGACATGTAGTAGAAATTTTAGAGCTTAATGTGATTATAAATTGTTTTATTAAAATTTAAAGTTAAAATATGTAATTTTTATTTTAATTTAGTTATTTATTTTTCTCATTATAAGAAATCATAAATAAAATGATAAATTTGATTGATTTGCACATGATTATTTTACAAATTATAAAAAAGAAATAATTTTAAGGATCAATGACATCAAAATGATAAGAAGAATTATCTATTATAGAGTGAAAAATTAATATAGGACTATAAAAAGACTTTCTTTTCGAAATAACCTAAAAAAGTAAGTGTTACATAATTTAAGAGAATAAGAGAGTAAAAAATGTGATTATTTAATTAGAAAAAACTGGCAGATATATTTAGTTACTGATAATTTAATTTGACATTTTTAATTCTGTCCACTTAATTATTTTTGCATGTGACATTTAATACCTCAAAATTGTTAAATTTGATTGTATAGGTAATGTAACATCTAGTAAATTGAAATAACTAAGAATAATCTATGAAATCAAGGAATAATTGATTTTGGAAATAAAAAAAAATGTGGAAAATTTCCAAATTTTAAAAGTGAGTTTTTGGCCATTTTTTAGATGGCCATATCTTTCATCTCAGGAGAAACTGATGTGAGTTATTTATACGGTTGCAAATCCCATGCTAAGATATTTCTAACGCTACAGAGTTTTGAGAAATTTTTATATCGTACGAATGATATGTGCCTTATGGATGTTAGGTTGTTGGATTGAGGAGAATCCAATCAGACTTTTAGTAAGGGTAAAGTAGTATTTTCAGCCTACAATTTCCGAATTTGTTTTAAGGGGTTATCAAGGGATAATGTAAGTCTTATGTCAGTTTTTAGAATATTGAATACGCTTAGGGCTTGGGAGAAAAGAGAAGAGAAGAGGAGATAGAAGAAAGCGAAGAATGAACACCAAGAATCATTGCGGGAGGTGATCCCTTTAAGGTATATCAGACCATTTTATGTGGGGTCCTTTCACCCACACCACAATTTGATTCAATTGAGCAAGTTAGAGTTTATTGAATGATGAACATGGAACTTGATGATGAAAAAATATGAGTTTCTTGTTGATTGAATTAATTTATCTCTAGTAGAATGTTTTTGGGTCTAATATATAGGGTAATAAGGTATTTAGTGATCCTAAGTGTTTGTGTTGGGATCCATGGAAGTTCAGGAGGTTTAGAGATGAAACATGGAGAAGAAAAATAGGAGTTTCCCCCTGACAACCCCTTGAGAGCGCGCTTATCATAGACCCTCGATGAAGGATCTGTACGACAGGTCCTGGCGGGCCGCACTAGCTAGAGCACCTCTGACTAGAGTCTGTACGAAAGGCGCTGGCGCTCCGCGCCTGTCAGAACGCCAAGGTCACTTAGAGAACCCGTTCTTTCCCTATATTTCCGAACTAGTTACTAAGTGATATACCTGTCATTCCTAGTTGATTCCAACACTGTAAAGTACATCTAAACATCATTAAATCATCCATAAACATGAGATAATGATCCTTGATCCATAATCAAATTCAAGGGAAGCTAATATCAATGTCAAAGAAGTAAATAGTCAAGTTTAAAAATTAAGAAGTAAGTAAAGGTAAGTTCCTGAAGTATTCAAAATTTATTTAACAATCACTTTAACTTTGTTTTTAGGCTCAAGTTACAGGTTGATTAAAGAGTAAAAAGTTGAGTTAAATTTCAAAAAGCGATAAGGGAACTCTATATTCCCTAAGAGTTAAGTTCAATTGATGTAAATAGTAAGAGTTGAGTTCATCTGTCAAAAAGTTATAAGGGAACAAAATATTGCCAAAAGGTTTATGAATGTTTTCACATTTAAGTTACAATGAAACTAAGAGATCCAAAATAGTTTTGAGTAAGAAAAGGGGAACACTAATTCCAACAGGGATTTTTAAGGGTACAAAGGGTTGAGCAAATTATCTCAACCCAAAGGAAGTTAGTTATATTAAAAGCATGAGATAAAGTATATTTAGGGAGTAGTATTGAGCACCGATGTAGAGATGAGAGTTCATAGTAACTCAAGTCTCCATTACACCATGTAGCCACTGTGGGTATTAACAGGTCAAACTTTCTAGATGATCAGGTTAGTTAAGCTTGTGGAACCAATAAGTTAAGTAATGTCCTATACCGATGGTAAGGTGTTGGATGGTCCTCGACAGCGTGAGGTAAATATGTGTATCATCACTTAGGCTCAAGTTATGGTTGTCGGTTAGAGAAACTACCATAGAAAATTATATTACTTTCATATATAAGTAAAGTTGAGTTTTGTATTGTTTTATCTTTACTAAACTAGGTGTTATAGATATATATATCTATATATATATATATATATATACATATATATATATATATATATATACATATATATATATGTATATTGCATATGTGCTTATTGCTTTATATTGAGTTGTTTTCTTTTGAGTCAAGCAGAGCCAAGGTAAGTTCTTCATTAATCCATTTCAAGCTTTTATAGTTGTGTTTAGCATTCCAACTCGCACACTTGTATATTCAATGTACTGATGCCACTTTCCTTGCATCGTCTTATGAAGAAGACAGAGATAGCCAGGATCAATAGGCAACGCTTCGTTGATCCAGTTTGAGTTCCAGAGTAAGTGGTGAGCCCCTTACATTTTAGAGGACATCCTCGTGATTGCTTTTCTAGTTCTGTTCATTAGGATGTTGTGGGGTTTGTCCAAAAATCTATCTTAGTTAATTTAGAGGCTTCATATACACTTAGTAGTTCAGTTTTGGAGTCTCATGTACTTTATAATTTCATATATTCAAGTGTTGAGACATAAGTGCCAATTTGGCCAGAATATCATATTAAGTACTACTTTGAACCTTGCTCTGTTTCTTGATTGAATTGAGTTTAGTCTTCCGCTAAGTTATGTAAGTCAAGCCAACGGTTCGCTCGAGACCTGTAATTGTCATCAAGTGCCAATCCCTACCAAGGTGTAATCCTTGGGCGTGACAGGTTAGTTAAAAATTCAATTTTCTTTTATGACTTTTTTTTTTTATAACAAATAGACATTTTTTTTATATATAAGAGATCTGAAAATACCATAAGATATCATTTGTTTAGTATTATAGATACAAAATTCCGACATTTTATTCACTTTTATGTAAGGGTGAATCTAGAAGGGGCGAAGGTATATTCATTTGAATTTTCTTTTAAAAATTTTATTTGATATAAATGAAAATTTTCAGTGTTTATAAATAAATTTCAAAATTCCCAACATAAATGGCTCTGTACATTGTAAGGCGTTTAATTTTCACATGTTTAATTACGATTTTTTCAGCAGACTATGAAAAAGTTCGTTGATTTGTAGTAGTATGAATTCTTTATATATATATATATATTCATAAAATATTTTTATCACTATTGTTATTGTGTACTAAAATAAATTAAAAGAACTAATAAAATAATTAAACTAAGCGGAAATTCTTTTGAGTTGGGTCTTGACTCATTATCTGCCCCGTTTTGTCTCACTTCATATTCATCCAATCTAATTCAGTTTGAATTGGATATTGATCTGCTTTTTATTTTGACACAATATATTTGACTAAAATTTATCTAATTCGCTCAATTTTAAAATATATGAAAAATTAATGAAAAAATACAATTATACATGAAAAACTAATAAATAGTTAACCTCTTTTGAACAGGTCGCAATTTTTCTACAATTCACTACTAATAATACTAATATGATAATTGCATATCGTAAATTAGTTTACCATTTAATTTTCATTTTTATATAATTAAATATTCATCATTTCATTAGATTATATATTGTGCAACAAAATTAATAACCTTTTTAGTGGAATCGTATAAATTGGTCCAATATTGTTCATTAGGATTAATACCTGCAATTGATTCAATCACGAAAGTTAATGTAGCGTATGATAGGGAAAAGGGAGATTTATTTTGTTTTCTTTCTTAGATATGCTCGTTGAATATCCTGGCATACATGTATATTAATTTCTTTATTAGCATAAATGTTTATTCATTAACATGCCGTATCAGAGACTGAAACTTACATTAATGATTTTCACTAATAATGTAACTTCATTTTGTTATTAGAGACGGACCCACATTCATATGTATGGTGCATATACATGTTTATCTATCTTTGGCAAAAAAAAAAGATATAATTAACTTCTCACTCTTAATGAAAGTTGAGTTATCCTTGTGTTACAGGAATCCCCACAAAACTAGGGTTTCAATCTAGCTAATACCCTTATTTCTTATTAAGTTTATTGTGAAATTCGGGGGGGGGGGGTAAATTTAAAATTCACTTAGTAAACTACCAGTACTCGATAGTAGTCTCACATGCAAGTTAGTAGTAAGATAAATAATAATTGAAAGTTGCAATAATAATTCACACAAAAGGTTTTATCCTTGTTCGGATTACAAATGCGGTGGCTAGTAAAGCTCTCTTGGGTTTCAAGGGTTTTCTTTATGATATTTGAAGATATCCTAATGTTACAGAAATTTGGAACTTTATCCTGTCTTGGTATGCAAATCAGATTTCTACCTTGCCACTGTTCAACTTTTATACCTACACTCAAATTATTTATTTTCTCTATTATTTTAAATTTTATCACTCACGTGCTTATAAAGATTTATGAAAGACAAAAGAAAACTGTTTGCTAAGCTAAAGCGAAGTTGCGTATTTCACACTAAAAAACTAGGTCAATTTGTGTAGCTGATGATTTGTGCTCTTGTGTGGAAAAATCCAAGGGATTTATCTCAAACAAGGATCAATTAAGGGGGTCCTTGATTGAGGCGATTCAGTTGATCTTTATCCATGAAGTAAACGTTTCTTCTTCTTTCCTTTTGATGTTGTGATTATTTCCTTGTATAATCGACATACTTCTTATCTTGTGGCTTGGTTCACGGATTTTCCTTTGTTGATGATTTGGTTGTGATCTGTGCCAAGTGTGTGAGTATTATACTTCATTTAAACTTTCTCCATATGTCGATTAACCATATATTCCTTTCCTTCTTTTGTCCTTTAGATTTGAGTCTTGCCTTTCCAACGCTTTTCTGCAACTTCAAGCCAATATTCTTTTCCTTCTTGAAGTCATTTATATTGATGATTTCTTTTTTGAATTTGTGACCTACGAAAATTAATATCAACGCCTTAAGTGTTTATTTTCAAAATCAACTAACTCTAAGGAGTTACCAATCTTCCCCTTTTTGGTAATTACAAGATTGATCACAATATTAATAATAATCTTGATAGTCTATTTTACTCAAAGTTAGTTGGACTTCCCTGAGGTTTCATCTCATAGTTCATCGATGCATGCAACTCTCCCTATCTATCTCCCCCTGTCTCAAAAAGGAGCAAGAAAGATATATTTGTTTTCTCCCCCTTTTTCATAATATAGAAGAATAACAAAAAGCATACTAGATTTAAGAAAAGAAAATATATAACAGATTAGTCTAAGATTCAAAGACCAAAAAACAGTAGTCCAAGAGATATAGAGGTACATGTCCCTATTAGAAGTTAGTGCAAAATGTAAAGGTCAGCTAGTAAAGTTAATGACCACCTCAAAAGTAATTGAGGGAGTTAATCACTTTGTCATAAAAGGTGTTGTAAAAACGTTCCACATTTCACGGAAGAGTGGAGTATGAGGTCTGAACTGTAACAGCAAGCTCATTGTTGGAGGAGTTGACTCCACTTTTGAGAGAGTCAACATGTTTGATTACGCAATTTACCGTTGAGATACCTTCATTCTTGATCATTGTCATGGAAATTCAAAAATTACCGATATAAGGGCTAAAATCGTTCTGTAAACGCCATTGCATCATGAAGGGTTTCCAAGTATCGTTCTACAACTCAGAGTCTAGTTTTGACATCTTCATTGTTCTGCAATAAAAGACCGGCAGAATCCGCCGAGATTTTTGAGGGTTATGGAGATTCCACTCGAGTTTTGACTGAGTACTTTTTTACCCACTTTTAACCAACTTGCACATACCCCGTCCTTTTTTACCAACTTTTCACCCACTTGCACATACCCCGTACTAGAAAAAGTATGAAAATCATAAGTTGCATTTATAAGAGAGGGGGTAAACAAAGTAAGATCCACTAGACGGTCCACACTAATCCGCGAGATGAGAAATCCAGAGGGCAGACTTGCCGATGAATTCAAGTTTTCGAAACATCCAAAAATGTACACCTTGTACCATTCAGCCTAGTTGATGCACTATTTTCTAAGGAGAAAGTAGGGAACAAATACATCATGAGTAGAAATATTACTCAAGGAGCCCTTCTGGGAATAAAAGTTTTGTCCACGATATGTGCGAGAATACGATTCTAAAAACATAGCGATAAGGTCCCAAAGTCAGAAATGTAATAGTCGGGTTAAGACACGACTCTTTTGCACCTTTAAGAGAAATTCAAAGTCATTAGGTCATGTTTTGTTCATGTACAAAATTATTCCAAAGGACTTAGTACCAAACACATGTTCGAATAACTTTTCATTGAGGATGAATTGCTTAACCAGCACCAACAACTATAACTCACCACTCTTAGGTGAGATGGGGAGACTCGCATAAAGCAGGTGAACCGCTTCGTAAAAAAGCTCAAGACCACACAAAGTAAAAAAGAGAGATAGTTTATGATCTTTGAGATAGAAGCTTACCGGAAAGTGAGAGTCCTTTAATTGACTGATATCTAAAACTAGATCGGGAACAATAGGGCGATTTTTGAAGCGATCATATATCTTCTTCTATTCGATACCCCAGAATCATTGCATGTCTGCGTTGGAGAGAGATCCTGTAACATAGAGACAAGGCTTGTTTGATGCTTTCTGATTAGTAGTAGAATCTAACTTCTTTGAGGAATCAGACGAAGTATCCACGGATCCTGTGGAGAATCAAAAAAGAGAGAGAGAGATGGTGTCTACTTTGAATGAACTCAAAGAAACAGAGGATTTCTTTGAGGTCAGGGGGCGATTATTTGTCATGGTGAGATGAAGAGTAGAAGAGAGAGAGGAAAGAACAAATAAAAAGAAAAAAGATGAGGGAAAAGAAAGGGGATAAGATGAGAAAGGGAAAGGAAAGGGTATTTGATAGGAAAAAGGGGAAGCGGAAGAGGCAGCAGCGGGTCATAATTACAGAACAAAAAAATGAGAAAACACATTAATTGCATAAGGAAATAAAATAAGTAAACAGTAATGTACAATGGGATTAGTCAACACATTTAATGCCAAGGCGATCTCTGAGAGAGCAAAATCTTTCCTCAAAAAGAGGTTTAGTAAAAATATCAGCTAATTGATTTTTAGAGTCTACAAATTCGAGTGAAAAATCAAAATTTTCAATGTTATCACGAATAAACTGATGATTTATGCGAATATGCTGAGCCCTAGAATGATGCACAATATATTTTGAAAGACGGAAGTATTACCATAGATAATCGGTACAGTTTCATCTGAAAGATTATAATCAAGTAATTGATGCATCGTCCATAAAATTTGAGTACCACAACATCCAACCACTAACAATTCAGATTTTGTGGTCGTTAAAGCAACCGAAACTTGTTTCTCTCTATGCCATTAGAACAGAGAATGCCCCAAGATTTGACATGTTCCACTAGTGTTTGGTTGTTTTTGTCACCTGCAAAGTCAGCATTTGAATAACCAATTTAATCAAAATGACTAGAATTAGAATACCATAATCCCGGCTCCGTGGTTCCAATGAGGTTGCAAATGATTCGTTTTACTACCTTGAGAAGTGATTCCTTTGTAGCAGCTTGAAATCGTGCACACATGCATATAATATACATTATATCGGGTCGACTGGCTGTAATATATAGTAATGAGCCAACTATCTCTCTATGCATCTTTTTATCCACGTGTTTTCCAGATGCATCAATTTCAAGAAACTTGGACTAACTCATTGGGTTACCAAAGGCTTTGCCCTTTTTGAGTCCAAACTTCTTAATAAATTCCTTGGTGTTTTTTGCTTGACTAATGAATGTTTCATTAGTTTAATGATTAATTTGAAATAAGAGATTGAATGTGACTTTTCCCAGAAGGCACATTTCAAATTCAATTTTCATTAGATTTGCAATATTCTCGTGTAAAGAAGGATTAAGACTTCAAAAAACAATATAATCAACTTATATTTGAACTATAAGAATGTATAAACAACATCTTTGAATGAAGAGAGTTGTGTAAATTTTCCACCTTTGGAAATGATTTTTTTTAGTAAAAACGAACTCAATCTTTCATACCAAGCTTTTTGAACTTATTTTAGTCCTCAAAGAGCCTTGGAAAGTTTGTAAACAAAATCAGGACGAGAAGGATTTTAAAAACCCGGGTTATTTGACAATAATTTTTTCTCTTATAAAATCGTTTAAAAACACACTTTTCACATCCATATGAAATAGTGTAAATTCTTGAAAGAGTCATAACTGAGTAGAATTCGAATAGATTCTAAAATTTCCACAAGTAAAAAGGTATCCTCGTATTCAGTACAAACTTTTTGTGAGTAGCTTTGAGCGACCTTATCTACGGAGCTGGTTGGTCACCATGGCAAAACAACCCATTTTAAAGGTTAAACGAGCCCCAATGAACAGTGATTCGACAGTACCTACGAGATTGGCCTCGTCTATTGACCTTTTGAAGAAAATCTCACTAGAATCTTTAAAATAGATTACAATTGCGTAAATCTTTAAATTCTGTTACAACCAAGTTATGTTTTCTTTTCTATTAATCATTATTTGGTTCTATCTATTTGTTTATGGGATAGGATTGTGTTACAATATACCAACTTTTATTTTTGACATCTAAATTTTCTCTTCTACTATTTGGTTCCTATATAATGTCCTACCTCCCGTGCGAGCTGGTCATCTACTAAAGAACAATTTTTTTTCTTAATCTTCATATAAATTAATTCTCTTGTGTGTCTTATTTTTCTTAAGGAGGTATCCAAAAGAAAAACAGACAAAAGAAAGTTTAGAAGAAGATTTGGTTTTTATTAAATACGGATTAGTATTCAAAATAAAGTGAGGAAATGCAGTTCAAATATAGTACTATATAATTGTTAACAATGTCATGTTTATAACCAAGAAATTATGCAAGACTGTTGTCTTGGAGGGCGTAAGAGATAACATAATGGTATAAGCAACATATTTGGGTTCTAACAAATGATGCTTTATCAGAATCAATACAAGAAACTAAGATGACTATGATGAAACTAGATATTCCTACTCGTGTGGATGATGATGATATTGGTCAAATTTAGTATTTTGCAGTTTATCATATTAATTACTTATATGAGATTGTCACTAAAGTTTAAAAGACTCATGAATCATAGGTAAGCTTTTGTTTATATTTCTGATTTCAACTTACAGGTATGAATCCACGGTAGTTGGTTGTAATAAATAAGATTCTTAATTCTTTCCTCGGATCCTACTACTAAGAGGGATGCTCAGTTCCTAAAGTGCAATTTTATAATGCAACAAATAAAGTTATATTAAATAAAATCACGTAAAAAGAAAAAGAGGTATAAGGTAACCATAATTAATTTTCGTAAGGACATGAAGTGGTTGATATTATACCCCAAATTAGTTTGCCATTTGGTAACTTTTAACATTAGATATTTTGGTTGTAATATATTCCCCTCATTTACATTTCGTTAATATATCAATTGATTTATTCTCATCAATCAAAAAAGAAAGATGATAAGATTTAACCTCAGTTTCATAAAGTAATATCCATGCCACAAGATTTGACTTTTGTTTTTTCAAGTCATAAATATAACTACAAATTTTATGAGGTTATTTGCAGTAGGTTTAAAAGTAAGAAGTCAATGGTAATGTTTCTACTAATAGCATAATAAGTACTTCACATATTAAATTCAAGAATAATTTCTTTCAATTTCTTTTTTCCTTCTTCATTCTTTTTATTTCTAAGAGCATATTGGATATTATCCCTTATGTTAAGTCTTAGCAAAAGTAAACATTTTTTGTTAGATGTTCTAAGGTGAAGAATTGCAATAAGCTGCTTCTTGAGATGCAACAATTAAAGAGATGTACAGTAAATAATGAAAATAAAAAGAGAAAGTGAAAGAGCGATATACTATTGTTGTTGTCATTGGCAACAAAATATAGGTTTATATTTGTAGAAGATGTTGACACTTGCTACTTTAAAACTTTCGAAATGAGTGAGAAACAACTCACAATCTAATGTGAATGAAGTTAGTCAACAAACTAAAAGCCCCGTTTCTATTCTTCCTATTGATAAATGTGTATTAAGTGTACAACATCATAACCAACAAGAAAAACAGAATTAAGTATGTTGTTGCCTACTCATTTTTTTGTTGGAGAAATAAGAAGGGTTGAATGACTATTTTCAGTAATGAAGGGTTTATTTTTATAAGTAAAGTATTTTTTTTGTAAAACATTGTTAATTTTCCCAATATAAAATTTCAACACTGGCCGTGCCCATCTAGTATATATTATACATATATAATTATTTTTAGTTGGGAGTCTATTAAAAATAATATGTCTATTTTATTATTTTAAGGTAGGTGGAATTAGAGTCAATTTGACGACAACGGACAGATTGACGATGACACCATAAAAAGGGAAAGGTAGAGCCTTTTTCTATTCTAGGGATATTAATATTATTAGTTTGATCAAGTAGTTTCTATTTTTTAGGTACAAAACTTTACATGTCCAACAATGGCAAAGTTGTATATCATATGGTGTTGATGTCTGTTATTGTAGGGAAGTAAGTATTGCGAAAAATACTTCCCTTACTATAAAAGTTGTCTTGTTTATGTGTCATATGTCGATCCACATTTTTGCTCTTAAAATTATATGCTATCTACCCCTACTAAATTTGCTCATTTAGAGCATATGAGTATGCCTGATATAAATACTGCCATACTTTTGGGAGGTAGCATGACTCTTTCTTTCACTCAGCCCTTCCATGTCTCCTCTCTCATTATATCTCATATAATGTAGTTATAAAACATATAAGATTGCTATGTGACCTCATGGGTTATTTGGTGAAGATGAGACAAAATTTTTGGATTATGTTGAAGGTTCGTGCTAGTTTATCATATTATGTTTTGAATTGTTGTTGCTTCCCTTTCTAGAATAGCTAGTAGTCACTCTATTGATTAAGATATCTGTATAGGTGTGTGTGAGAGAGAGTGTGTTTTGGCAGAAAACAAAGGTGGGAGAATATGCTGGAAAGATGAAGTTCATCTTATTATACTCTTCCAACCTGCTCTTTGATTAATTGCCTCATATTCAAAGAGTTAATAGTTCCGCAGGTCTAATCTTGCTACTTGGTATACTTTTATTCCATGTATCTTTTTAATATGATCAATTAAGTTCTCTAATGCTTTGGTTTTATTCGTAATTCTTCAACCTTAATGGTTGTGGAAATTCTATAGTTACTTGGTTTTGTTAGTGTGTCTTCAGTTGTGTGGAGCAGTATTTGTGTTTCCTTTATATTCATTTATGTCTATTGCTTAAACACTTTCCTTGTATTGTGCAGGTGTGTATGATCACTCCAATGTGTTCACAGTAACCATATGAAGGGATATTGGATTAGGTAAAACTGGTATTTTTTAAAATTTCTATGAATCTGTATTTTTAGAATAATATCTTTGCAACTGTTCCTTGTTGTATAATGTGTCTGCAGCTTCTAGATCAATAAACAAACTATATATGATGTGAATATTTAAAAACCTCTCTCTAATAGGCTTCTTGCAGTTTCTTGGTATCAATAATGGTGCTGTGGAAGTTGAATCATCTATTATGGGTGTTTAGCAAGAAGGCAAGAAAATAAAGGTTCCCCTTAATTCAAGTTGTCATCAAGGTTGATTTATTTTCTCTTCAATTATTTTTATCAACAGTCTACTTGACTTCAGCATACATATGAATCTTCCATGTCCTATCATAAGATTCAATTTCTCATGAACTTTGCTTAGTCTTCTATTTGTTTAAATGTCATTTGCAGTGTGATTGTAGGTTATACGTGAAAAAGCACTTTCCATGAAGCCAGATTGCACATAAATGCAGACCATGGTTAGTCAATAATCGTAGATTTGCATGTCTTAGCTTTGGTAGTTCAATAATTGACTTATATGTTACATTTTATTTTATATGCAAAACCAAACTGTCTCCAAATTGAACGATTATGTCAAT
The DNA here is from genome assembly GCA_027704865.1 of Solanum neorickii. NCBI lineage: Eukaryota > Viridiplantae > Streptophyta > Magnoliopsida > Solanales > Solanaceae > Solanum > Solanum neorickii. The sequence continues at coordinate 8,993,612 of JAKWJC010000363.1, read as the reverse complement.
GAGCTTAACTCATTGGCAAAAATGCCAGTAAGAGTTATTTCTAATGTTTGATTCTACAACGATCATAATGGTATTAACAGTGTTATGACATTATTGTCTTTCTGTTCAAGAGACACATAAATCTGGGTCAGCATTTAACTACGTGTATATCCAAACCTTTATTCCTTTTCCAAATTGATATGGAGAAAACTCTTATCGAGTCTAATATCGTTTATATGTGAGTAAAACGAAAATTTTCATTCCAATGACTGATGACTTTGGTAGTTTTAGAGAATATCCACCTTCTAGCTCTCTCTTAAATATTCAACGGTACTCAGAATTCTCTGTTGCACCAAGTGCTTGGCTTTAAATGTTAGAGAACAGTAAATGCAAGTCCACCTTTTGTTGTCAAGAAAAAACCTTTGCATGCATGACATGATGCCATGTAGTATTTTATTGTGTGTGAGCAAAGGTGTGCTCCATTTCTCCATCCTCCATTTTTTTTCTTTTTATTATGTCGTAAAGAAACATGATTATTATTCAATAAGTAGGAAAACAAGCATATACAGCTGCAGATCACTCTTGGCCACTCCACATTGTACCAACCTAGAGAGAATATGATGATTTTTTCTCAAAAAATGCTACTCTTAGTGCATAAAATAACAACGTAGAGAAAAATACCTGCAATATAAGCAAGTCATGTCTTGCACTGTAATCTACAGCTATATTGCCCTATGTAGAATTCATGATAAACATATTGTTACTACTGAATTTCTTGAAATTTTGATTTTATCGTCTCCTTGATTTTCAATTAATGATTGTCCATTAGAAGAAAGGATGATCAGAAAAAAGGGATATATATCATGAGCTGGAAGTGCAAGAGAGGGGAAGGGTTATGGCTTTACCCTTTTCGTTTTCTCCCGAGGTGAATGTTTTCATGTTCTATTTTCTTACTCTTAACTAACTGGGTAAATGCATATTCTTTGTGTACATACGAAGGATAAACTTATTAATATTCTACGTCTTCTCATCTTGTTCTCAATAACAAATTAAGGGTTGGCCAGGAAGAATTTTGAATATTTGAGGAAAGTATAGCTGTTTGTTCTATTCTTTAACATGGATTCCATGCTTTTAGTATCACCTTATGAACCTCAAATGACATATGAACTTCTGCAGTTTATGATAGACGAGATCTACATCATAGCTAGGTAATTTGGAGCAGAGTGACCAACAAAAATCTTATGAGGCTTAAATAAGTTTGAGAATAATCTTACAAAATTAGATGGACAAACCAACCCCCTAGATATGGAATTTATTGAGCAACTTATTACCCAAAATGAGAATGATGATCTCACAAAAAGTCTTGATGAAGAGGAAGCTAATAATACAGTTCTTCGAACGGATCCTAATAGTTCTCCTTGTCTTAATGGATTTGGGAGAATTTTCTTTCGAACTGGTTACTGAGGATTTTCACTCATTTGAGGCTCTTTTCTTATTTATATTGGATTGCTTTAGTTTAAAATTGGTGCTTTTAATGTGGTTTTCATAATGTTTTGAGGAAAATTAATATAGAGTTGATTTAGAAGAAATTTAAATAAAACAAGTGAAAACAAGGTAAAAAAGTAAATAGGAAGAAAGAAGAACTGAGAGAAGCTTAAGAGTAGAGAAAATATTGTGGTTTATATTTTTGGGTATAGATTTGTAAGGTAAGTTGCATGAATATACATATTTGGGCTTGAAGATTGGTTGCCGAATAGTAAAATCTCTTGTTCTCTTCTCAATTCCTTGATTTATATTGTTAGGATTATAGTTGTAATTGTGTATATGAAATTGAGGTTCTTTAATAGAAACAGAAAAAACTATTTGGGAGATTAGTGTTGATTTATAATGATCAAGACTATCTATGATTAGTTTAGGTCTTGAATTGGAATGGATAGTGGAGAGTGGATTGAATTCCTAAATTTTTAATTCCCATGTATACTTTGTTTGATAGTATCTTTGCCCAAATCCATCATTTTGTTACCAAAATCACGTCTTACTAATTGCCGACAAATTTTTTCTTGTGGGATTCGACCCTGATGCTTCTTGGGAATTTTTGTTGCTAACAACCTCTTACTCTTTTAACTTATTTTGAAGGTAATTTGAGTTTTATCACCGGTTGGAGCATTATATAAAGGAAGTGGTTGATTTTATTCGAAGTTATTTCAATGAGGCTGAGTTGACTAAGTTGTATTCTACTTCATGTCTAATTCTTATTCATAATGTTAATAATCTTGATTCATTTTCTGATATAAGGCCTATTGACCTTAGAAACTTTACTAAAAAGATCATTTCCAATGTCTAAATGATGTCCTGGACCACATTCTTCCTATGATTATTTTTGAAAATCAATCTGGTTTTATACATGGTACATTGATAACAAAAAATATTTTTTTGCCGCAAAAAATTAAATCATGGCATTAAAAGAAGAATTACATAGTCAATGTATTCATTGAACCGGATATGTCTAAAGCATATGATATGACTAAGTTAATTATCAATTTCTTTTTGATATTTTAAGAATATTTGTTTTTTCTGAAAGATAGTTTAGTCTTATGAGGAGATCCATTAGTAATATATTATACTCTTGTCCTTGTTAATAGATGTAGAAAACGTTTTTCATTAAGAGAGCTAAAAAAATTTCTAAAATGTTAAAACATTTGAATCGTAATCATCTTTTTAAAGGTTTTATAATCATAAGGCAAGACCCTCAAGATAATCATTTATCTTATGTTGACGATATTATCCTTTTTTTTCAGGTTGTGGCCCGAAGATTAATGAGTAAAAAAGTTGTTTCTTGATTATTTCAAGGACTCTTATGAATGAGATAGATAGAATAAAAAGGATTATTAATTATACACATAAGCATTTTCTTATAACATATTTGGGTTGCAACTTGTACATCAGAAAAACTTTGATTTCTAGTTTCACTGATATGGTATCTAAAATTATCAAAGGAACTAAAAGATGGAAAAAAAGCTCCTCTCCATTTGAGGATGAGCAATATAGATTAAGTATGTCTGACAATATCAGTCCTTAAATAGGTTAAAAGACAACTGAGTAGAATCTATTGGAGAACTGGTGATGTGGAAGAAAGATACTATAGGTATTCATGGAAATATTTATTTTTCCCAACTGATTAAGGTGGTGGTGGGTTCAGGACTATGATGGAGAGGTACGAGCAATATACGAGAGGTCATACCAGCCTATTTTCAATCCAAATTTTTTTAGTGGAAAATGGCTATTCAAACTTTATTTTAGAATGTGATTTCCTTGTTATTGCCAATATAATTAAGGATTAATCCCAAATGGCCTTGATACTGCGGGATGCTATTATGGAGTCTAGAAGAATGAATTTGCAGGCCAATGTGATAGATCAACATTACTTCATAGAGGGAAATCACGTGGCAGATGTACTAGCTAAATATTATTTATATAGAAAGTACGTCTTGATTTTTTATCCTAATGATTTGCCAAAAGATGCATCAGGTATGTACACCATTGATGTCATTGTGATGCCCTTCTTAAGACATGCAAAAAACAAAAAAATTATGAGTCACTATCTATGATCTTTCTTAAGTTTTTGTTGTATATGAGCTTTTTTCAAGGCTGTATATTAATGCTTATTAACAGAGGTTTAGCATATCGCCCACCTCTGTTTGTTTTATGTATATATCTTTTAAGAAATAAGAGGTTTTAACCACCGAAGGCTTAAACTTTAATCTTAAAAAAGTTCACTTGATTCTCCACGAAATGATAGACTTTATATTTGTTGACTTTTATGAATCCTCCACGAGCTAAGAGATAAGGTTCCTTGATTGTATTAATAATAGAAAAAACAGAAAATGCTTAAAGTAAAGAGCAAAAATGCTTATGTGAAAACCTCATTGATTAAAAGAGAAAAGTCACGCCATGCCACATGAGACTTCTCAAGATCCAATAACTTCAAGCAACTTATGATTCATGTTGTGATAATAACCACATTGTAACACCTCATTAAAGACATGATGAGTGATAGATTTACTTAAGAGAGAAAAACGTCCCGATGAGGACTCTTAGTTAGGTATTTTTAATGATTACGAAAAGTGTCTCTTTAAATCAATTTTAGAGAGTACATATCAGTGTTACAAAAATGGTGCCGCGACCGGATACTGGTTGTTGATAATTCATTTGAGAAATTAGGTTGTTAATTTGCTTAGTTTTAGAAAATTGTTATTTTGGGTTCTTTTTGGTTGAGATGCAGGTCTTATACAATGATTGACCATGATAATGGAAATGATAGTCACTACAGTCAACATGACATGGGTGATTTCAAAAATATGCACGTCAATATTGTTCAAACTATGGAAGCCATTCGGATACATCCCATAACCAGGAGGACAGTGTTTCATATAACTATATTGTAACTACAATTGATCAAACAAAGAGGAATGTTTGGGAGGTTTAACTCATGAGGACCTCCAAGAACACCTTTGAAATTTTGAGGAGGTGTGTACACCATTTGTGTTTTAAAACATCTCAAATGTGTCCACGAGGTTGAGGTTATACCCGATCTCTTTTTTGAGTGATGATACAAAATTATTGTTGGAATTGCGAAATGACTATATCACTTTTTGGTTCCATAACAAAAAAAAATTATACCTATATAGTGCAATTGTCACATCAAGGGAAAACCCCCTAGACTTAAACGATATCTTCGTCCTCTGACAGGACTAAGACTTGCCTCTTAGCATTAGTCATTACAATAATAGGTAAAAAAATGTAGAAAATTTATAATTTTTCATCTACACTACTTCATGAGGTTTACTTTGACCTCTCACATACACATAATATATTCATATCGAAAATACATAGACCCTTCGTATAAGAAGATTATATAGTCTTCTACTTTTATGGTACACATATATATAAGATACAATATAGTCTTAAAATGGATGTCTCATATCATAAACATCTAAAGAAGAGTATAACAATTGGGCATAGACCATACATAAATAATATAGAAGCCACATATATTATATATAATCATAGTTCTCAATTGAAAGACAATGAACAAAGTGTCTTTAAGACTAATCAACATCCAATGCTAGAAAATGGCATTGTGCTTGAAGTAGTGAGGACCTACCCAACTTGGAGAATGAGGATCCAAGTCTTATTCAATGGCCTGAACCTCGTCAACGTCCAGAACCTAAAATATTTGGGAAAACGGATAAAATAGGGGTTAGCACATTGCTTGTACTAGGTCATGAAACGATGCACACACAACATAGAAATTAGTCTAGAAAAGGGACAATTTGTTGAAAACATGCAAGTTATTTTGAAAATCCCATTTACGGACATTAATGAAATACCTTAACCATGAAAACATATAATTATCACAGCAATGGCTTATTCTGCACAGGTCAAAGAAAACTAAGTCAAGTCAACATATGCATAGCCAAATAACTTCAATCATCATATTATAACTACAAGGCGATATAAAAGAACTTCATAACATTTGAACACATACTAGACCGTTACCCACAACCCATTATCAAGTATACAAGTCCAATGACCAATCAAAGCCCATTAACCTCACTCAATTAAGTAAACTAAATGAAGGACCACAAAAATTGCCTAACTTCACATATCATAACATCAAGAGTAACCATTATCATATTTATGCAATATACACCGACAACATGCTCATAAGAAACTAACTTCATATAGAGTGAATAACATGTAAAGTCAACATATACATAATATATGCATTATAGAACACAATAACTACCTCCTAAGGCTTCCCTCAAGGAAAACTAATGTAAGGCATAGGTAGAGATACATACCCCTACCTAGGCTAAGTCAATCCTCTTAAGTCACTCTAGTTAGTGCTTACTTTATTACTTCATTTTACTTTGGGGAACACTTGCGCTAACCGACATAGACTATAATAGCTAAGAGTGGAATCCGGTGTTTTAAAACCATACACCGATGGAAGGTGGTCTACCTTTCAAAGTAGTACCAAACATTAACATAGCATCTAGGTGGATTCATCTAGCTAGTAATACTACGGAGGCAACATAGTTTGTGGAACTTGGAGGCCTTTATTGGAAATATCACTCTATGCCCTTTTGGGACAGGAGGCTATCCACTATGGTGAACCCTACCTCCCCACCTAGGGAAGGTTCCAACCCTCATCTTCAAGCTCACTCAGTGTTAAGGTACAGTCCCTTTATAAAATGTCTTTAAGTCATCAATTTTTATAAAAGCTTAGTATAGGTCATAGGGTCTGCCCCTTATTTAATCATAATCATAGATCATTATGAATTGCATGGGTATTGTCCTCTAATTTCAATTCACACATGTTAGGTTAGCACATTTATATATTCACATTATAATAAGGCACATAGGTAAGTCATCACCATGAATATATCATTACATCTTAGCCAACAACTCACAAGTCATAATTCAATACATTCCAATTCAACATCATACCAACCCTACTCACTCTTATCATAAGGTATAATTCAATATAACTTCATCACTAAACACAAGTAGTCATAATTGAAGTTAAGGATTGAGCACAAGACTTACCGTAATGTCCTTGACAAGCAATGATCAAGGTTTTACAATCAAACATCCAATTCAACCCAACAATGGGTGTAGTATCAGCATGCCAAAGTAATCAACACAATAATAAAGTCAATTGAATCATTATAAAACAATTAATCACTAGTTCATAGCCTATGGATAGGGATTTGGGTAAAATTCATGATCTACTTCACATCATATATTAATTAATGAAGAACTACCATAGTTTAATATTAATACATCATAATATAATCATAATCAACTAAATAAATCATAAACAAAGAAATTTAGAATATCAAATTCGTCATAGAAAAAAACCCACTTGAAAATCATCTTTTTGAAAACAATTTGGAGGAACCCTTTGGTGAAAGGAATCACATACCTTGTTAATTGATGGAGAAAGATGGATCAACCACCCCTTTAATGCCCTTAGACCTTTACCTAGCCCTACAATGGAAATCTTCTATTTGGTAGAGAGAATGAGGTGTGAAGGAAGAAGCAATTGGGATTTGAATAATATGAGGGTTGGGTTAGCTTAATTATGTTACGGGTGTTCTATAACTCATTAACTAACTTAATTAGACCACCCTTAACCTCTAACATATTAAATAACCACCTAATTAATTAATTAGACTAATTAATATATGGCAGCAAAAATAGTGACCTAACATACGAGACCCCGACCTACGGTTTTAGGTCAGTCGACGGCTAGTGTCCCTTCTTTGCTGCATATCTCTCATTTTTATAAGACACTTGCCAAAATAAAATCTCACAAAATTTACTTAAGGACCATCTACGGTGTCCATCGACACCACGTCGATTTGCTAACGCCCTCGTTGGTTAGCAATCATTGATGGCACTGTCTTTGGACTGCTTTTAGCCAAACAGAAGGGTCTTCCTCAAGGACCCTTTGGTTGGTAATTGAGGAGTCGTATACGAATGTTTCAACCCTAAACAAATTTTAATATGTATTACACACCTTACTACCTAATTCCATTCAATTTTGGACTCCTAAAACCTAGTCAAATAGTCTAAGGCACTCAAGAAACTCTTGGACTAGTTTCCGGACGTCATGGAAATTTCTCGAAGCTTTGAATCTAAAACTTCCTAGACAACTTATACAAATTATATGTTACCTTAACATAGTGTCCGAACCCTTAGGCACTCATGTTTGGTTCTAAATTATGGTTTAGACTTTCAGAGTGTTACATTATCCACCCGAAAATTCTTACCCGAATGACACTAACATTATTAAAAAGGAAACAATAGACTCGAGATAACAAGCCCAACAACCAACAAAATATCAAAACATGAGTTAAAATTCAAATAAACATAATTACATGACCTTTTACACCAAGCAACTAAAAACATCATTTTCAACTCATAACAGTTCAACATTCATTATATGCTTATTCACTTATGCTAAAGCTTTCTACAACACATATCAACATTCTCAATAAAACTCGTGAAGTCACAAAATACTAAAAAACACCATATAAGTTCAAATCAAATAAAAGAGTATTTTCTTGAAAACATTCATTTCAATAGGCATAAATTACTGTAACTCTTGTTAATAAAAACATAAAATTCATTATTTTTCTAAAAATCAAGGCAATATAAAATAAAATCATTATTTTCACTATAAATAGGAATAACTAACCTTACTTTTCAAATAGATGAGGGTAACAGGACTCCATGTCTGCCTCGGCCTCCCATGTTGCATCCTCAACAAGGTGGTTTTTCCATAACACCTCTACTGAAGTGACCTCCTTGTTCCTTAACTTCTGAACTTGTCTATCAAGGATTTCAATAGGAACCTCCTCATAAGAGAGGTTCTCTTGTACACCTAGACCCTCAATTGGAAGAATGGACTTGGTATCATCGATATACTTTTTAAGCATGAAAACATGGAACACAAGATGAACCGAAGACAAGTCAATAGGTAACGCCAACCCTTTGTAATATTTCATAAGCACCCACATAACAAGGACTCAACTTCCCTTTGTTGTCAAATATCACCACCATTTCATAGGTGAAATTTTTAGGAACACTTTTTCACCTTCTTCAAACTCTAAGTTTCATCTCCTATGGTAAGCATATGACTTTTTTTGGCTATAGTCCATTTTCAAGAGATTCCTTATTATATGAACCTTGTCCAAAGTCTTATTAATCTATTCGGGAACCAAATGTGAAGACTTCCCCACTTCAAACCATCCAATTGAAGATCTACATCTCCTACCATACAAGGCCTCAAAAGGAGCCATAGATATACATAAATGGTAACTATTGTTGTAAAAAAACTCAACCAAAGGCAAGTGTTTATCCCAATTTCCCTTGAAGTCAATAATAAAAGCTCTAAGCATACCATCAAGGGTTTGAACAATAATCTCTACTAGACCATCCATTTGGGGATGAAAAACGGTGCTTAGTTTCACCTTGGTACCCTACCCTTTTGGAATGACATTCAAAACCTAGATATGAATTGTGCACCCCTATCTGATGTGATGGATAACGGAATACCATGCTAACACACAATTTCATCTATGAAGATTCTCGCATAATTCTCCGCTGAGTATGTGGACTTAAAGGGAATAAAATGAGTGGAATTGATCAAACTTTCCAAAACCACCCATATAAAGTCATGTTGCTTTTGTGTCAGAGCAAAACCTACGACGAAATTCCACATTAATGTCTTCCCAATTCCAAGTAGGAACTTGGATTTCTTGAAGTAAACCACCTGTCTTTTGTTGTTTTACTTTCACTTCTTTGCAAGTTGGACATTTTTCAACAAATTCTGCTATGTCCCTCTTTAAGCCTTTCCACCAAAAAACATTCCTAAGGTCATGATACATCTTTGTAGAACCAGGATGAATAGAGTAACGATCTCTATGAGAATCCTCAAGAATCCGATTTCTCAAATCAATGACATTAGGCAGACACAATATACCTGGGTATCTAGGAACAACATCACCCCTTAGAAGAATGACTCATTCATGTTCCAAAGAACAAATTCTTTTAACTCCATCAATAATGGATCAAGGTGTTTCTTAGACTTCACTTTAACAACCAAAGACGACTCGGAGTTATGATATACCACAACACCACCATTTAGAGAATCTTCAATTTGTACCCCTAACCGAGCCAACATATGACCATCTCTCACTAGGCTTGTCTTAAATTCTTCCACATGGGACACACTTCCTGTGGACGAACGACTTAGAGTGTCTGCCACCACATTAGCCTTGTCGGGGTGATAGAGAACACTCATCTTGTGGTACTTCAATAATTCCAACCACGTCTGTGACGAAGATTCAAATCTTTTTGTGTGAATACTTATTGAAGACTTTTATGGTCCATATACAAACCCACATGAACACCATACAAGTAATGCATACATATTTTAAAAGAAAACTCCACGAGCGCTAACTAAAGATAATGAGTTTGATCATGCACCTTATGTTGTCTGGATTCATATGATACTACTTTTCCATGTTGCATAAGAACACACCCCAAGCTTACTCGGAATGCATCACAATAAACCACAAAATCCATTGTTCCCGCCGGTAGGGGCAATAATGGAGCAGAAGTAAGCATATCTTATAAAATTTTGAAGCTTCTTTCACCTGTTTATGACCACAGATATTTCACATTCTGTTGGGTCAAGGTAGTCAAGGGATAAGAAATGGACGCAAAATCATCCACAAACCTCCTATAATAACCCTCTAGACCCAAGAAACTCCTACTTTAGATTGGATTCAATGATGTAGGGTAATTTTTCACCGTCTCTATTTTCCTTTGATCAACCTCGACACCCTAGAAGAGATAATATGACCAAAAATGCCACCGACCTCAACCAAAACTGATATTTTCTATATTTTGAAAATAGTTGTTGTTCTCTAAGAATTTTCAAAACAAACTTCAAATGCCCCTTATGATTACCCTCACTGTATGAATATATCACAATATCGTTAAAAGATATTCACGAATGCATCAAGATAGTTTTGGAACACCCTATTCATGAGATCCATAAACGCCAATTGGGTATTAGTCAATCCAAAAGACATTACTAGGAACTCATAATGACCATACGGCTGGAGCTATCCGATAAGGAACTAACCAATCAACATTTCTTTTGAATCAGGAAAGATACTTCCTACATGTACTGCAAGCAGTGAAGATGGAGCTGATCATGAATGTGATGATAATGATAAGGGTGATAATGAGAGTGATTGAGATAAGGAGTACTTATATTTGTATGACATTTTAGACTTCCATATTATTGGAATTGTTTGATCGTATTTTAGCTTATTATAAAGTTGAATGAAGTCTTTTTTAAAAAATGTTTAATGCATATGTTGAAAATATTATGTTGTTTTGGTTGGATGAAGTTTATTTTAAAATAGCTCATTTGGAACTCTTTTAGTTGGATGAAGATTATTTTGTAATAGCTTATTTTGAATTCTTTAGGTTGTTTTGATATAAATATGCAAGTGGGATACTAAAATTGTAACTCAATGCTGCCAATTCTATTGCAGAAATACCGACAATTCTCAAAAATAAAAATACCGACCTCCGGAGGTCGAAATCTAAAAAATAAGAAATAAAAATACTAACCTCCGGAGATTTGAATCTCAACAATAAAATAAATAAAAAAACCGACCTCCAGAGGTTTGAATCTAAATAATTAGAAACAAAAATACCGACCTACGAAGGTTAGAATCTAATAAATAAGAAATAAAAATACCTACCTCCGGATGTCGGAATCTAACAAATAAGAAAAAAAATATCGACCTCCAGAGGTTGAAACCTAAAAAAAAATAATTGAAATACCGACCACCAAAGGTCGGAATCTAAAAATAAGAAATAGAAATACTGGACTCTAGAGATCGGAAACTAAAAAAAAATGAAAATACCGACCTCCGGAGGTTGGAATCTCAAAAATAAGAAATACCGACTTTAGGATGTCGCAATATCGACCTCCAGATTTTAGTATTCTAAAATTTGAGAATTAAATATGCTGACCTCCGAAAGATGGAAATAATAAAAATACGAAATGAACAAATATATTAAAGAGACCTCAGGAAGTCGGAAAATAAAATAATGAATTTTACCAACTGACATGGAGAGATCAGTACTAGAGGTATGAATTGAATAGCGACCAAGATTCTTTCGGCCTCTGGAGGTCGGTATTTTTAGGTAGGTATTCAATATTTTTTAGTAGTAAAACTATCTTTCTGTTCATCTTTTCATCCATGTCATTTCAAGATGCATCAGTTTGAAGACACGTGGCGTACTCATTCTGGTACCAAAGGCTTGGCCCTTTTCGAGTCCAAACATCTTAATCAATTCCTTATTGTACTTTTCTTGACTAATGAATGTTCTATTAGTTGACTGGTTAATTTGAAGTTCGAGAAGGAATGTGAGTTCTCCCATAAGACTCACTTCTAATTCTCCTTTCATTAGAGTTGCAAAATTCTCTCACAGAGAACTATTAGAACTTCCAAAATAATATCATCAACATAGATACGAACTATAAAATGTATTAATAAGAACTTTCAATGAAGAGCATTGTGTAAATTTACCCTAAATTATTTTGCAAGATGAACGAACTCAATCTTTCATACAAAACTTTTGTAGATTATTTGAGTAGGCAAATAGCATTGGAATGTTTGTACACAAAATTGGGACAAGAAGGATTTAAAACCGTGCGGTTGAGAACAACTTCTTTTATAAAACCGTTTAAAAATGCACTTTTCAAATTCATTTGAAATAGTATAAAATGCTTGAAAGAGGCGTAAGAATGTAATATTTGAATAGATTATAAGCTTGCTACAGTTGCAAAGGTTTCATTGTAGCCAATACATTCTTGTTGTGAGTATCCCTGAGAGGATAACCCTACTTTGTTTATATTAACTTTTCCATTTTCATCTAGTTTGTTTCGAAATACGCACTTGATTCCAATAATTGAGAAATTTTTTTGTCGTTCTATTTGACTCCATACTTGATTTCTTTCAAATTGATCAAATTATTCCTTCATTGCTTGCACCCATGATTACTCTATAGTTTCTTCGTTTATTCGATTAGGTTCCATTTGAGATATCAATGCAACGCAAGCTTATTTTCTTAGATAAGATCACTTCTGATTTTTTTCATGTTTATCGAGAATGAAACTTTCAGGATAATTAGTATTATGTCGCCATTCTCTTGGAATATTTGATCTATCAGCTAGACTAGTCGACTTTCCTTCACTGTAGTTGACTTTAATATGAATTTTGGAACTTATATCTGCAGTATTTTCCACTATTTTGATAGGGGGTGATTTCGTCGTCGCCTCCTTTAATTTTCTATATTCATGTGTTAGTTTCATCAAATACAACATGCACATATTCTTCAACCCTTAAAGTTCTTTTATTAAAAACATGAAAGACTCTATTGATAGGATCATAGCCTAAGAAAATGCCTTTGTCACTCCCTGGATCAAACTATCCAAGACTTTTCTTAACATTATTGGCATGTAGTGCATACTGTGTCTGCCCAAAAGTGGTCTAGTTAACTTCTATGCAAAAGCATTGTTCATGATGACCTAAGAGTGATGGTTTTGAGTCAAGTAACTTCTCCTTTAGCATTACCTCCAAATCTATCTCATCATTCAACTACTTTTTTTATTGTTTTGAAGTTTTCCTTTTTTCCGCACATACATATGGATAATCCACTATGAAGTACCACATTCCCTTTTTGTAGGTTTTCTTGAATTGCTCCTCTAAGACAAAAAGATTAGTTTCTTTTAGGAACCCAAGTATTTTTGGGCCATTGATGATTAACAAATTTTGGTCTCCAAATCCATTTTCAAGAAGAATATTTTCTACATCTGAAGGATTTATCAACTATATTGCCATATGTAAAACACACAATAGTTAGAATTTTGACTTGGAGAGTTTCTTCAGTAGAGCGTAGTTTTGTTTGATTAAATAGAACTATGTCTTGAAGATTTTTTGACACTATTTAACTGCATTTTTACTTTCTCTAATTCTTCTAATAAGAGATCAACTTCAATCTGACTTGCTTCAAGGAGATCTTACCTCTCTTGTTTCTCCTAGAGACACGAAACACGAGTTCTCCATTTCATCATTTTTATTAATGGTTGTTTCTCCGTTTTCCCATGCTCTGAGACTTTTTTTATCATCATTTCGTCGATTGGTTCTTCTTCTTCATTTTGGACTAGTTTTCATGATATCTATTGGTTCTCTGCAGTAGTACAATCGATCATTGTTTCTTACTCTACGATTAAGGAGGGTCATTCCTTAATCTTGATTTTCATCGGCTTCTTCCTCAGTTTCTAATGTGACACCAATAAAAGCTATTGTTTTCTTTTTGTCGTCCTTGTTGTACCTGTAAATGTGATTTTGTTCATAAGCCATTAATTTACCTCGAAGTTCATCATATGTCATGTTCTGTAGATCTCAGTCTTTAAGAATGACAACTTTTGATTCCCAGGCTTTGTGAAGACTGTTTAAAAGTTTACTGACTTTTAACGAGTTTGAATACACCATTTTAACAGATTTTAGTTCAATGATAATTTTGCTGAATCATGCGAACATAGATTCAACATTTTTATCGTCAATCATTTTGTACAGTTCGTATTCATTTACAAGGGAGCTTATTTGGGCTTCCTTGACTTTCATCGTTCCTTCATAGTTCACTAAAAGATTATCCCACATTTCTTTCGCAGTTACGTCATTTGAAATTTTGTAATATTCTTCTCCTCTTACTAAACCATACAACAAACTCATACCTCTAGAGTTTGTTTGAATTACCTCTTGTTGTTCCTTTGTAATATCGAACCATTTAGGATCAAAAGGTTTTTCAGTTCCATTCTTTTCAGTTAATCCAAGGAATGCCTTTTTGCCTTTCTTGATGAATACTCAAGCTTGATGTTCATTTGCGGAGACAAATATTCTGAATCTATCTTTTCTGTGACAGTAATTTTTCCAATTGAAGTAAGGTGTTCTATGTGAAAAGTGTCCGTCTTAAAGTAAAGCACCGGGGATTTTGTAATGTGACAATTGATCTTTACTCTCGTGTGGTTTAACACTAAATCTATTAGACCTTTTCTTATACTAATTGATATTCATGAGGGAGGGGGTTAATTTAAAATTCACTTAGTCAACTAATAGTAGTCGAGAAATGACTCACCTTCAAGTTAGTAGAAAGATAAACAATAAGAGAAAGTTGAAGTAAATAATTGACACAAAAGATTTTATCCTGGTTCAAATCACCAATGTAGTGCCTAATCCATTCCCTTTGGGTTTCAAGGGGTTTCTTTAAGAGCTTTGAAGAGATATTCGTGCTACAACAATTTGAAACATTATCATGTCTAATATGCAATTCAGATTTCTACCTTTACCCTCAACTTGAATACCTACACTAAAATTCTTTCTTGTCTCTTTTCTTTTCATTTGTATACTGTTAGCTAGCTAAAGTGAAGTTGCGTACTTCACAATACAAATCTGGGTCGGTTTATGTAGATGACTATTTATGCTCTTGTAGGGAAAACCCCACAGTATTATCGCAATCAAGGATTAATTTAGGGAGTCTTTGATTGATGCAACTTAGTTGACCTATATCCATGAAGTAAATTGCTTCGTCCTATTTCATTTTGCTTGTTTGTTGTTTTCCTTGTATGATCGACAGACTTGTTATCTTGTCGCTTGATTTATGACTCTTTTCTTTCTTGATGATTCAGTTGTGATCTCTGCCAAGTGTGCGAGTATTCTTCTTCATTTAGATTTTCCTTTATGTGATGATCAACCATATATTTTTTTTCTTCTTTTGTCCCTTTAATTTGAGGTTTGCCTTTCCAATATTTCTCTAAAGTTTCAAGATAACATTCTTTTCCTTCTTGAAGTCATTTTTGTTGATGATTTCCTTTTTGAAATAATGACCTACGAAAATTGAGATAAATGCGTTAAGTGTCTATTTTAAAAATCAACTAACTCTAACGAGTTAACATATTGGTGCACCAGTAGTCTTTAATTATTAGGTTCCGTTTGCTTGTTATGGACGCACATTTTTATGTTCTACTACAACACACAACCACCATTAAGATTGAAGAAAGAAAAAGTTGTTAAAAAAGGCATTTAATAAACAACAACAATATTTTTTTGATAGATTTAATTTATCATGATAGAAATCTAACTAAAAGAAAGACAATGATTCTTATTTAGTCCTAGAACCCATGAATTCCATAATGAAAAAGTTATGGAAAAACAATGTCAATTTTTTAATATTTATTTTGTTTTCTTTTATTAAAAAAATGCGTAAGTACTCCCTTTGAACTATGGTGGAAATTTGAAGGACACACATTTTCTTTAAATGTCCTAATACCTCCTATAAGTAATTTGAAATGTAATAAATATACATTTTTGGTGTTGAGGTGGCGTAGAGAGTGTTCAAAGCAAATACAAAGTAAAAATATTAAGAAAAAGAAATTGTAATTAGTTGTACCATAGTTAAATTTACGGTCAAACATTGTACCACAATTTAATACAAATACTATTTTTATACATACTATCAAATGACTCCTTTAGTGTTGAATGAACTGTCATGTGTTATCTATTGATTTATAATGTTATGATAAACACATGTTATACATATGATGTTTTGATGTAAGCATTAAGTACTATAAATATCTAATACAGTAAGTATAAGATCACTAATATAAACTTCTATGTTCTCTTGGATTTCTATACAAAAATACTTTATATGTATTTGATTTAACAAAAGCCAAACAATTTTAAATCAACAGTTGCAAATTAAGGAAATTAAAGCAAATTTCATCTACAAATTATGTACCTTTTTCTTTTATTGTTAGAGTTGTGACATGTTAATTGAATAAGGTGAAGATCATTTGTTTGTTGTTCGTGTTGCGTATACCCTGAACTTACCAATAGTATTGTGTTTAATTTCTACAGATTATTATGCATTCAAAAGAACAAAGACTACATTTACCTTCTCCTAATTGTCTAAGAAACCTTGCCATTCATTTAATTGAAGACATTCTAAATATGTTGTCTTTTCGAGATGTTGTAAGAACTAGTACACTTTTTATGGATTGTCAATATACATGTCGTACAATTCCAAAGGTAGAAAACACCAGAGGACTTGATATCCGCTACCATTGGTTTTATAATTCTCATTCTCAATTGTTTCTTCAGTTTTCATATAAGAACATTGAATGTTATACTTGATATTACTAGTCTAAAAGTATGTCCTAATATTAATCGTTTGATACATTTGCCTACAAAAAATTTCATTCAACATTTCGTCCTTAAACTTCCATTTAATTATCCACCATACAAGATCCCCAACTTCTTATTTTATTGTTCAGCATTAAGACATATGTATCTCATAGAATGTGAAATACACCTTCTATGCTTCTTCAGGGTTAATAAGTTGATTAGCCTAAAATTAAAATTTTTAACATTATCTTCTAATACGTTTGAAATTTTGATCTCTAATTGACCATTGCTTGATGATTTTCTTCTAAAAGTCATAGACAATTCGTACCACTTGAGTATTGATTCTCCTAAGCTAAGGTCATTTGTCTTTTTTGGCGATATGCAATTGATATATCTAGAAAATGTACCTCTTCTTTCCAATATTCTGTATGAGCCTGCAGAATTTGTTCTAGAGGATAAATGATTTTGATAATATTTTCCATTTATTCATGCTCTTCAGTATTTCAGCTGGTATCATTTTGAGGTAATGTTGCTGCATTTCACTTGTATTTTCATCATGGAAAATATAGAGAGAAAAATAAATATAAGTGACAAGTTGAATTTCAATTTCTTCAAAAATACAATTGAAATATAGCAACATTATCTTAAAATGATACCTGCTGAAATACTCAAGAGCATGAATAAACAAAAAAAATATTAACAAAATCATTTGTACTCTATAACTAATTTTGCAGGCTCATACAAAACATTTGAAAGAAGAGGTACATTTTCTAGATATATCAATTGTATATCGCCAGAAAAGACAAATGACCATAGCTTAGGAGAATCAATACTCAGGAGGTACGAATTGTCTATGTCTATTAGAACCATATCCTCAAGCAAAGGGCAATTCGAGATAAAAATTTAAAACGTATTAGAAGATAATGTTACAAATTTTAATTATAGGCTAATCAACTTATTAAATCCCTGAAGAAGCAAAAAAGGTGTATTTTACATTCCATGAGATACAAATGTCTCAATGTTGAACAATAAAAAAAGAAGTAAGGGATCTTGTATTGTGGATAAGTAAATGGAAGTTTAAGGACGAAATGTTGAATAAAATGTTTGGTGAGCAAATGTATCAAACAATCAATATTAGGACATACTTTTAGACTAGTAATATCAAGGATAACATTCAATGTTGTTCCTATATGAAAACTGATGAAACAATCGAGAATGAGAATTATAAATCCAATGGTAGGGCATATCAAGTCCTCTGGTGTTTCATACCTTTGGAATTGTACGGCAAGTATATTGACAATCCATAAATTGTGTACTAGTTCTTACATCATCTTTAAAATACTACCTATTTAGAATTTTATCGATTAAATGAATGGCAAGGTTTCTTAGTCGATCAGAAGAAGGTAAATGTAGTCTTTGTTCACTTGGACACATGATAATCTGTAGAAATTAAACACAATACTATTGGTAAGGTCTGAGTATACTCTACATGAAAAACAAACAAACATATCACAACTTTAAAAATAAAAGAAAAGGTCTACAATTTGTAGATGACATTTGCATTGATTTCAATAATTTGCAACTCTTGATGTAAAATTCACTGGCTTAGGTTTAATTAAACACATATATAGTATTTTTGTATAGAATTTTGAGAGAACTTAGAAGTTTAAATTAGTGATGTTATACTTATTGTACTAGAAATTTATAGTACTGAGTTCTTACATCAAAACACTTAATGAAAAACATGTGTGTGTCGCAATATTATAAATCAATAGAGGACACTTGAAGCTTCCTTCAACACTAAAGAAGTTGTTTGGTAGTATATATAAAAGTAGTATTTATGTTAAATTTTAGTACAATTGTTTGACTGTAAATTTAACTCTGGTACAACTAATAATACTATTTCAATTGACCTTTTTTAGGATATATGACCCCAAACATTTATGCTACAAGAAGAATGATTATTTATCCTTTGTGAAGGGGATTATTTCGAACCTGTGCCCCTGGAATTTTTTGATAAGATTCCTGCAAGCTTCTCAGATATCACATTTAATCACCTGAGGATAGTTAAGTTTTATGTGGTACTATTAGTAATCCCTTAGAAAACAAGAAAGTTATGCTAACCTGACAGAAAGTAAGTTCCACTCAAATTTTCAATCTCGCCTAAGGTAATTCAACACATAACATAACTTCAAAATATATATCAACTAATGAATGCCAAATTGGGTGATGCTTTTTGAGTTTATTCTTCATAGTTGAGGAAGGATCATGTCCAACATATATACATCTTGGTGTATCTTTAACTAATTCCTTATGAAAAAAGAGATTTCTACTAGCTAGACAGAAAGTATGTTTTTAGAGGTCTACAAAGGATAGCGTGTTGACAACATTTTCTTCCTAACATTGTTTCCGTGGTTTGAGAGTTGATATTCGATAGACCCTCGACTCAAAAGAAATGTCATTGCATTAAAACCATCTAAAAAACACCAAAAAAGAAGAAAGGAAATTAGGTTTTTTTCTACATTCCAGAATCCCAAGAAAACCAACAGCTACCCAAAAAAAGTACAAAGAGGAAGATAGGGCTTCTATTTCACAAAATTGACAACACCCAAATGACAAAGATTTTGATTTTTTAAACATAACAAGGAATGAATGTTTAAGCTTATCAAGATCTAAACATATTACTGATACTGTAAACATCTTAAAAAAACATTAGAAAAGAATCAAATACCCTTTTGAGAACACGTTATCCTTCTACTGCTGAACACAAATTTGAATGATTTTGAAGTCTTCAAATTCATCACCTCGGAGTGAAAGAGGGAACTAAAGAAGGGAGAGAGGTTTTCTTCTTAAATTAAATTTAAAAAGGGAACTGAAGAAGGAGGAAAGTTTTTCTTCCTAAATTAACTTTTACAGATATGTAATATGGAGTAGGGTGAGTGGGTGAAATTAGTATTGGAGGTTTCTTAGTTGTATTGTCTTGTCCGTATCAATTTATGTGACGATTTAATTCGAGATAAAACACATAAAAGGAAATTGAAATGTGACATGTAGTAGAAATTTTAGAGCTTAATGTGATTATAGATTATTTTATTAAAATATAGAGTTAAAATATGTCATTTATTTTATTTAGTTATTTATTTTTCTCATTATTAAAAATCATAAATTAAAATGATAAATATCATTAATTTGCACTTTCAGAATTTTTTTCTAAAGGTGTACAAACATGATTAATTTTAAAAATTAAAAAAGGAATAATTTTAAGGATCAATGAGATCAAATGATTGGAAGAATTATTTATAATAGAGTGAAAAATTAAAATAGGAGTATAAAAAGACTTTATTTTTGAAATAACCTAATAAATTAAATATTGCATAACTTGAGAGCAAAGGAGAGTAAAAAAATATGTGATTATTTAATAAGAGAAATTGGCAGATATATTTAGTTACTAATAATTTACTTTGACTTGTTTAATTCTGTCCACTTAATTATTTTTTGCATGTGACATTTAATACCTCAAAATTGTGAAATTTGATTGTGTAGGTCATGTAACATCTAGTAAATTGAAATTACTAAGAATAATCTAGGAAATCAAGGAATAATTGTTTTTTGAAATAAAAAGAGAAATGTGGAAAATTTCCAAATTTTAAAAATGAGTTTTTGGCCATTTTTTAGACGGCCATAACTTTCATCTCAAGAGAAAGTGATGTGAGTTATTTATACGGTTAGAAATCCCATGCTAAGATCTTTCTAACGCTGCAGAGTTTGAGAAATTTTTATATCGTACGAATGACATATGCATTATGGATAATAGGTTTTTGGATTGAGGAGAATCCAAAAAGAATTTAAGTAAGGGTAAAGTAGTATTTTCAACCTACAATTTCCTAATTTGTTTTAAGGGTTTATCAAGGGAAAATTTAAACCTTAAGCCAGTTTTTAGAATATTGAATACGATTAGGGCTTGGGAGAAAAGAGAAGAGAAGAGGAGAAAGAAGAAAGAGAAGAAAGAATGGCAAGAATCGTTGCGGATTTCGTCGGAGGTGATCCCTTCAAGGTATGTCAGACCATTTTATGTAGGGTCCTTTAACCCACACCGCAATATGATTGAATTCAGCAAGTTAGGGTTTATTGAATGATGAACATGGAATTTCTTGACGAAAAAATATGAATTTCTTGTTAATTGAATTGTAATTTATCTCTAGTAGATTGTTTTTTAGTCTAATATATTTTGTAATGAGGTATTTAATAATACTATGTGTTTGTGGTGGGATCCATGGAAGTTTAGGAGGTTTAGAGATGAAACATACACAAGAAAAGTCGGAGGTTCCCTCTGACAACCTCTTGAGAGCGCGCTTATCAGAGACCCTCACGGAAGGCTCTGTACAACAGGTCCTGGCGTTCCGCACCAGCTACATCACCTCTAATTAGAGTATGTAGGAAAAGCTCTTGCGCTCCGCGCCTCTCAGAGCGCCAACGTCACTTAGAGACCTCGTTCTTTCCCTATCTTTTCGAACTAGTTCCTAAGTGATGTACCTATCATTCCTAGTTAATTCCAACACTCTAAAGTACATATAAACATCATTAAATCATCCATAAACATGAGATCATGATCCTTGATCCATAATCAAATTCAAGGGAAGCTAAGATCAAGGTCAAAGAAGTTAAGAGTCAAGTTTAAAAATTAAGAAGTAAGTAAAGGCAAGTTCTTAAAGTATTCAAAATTTCTTAAACAATCACTTTAATATTGTTTTAAGCCTCAAGTTACAGGTTGACCAAAGTGTAAAAAGTTGAGTTGAATTTTTAAAAAGAGATAAGGGAACTAAGTATTCCTTAAGAGTTTAGTTCAAGTGAAGTAAATAGAAAGAGTTGTGTTCATATGTCAAAAAGTTATAAGGGAACACAATATTGCTAAAAGGATTATAAATGTTTTCACATTTAAGTTACAAGGAAACTAAGAGTTCCAAAATAGTTTTTAGTAAGAAAAGGGGAACACTAATTCCAAGAGGGATTTTTAAGGGTAAAAATGGTTGAGCAAATTATCTCAACCCAAAGGAAGTAAGTTATGTTTAAAGCATGAGCTAAAGTATATTTAGGGAGTAGTATTGAGCACCGATGTGGGGATGAGAGTTCAAATTAACTCAAGTCTCTATTACACCATGTAGATACCGTGGGTATTAACAGGTCATACTTTCTAGATGATCATGTTAGTTAAGGTTTTGGATCGTCTAAGTTAAGTAAGGTCCTATACCGATTGTAAGGTGTCGGAAGGTGCTCGACAGCGAGAGGTAAAATTTTGTATCATCACATAGGCTTAACTGATGGTTGTCGGTTAGAGAAACTCCAACAGAAAATTATATTACTTTCATTTATAAGTAAAGTTGAGTTTATTATTATTTTATCTTTACTTGAAGATATGAAATTATATATATATTGTATATGTTCTTATTGCTTTATATTGAGTTCTTTTCTTTTGAGTAAAGCAGAGCCAAGGTAAGTTCTTCCTTAATCCATTTCAAGCTTTTATAGTTGTATTTTGTATTCCAACTTGCATACTCGTACATTCAATGTACTGATGCCAGTTTGCTTGCATCGTCTTATGATGAAGACAGACATAACAAGAATCAACATGCAACACATTGTTGATCAAGTTTGAGTTCTAGAGTTAATGGTTAGCCCCTTACATTTTAGAGGACATCCTTGTGATTGCTTTTCTAGTTCTGTTCATTATGATGTTGTGGGGTTTGTCCCAACATCCATCTTAGATGATTTAGAAGCTTCATATTCACTAAATATCATATTAAGTACTACTTTTAACATTGCTCTGTTTCTTGATTGAATTGAGTTTAGTCCTCCGCTGAGTTATGTAAGTAAGAACAACGGTTCGCTCAAGACAAGTAATGGTCATCGAGTTCCAGTTCCTACCAAGGTGTAGGCCTTGGGGGTGACAGGTCAGTTAAAAATTAAATTTTCTGATTTTATGACTAATTTTTTTTATAACAAATAGACATTTTTTTATATATAAGAGATTTGAAAATATCAAGACATATAATTTTGTTTAGTATTATATTTAAAAAATTCCTACATTTTAGTCACTTTTATGTAATGGCGAATCTAGAAGGGGCGAAGGTATATTCATTTTAATTTTCTATAAAAAAATTATTTGATATACATGAAAAAATTTCACTCTTTATATATAAATTTAAAATTCCACAACATAAATGGCTCTGTACATTGTAATGTGATTAATTTACACATGTTTAATTACAATTTTTTTAGCAGACCATGAAAAAGTTTGGTGTTTTGTAGTAGTATGAATTCATTATATATATATATATATTCATAAAATATTTTTATTGTGTACTAAAATATTTTAAAAGAACTAATAAAATAATTAAACATCGCGAAAATTGTGTTGAGTTGGGTCTTGACTCATTATATGCCCCGTTTTGGCTCAATTCATATTGATCCAATCAAATTCAGTTTGAATTTGATCTTGATCCGTTTTTTATCTTGACACAATATATTTGACAAAATTTATCTAATTCGCTCAATTTAAAAATAGAAGAAAAATTAATGAAACTAATACAGTTATACACGAAAAACTAATAAATAGATATCCTTTTTTGGATGAGTCGCGATTTATCTGAGAAAAAAAATATTAGCCTAGAAATTCCTTATGTTACAACTAAATTGTAGATAGTTCTGCGTATTTACTATTTTTCTATGAAATAAAAAGATAAGCTATAAATAGTAATTATTCTCGCATTCACTACGAATAATACTAATATGCTAATTGCATATCATAAATTAGCTTTACCGTATATTTTTCATTTTTATAATAATTAAATGTTCATCATTTCATTAGATTATATGTTGTGCAACAAAATTACTAAAATTTTCAGTGGAATCCTATAAATTTGTCCAATTATGTTCATTAGGATTAATACCTGCACTCGATTCCATCACAAAAGTTAATGGAATCCTATAAATTTGTCCAATTATGTTCATTAGGATTAATACCTGCACTCGATTCCATCACAAAAGTTAATGGAATCCTATAAATTTGTCCAATTTGTCCAATTAGGTTCATTAGGATTAATACCGTGTATGCATGTATATTAATTTCTTTATTAACATAAATGTTTATGCTTTAACATGCCGTATCAGAGCCTGAAACTTGCACTAATGATTTCAATCATAAAGTAACTTTATTTTGTTATTAGAGACGGACCCACATTCATATGTATGGTGAATATACATGTATATCTATCTTTGGCAAAAAAAAACATGTAATTAACTACTCACATTTAATGAAAGTTGAGTTATCCTTGTGTTAGAGGAATCAACACAAAACTAGGGTTTCAATCTAGTTAAAACCCTTATATCTTAAGTTTATTGTGATATTCGTGGGGGGGGGGGGTTAAATTTAATAGAAAGATAAACAATAATAGAAAGATGCAGTAATAATACACACAAAAGGTTTTATCCTTGTTCGGATTACCACTGTGTTGTCTAGTCAAGCCCCCTTTGGTTTCAAGGGTGTTCATTAAGATATTTGAAGATATCCTAGTGTTAAAGAAGTTTGAAACTTTATCCTGTCTTGATATGCAAATTCGTTTTCTACCTTGACACTACTTCAACTTTTATCCCTACACTCAAATTAATTATTTTCTATTTTCTTTTAAATTTTATCACTCACGTGCTTACAAAGATTTATGAAAGACAAAAGAAAACTGTGTTCTAAGGTCAAGCGAAGTTGCGTATTTCACACTAAAAAAATTGGTCAGTTTTGTAGATAATGATTTGTGCTCTTGTAAGGAAAAACCCAAGGGATTTATCTCAAACAAGGATCAATTTTGGGGGTCCTTGATTGAGGCAATTCAGTTGATCTGTATCCATGAAGTAAATCGTTTCTTCTTCTTTCCTTTTGATGGTGATCATTTCCTTGTATGATCGACATACTTCTTTTCTTGTGGCTTGATTCATGGATTTTCCTTTGTTGATGATTTGGTTGTGATCTCTGCCAAGTGTGTGAGTATTCTGCTTCATTTAAACTTTCTCCATGTGTCGATTAACCATATATTCCTTTCCTTGTTTTGCCCGTTAGGTTTGAGTCTTGCCTTTCCAATGCTTTTCTGCACTTTCAAGCCAATATTCTTTTCCTTTTTGAAGTCATTTATATTGATGATTTCCTTTTTGAATTTGTGACCTACGAAATTAATATTTAACGCCTTAAGTGTTTATTTTAAAAATCAACTAACTCTAACGAGATACCAATCTGCCCCTTTTTGATAATTACAAGATTAATCACAATATTAATAATAATCTTGATAGTCAATTTTACTTAATGTTAGTTGGACTTCCCTGAGATTTCAAGTCTTAGTTCATCGATGCATGCAACTCTCCCTATCTTATCTCCCCCTGTCTCACAGAGGGGCAAGAAAGATAGATTTGGTTTATCCCCTTTGGTCATAATATAAAAGATAAGCGAAAAGCATACTTGAGTTATGCAAAGAAAACAGACAACTGAGTAGTTTAAGATTTAGAGAGACAAAAAAATAGTAGTCCAAGAGATATAGAGGTACATGCCCCTATTGGATGTTAGTGAAAAAAGTAAAGGTCAGCCAGCAGAGTAAATGACCACCTCAAAAGTATTTGAAGGAGTTAATCACTTTCTCATAGAAGGTTTTGTAAGAACGTTCCACCTTTCGCGAAAGACTGGAGTATGAGGTCTGAACTTTAAATGAAAACTCATTGTTGGAAGAGTTGACTCTACTTTTGAGAGAGTCAACATGTTTGATTAAACGATTTACCGTTGGGATAACTTCATGCTTGATCATTGTCATTGCAATCCACAAATTACCGATATAAGGGCTAAAATGATTCTGTAAATGCCACAACATAAAGAATGGTTTCCAAGTATCGTTCTACAACTCAGAGGCTAGTTTTGACATCTCCATTGTTCTGCAAAAAATACCGGCAGAATCTGCCGAGATTTTTGAGGGTTAGGGAGAGTCCGCTCGAGCTTTGACTGAGTCCTTTTTTACCCACTTTTCAGCAACTTGCGCATACACCATACTAGAAAAAGTATGAAAATCACAAGTTGCATTTATAAGAGAGGGAGTAAACAAAGAAAGATCCACAAGACTGTCCACAATAATCGTCGAGATGAGCAAGCAGAGGGCAGACTTGCCGATGAATTCAAGTCTTTAAAACTTCCCAAAATGTACGCCTTGTACTATTCAGCCCAGTTGATGCACTTTTTTCTAAGGAGGAACTTGGGAACAAATACATTACGAGTAGAAATATTACTCAAGGAGCCCTTCTGGGAATAAGAATTGGGTCCATGATATGTGCGAGAATACGATTCTGAAAACATAGCGAGAGGGGCCAAAAGTAAAAAATGTAATAGTCGGGTTAAGGCACGACTCTCTTTGCACCTTTAGGAGAAATTTCAAAGTCATTAGGTCATGTTTTGTTCATGTACGAAATTAACCCAAAGAACTTAGCACCAAACACATTTTTGAATAACTTTTCATTGATGATGAATTGCATAACAAGCACCAACAACTGTAACTCACCACTCTTAGGTGAGATGGGGAGATTCGCATAAAGCAGGTGAACCGCTTCGTCAAAAAGCTCAAGACCACACAAAGTAAAAAAAGGAGACAGTCTATGAACTTTGAGAAAGAAGCTTACCGGGATGCGAGAGTCCTTTAATTGAGTGAGATCTAAAACTAGATCGGGAACAATAGGGTGAGTTTTGAAGCGATCATACATCCGCTTCTATTCGTTTCCTCAAAATTGGTGCATGACTGTGTTGGAGGGAGATCTCGTAAGATAGAGACAAGGCTTCTTTAATTCTTTCTGATTAGTAGTAGAATCTCACATCTTTGAGGACTCAAACGAAGTATCCATGGATCCTACAGAGAATCAGAAGAGAGAGAGAGAGAGAGATGGTGTCTACTTCGAAGGAACTCAAAGCAACAGTGGATTTCTTTGAGGTCATGGGGCGAGTATTTGTCATGGTGAGAGGAAGAGTAGAGGAGAGAGAGGAAAAAATAAATAAAAAGAAAAAAAATGAGGGAAAAGAAAGGGGATCAGATGAAAAAGGGAAAGGGAAGGGGATTTGATAAGAAGAAGGGGAAACGGAAAAGGTGGCAGCGGGTCATAATTACAGAACAAAAAAATGAGAAAACACAATAATTGCATAAGGAAATAAAATAAATAAACAGTAAAGTACAATGGATTAGTCAACACATTTAATGTCAAGGCGATCTCAGAGAGAGCAAAATCTTTCCTCCAGAAGAGGTATAGTAAAAATATCAGCTAATTGATTTTTAGAGTCCACAAATTCGAGTGAAAAATAACCATTTTCAACCTAATCACGAATAAAATGAGTAGAATTAGAATACCATAATCCTGGCTCCGTGGTTCCAATGAGGTAACGAATGATTCGTTTTACTACCATGAAATGTGATTCCTTCGGAGCATCTTGAAATTGTGCACACTTGCATATACTATACATTATATCTGGTCTACTGGATGTAATATATAGTAATGAGCCAACTATCTCTCTATGCATCTTTTTATCCACGTGTTTTCCAGATGCATCAATTTCAACAAACGTGGACTAACTCATTGGTGTACCAAAGGCTTTGCCCTTTTTGCTTGAGTAATGAATGTTCCATTAGTTTAATGTTTAATTTGAAATAAGAGAAATGTGACTTCTCACAGAAGAAACATTTCGAATTCTACTTTTATTAGATTTGAAAAATTCACGCGTAAAGAAGGATTGGACTTTCCCAAAATAATCTAATCAACATATGTTTGAACTATAAGAATGAATAAACCAGATCTTTGAATGGACAGAGTTGTGTAAATTTTCCCCCTTTGGATATTATTTTTCAGTAAAAACGAACTCAATCATTCATACCAAGATTTTAGAACTTATTTTAGTCTGCAAAGAGCTTTGGAAAGTTTGTAAACAAAATTAGGACAAGAAGGATTTTAAAAACCGGGGGTTTATTACTATAACTTCTTCTCTTATAAAATCGTTTAAAAACACATTTTTCACATCCATTTGAAATAGTGTAAAATTCTTGAAAGAGTCATAAGAGGGTAGAATTCGAATAGATTCTAAAATTGCCACAAGTGAAAAGGTATCCTCGTATTCAGTACAAACTTTTTGTTAGTAGCCTTGAGTGACCTTATCTACAGAGCCGCTTGATCACTATGGCAAAACGGCCTATTTTAAAGGTTAAACGAGCCCCCAAATAAGGAAAACTCCTATTTTCCCATTTGTCGTGTGCTATAGTCCACCATCTTTTTTGATGATCCAGAACTTTGCGATATTCAAGATTATTCTACTGTAATGTGGCTAGCTCAATATCTTTTGTGTTATTAAACTCAATAACTGCTACCTTAGCAGATCCAACAACATCAATATATATTATGGTCTTCAGGATTTTGGTATGATGGCTCATTGATTTCAGTTCTTCATTACATTTTTGAAAATCTTGCAGCCCATATGAGCAATGATTCTACAATACCTAAGAGATTGGGCTGGTCTATTGACATTTTAAAGAAAAGCTCACAAGAATCTTAAAAAAGATTACAATTATGTGAATATTTAAATTCGGTTACAACAAAATTAGGTTTTCTCTGCTATTAATAAAAGTTTGGTTGTGGTTATTTGCTTATGGGATAAGATTGAGTTACAGTATACTAACTTTCATTTTTGACATCTAAATTTTTTCTTCTACTATTTGGTTCCTATATCATGTCCTACCTCCCGTGGGAGCTGGTCATCTACTAAATAATTTTTTTTTCTTAATCTTCTTATCAATAAATTCTCTTCTGTATCTTATTTTTACTAATGAGCTATCCATAATAAAAACAGACAATAGAAAGTGTAGAAGAAGTATTAGTTTTTTATTAAATCAGGATTAGTATTAAAAATAAAGTGAGGAAATGCAGTTCAAATATAGTACTATATAATTGTTAAAAATTTCCTTTTTATAACCAAGAATTTATGCCAGACTGCGTTCTTGAAGGGCGTTAGAGATCACATAATGGTATAGGAAACATATATGGGTTCTTACAAACAATTCTTCATCGGAATCAATATAAGAAACTTACATGACTATGATGAAACTAGATATTCCTACTCCAGTGGATGATGATGAGATTGGTAAAATTTATCATTTTGCAGTTTATCATATTAATTACATAAATGACATTGTCGCTAATGTTTAAAGAATCGTGAATCATAGGTAAGATTTTATTAATTTTTTTGATTTCAACTTATAGGTATGAATCAACGGTAGTTGGTTGTAATACATAACATTCTTAATTCTTTCCTCGAATCGTACTACTAAGAAGGATATTCACTTATTAATATACAGTTTATAATGCAACAAGTTCAGGTATATTAAATAAAATCATGTGAAAAGAAAAAGAGGTATAAGATAACAATAACCAATTGTCGTAGGGACATCAAGTGCTTGATATTATACCCCAAATTATTTTGCCTTTTGGAAACTTTTAACGTTAGTTAGTTTGGTTGTAATACATTCCCCTCATTTACATTTTGTTAATGAATCGATTGATTTATGCTCATCAATAAAAAAACAAAGATGATAAGATTTCATCAAAGTTTATTGAAGTAATATTAATGCCACAAGATTTGACTTTTGTTTTCTCAAGTCATATATATAACTACAAATTTTATGAGGTTATTTGCACTAGGTTTAAAAGTAACAAGTCAATGGTAATGTTTCTACTAATAGCATAATAAGTACTTCACAAATTGAATTAAATAATAGTTTCTTTAAATTTCCTTTTTCCTTCTTCATTCTTTTTATTTCTTAAAGCATATTGGATTTCATCCCTTCAGTTAAGTCTTAGCAAAAAGTAAACATTTTTTGTTAGATGTGCTAAGGTGAAGAATTGCAATAAGCTACTTCTTGAGATGCAACTATAAGAGAGATGAATATTGAATAATGAAAATTAAAAGAGAAAGTGCAAGAGGGATATACAATTATTGTTTGCATTGGCAGCAAAATATAGGTTTATATTTGTAGAAGATGTTGACACTTGCTACTTTTAAACTTTCCAAATGAATGAGAAACAACACACAATCTAATGTGAATGAAGTTAGTCAACGAACTCAAAGCCCCATTTCTATTCTTCCTATTTATAAAATGTGTATTAAGTGTACAACATCATAACCAAGAAGAATAAGAGAATTAAGTATGTTGTTGCCTGCTTATTTTTTGGAGAAACAAGAAGGGTTGAAAGACTATTTTCAGTAATGAAGGGTTTATTTTTTTACGTAAAGTATTTTTTGTGTAAGACATTGTTAATTTTCCCATTATAAAATTTGAACACTGGTCGTGCCCATTTAGTATATATTATACATATAAAAAAAAATTTAGTTGGGAGTCCATAAAAAACAATATCTCTATTTTATTATTTTAAGGTAGGTGGAATTAGACTCAGTTTGACAACAATAAGGACGCTCCATGTAGGAATTAAATTACCAATTAGAGTTTCGTCCTATATATCTCAGGTATGCATTGAGGATGGGTTTTGATAGTTAGTTTTTTTGTTTTTATAGAAAAACAATGTCTGGTAGAAAGAGTAAGTCGTGAATCTTACTGGGTATTGCATAAAGCCCATTTGAAGGTCCAACAAGACCATTTTAAACATGAACTATATATCCATTAAGTCACTACTAAAGAAGTAGAACTCAAATCATTGAACAAAAAAACCTCGAGATATCGATTGAAAATGGCGCCCAGTTCTTAATTTGGACAATGCTCCGATAAATATGATATCTTTAAGGTACAATTACATATGCATAATAATAATGTACATCAATGCATATGCACTGTTTTTGTCTCCAATTTAATCCAGTTCTCTCAAAATTGACCTTAAAGAGAGATCAATCGCATAAAAACCTCCTGACAATTTTGAAGAACGTGAGTTTCATTCCTCTTTTCTGTAAATTTAAATGGAAAAGTTGAAACGTTAATTGATTATTTATTTTGAGTTGCACATTCTAGGGAAAAATAGTTTGGTGATTGAGCTTAAGCTTGGAGGTTCACTCTTGCTTATTGTACATAGCTCACTCCTCAAGGTAATTATATCTCTTGATATTATAATGAATTATTTACTTTAATGAGTTTGAGTTGAAATTTTTGAGTTTTTGCACTACCTTTTTGGGGTTATTTTAAATTTCTGTTGGGTTGAATATTTCCATTGTTTTTTATTTTTTTAATATTGTGTAACGAAATATTTACTTTTTTAAATAAAGGAACTTCTTTTGTTGTTGGAGAATACCTCAAAATCAACACATTTTGCAAACTCACCACAATTCTTAGTTGTACTTTTTTGAAATTTTAGTACTCTGTCTGTCTCTATAACAATGGGGGTTAGATAAAATCATAATTTATGCCTAGTTAAATATTGCTTGTTCGAAAAAAAAAAATTCAAATAGTGTTCCTTGTTAATTGAGTTAAAATATATTCATTTAATTAATTTTTATAGTCGGAGTCAATTTGCATGCCTCGACTAATCCACGCGTACATATTCTCTCTCACTAGCACATATATCTGGTAACTTTGCCTTACCAAAGACTAGAGGAGTGGAGATATATCTCCTTTATTTTAACTTTTTACATCTATGGGAAATAACCTCTTGGATAAATGCAGGCCGACTTTGTCTTGCCTTTCCATATCCTGCACATAGAAGAATCTAAGGTGTAGCAACATTGCCCTTTGTGTTTTGGGTTATAACTAAGACGATTAATTGATGCTAGAGAAAGAGCGTTGTACAAATTGTAAAATTCTACACTTCACTAAGGAAAATAGATCAATGATTTTTCTGTGATATTAGGTGTAAAACATGGTGATTCTATGAACAAGCTTTTTTTTACACTTTTTTCTTTTTGGTGCTTTTCACACCTATAAACAAGTGCATGGGGCTGATGTTTCTCATAAAGTACGTCTGTTTCTCACAGTTTGATCCAAAAAAAATTATTTTACCATTTTTAAAGATTAGCATATGTAAAAATATTCATATATGTATACCAAGAATAACCTTAGTGATGTCTACATGGTGCCACCATCATCCGAAAAACCCTTTTAATTTAATATATTCCCAGGAAAACCCTTCCCTTTAAGAACTCTTATATTAAACAATTCTTCACTTCAAACAACACAAACACTTTAGCAATTATTCGGCCCCAATAATCAGACTGTCTCAAAAGCGACACAACTTATATGCGGAACGATACCTTTTAACAATTGGAAACAACCAATATTTACTCCCCTTTTCAAAAGGTACTGCATCATTTATATTCAATATATACAGAATTGTGAATTTACATATTTCAAACTTTAATTTATATTCAATTTATACAACATTGTGAATTTGCTTATTTCAAACTTTCTTGCACATTTACTTCTAAAATGGAACTTTGATACACACGGTAATCTGGAAAAATCATATTAACAAGTTCCAAGATAAGTTGAGCAAAGGTTGTGAAATCATTATCATAAACTTCAAAGTTTAAGAAATAATTTGTTAATACATATCACTGCAATCAAATTTTAAAATATCATTCTTGCGGATCATTGCCATCAAAAAAATACAGAATGATACTGTTCAAATCCCTGCAAATTGTATCCAATCAGAAATGATTCTCTCCCTCCACAACAACATCATTGTCCAATCAGGCACATCAATGATTGTCATTTATATTATACACGATGTCCAATGTATACAATAAATAATTTTCCTCCTTAATTGTAGATGTGGTTGGATGCTTATATGGAATCGGTGATCTAGAGCGTATGAGTTTAAAGTGGAAGAAACGGGACATAAACATTCTCAACGATTCGTAATGTTCTAATCTCATCTGCATTACATTCAAATTCATTCATCCGAAAGAGGAAACTTGTAATTCTCTTGTAGTTAGGGCATGACTATCAAAGCAAGAATAACATTTTGGGAGGATCAAGAGAAAATATTTTACCCCTTCGTATATCCAATCCAATTCAGACCATACATTATGATCGTTATGGCTATAAATTTAAAGAATTAAGAGTTAACCATTTCTTCTCAACATACTGGAAGCTTTTAATAGTCACGAATAAAGGACAATATGACAAATAGGTTTAGTTTTTCAATAATAGTTGAACTAAATATTGCCGCCACCACAGCTAGAGAAATTTATGTTATATTAAAATCGATAACATCACCTCATTGCTTCATAAGTTCTCAAAAAACTCAGTTGATGTCCATACTATTGACACTGCAAATGCAAGTAACATTAATATTGCAAAAGTTATGTTCGAAAATCGAATGACTATTGTAGGGTTAGTAGATTCTAATTAGAGTACCGACATAGAGGTAAGTACTATAATAAACCTTTCGCACCGAAAGCTCAAGGCATTGAATCAACATGCTACTTTAATATATGTATATATATATATATGTGTGTGTGTGTGTGTGTGTGTGTGCACGAGTGTGCGTGTGCATTTGCGCGTGTGCGGGTGCGTGGGTTCGTGGGTGCGGGTGCGGGGGTGTGTGTGTGTGTGTATATATGTGTGTGTATATGTGTGTGTGTGTGTGCGTGCGTGTGCGTGTGCGTATGCGTGTGTGTGTGTGTGTGAAGACTACTTTGATCATGTTTTATGGGGTTGCAATGAAAAATCTGTTGATTACTTTTGATCACAAGTTGATTAACAGATAGTACAAAAGTGAGATTGATGTACCGTCCTATATTTGCAGTCTATGCGGGATGGACTTGGTCTTCAAACTAAAATTGAACAATTTCAATTTGAATGAGAGGTCGGAAGATTATACAATCACACAGGTTTATGTGCTTATAAAGAATTAGAATGCAGCACCCCATAAGCAAAGACAAAAAGGTAAAATGCTACAGAGTAATTATGCTTCTAATACATTTTCTTTTGATAGGTACATCATTCATCTTCTAGAAAATTCATCATTAATTATTTTTACATACAGGGAAAAGAAAAGTGGAAGATTCACCTGAACTAATTGACTATGAGGGAGGATAAAACACAGAATACTCAAAAGAAATTCTTAGTGGATGGTAGGCTTCCATTTCAAACAGAAGAGATTATTCGAGAAAGTCTAAAAAGAGAAAAAACTTATTCTAGACGACAAAAGACAGAGTGACGATGACACCATAAAAAAGGGCAAGGTAGAGGATTTTTCTATGCTAGGGACCTTAATATTATTAGTTTGATCAAGTAGTGTCTATTTGTTACTTGCAAAACTCTACATTGCTAACAATGTCTAATTTGTATATCATATGGTTTTGATGTCTGTTATGGTTGGGAAGTATTGCAAAAAATACTTCCCTTACTATAAATGTACGTGTCTATAAAAGTTGTGTTGTTTATGTGCCATATTTGGATCCACATTTTTGCTCTTAATGTTTATGGTACCTACCCCTACACACCAAGACGTGAATAACTCCTTCAAGCAATTGCATTTTAAAGCTCCAGAACAACAAACCTATTACACTGTGGCATTACATTGGTGTAACTGAAAATGTCATTTTTTACACTTATTTAACTACACTAAATAAAAAAGATTCAACAAATTTGAAAATCATGGTGCCGCGCGAAGCACGAACAATTTTCCTACACTTATCTTCTGTAAAAGAGCAATTTGATGTTAATTTGTGACAATACATTGTCCGTGCTTTGCGCGGCACCGTGATTTTCAAATTTTGTTGAATCTTTTTCTTAGTTTTAGTGTAGTTAAATAAGTGTTAAAAAATTACATTTGAAAATCACGTTGTGCACCATAATTGTAAAAAATTAATATCAATTTTCTCTTTTACAGTAGATGAGTGTGTCTGATATAAATACTAGCATACTTTTTGAGGTAGCATGTCTTATTTCTTTTCACTCAGCCCTTCCCTGTCTCTTGTCTCATTATATTTCATATAATGTAGTTATAAAATACAAAGCATTGTTGTGTGACCTCATGGGTTATTTGGTGAATATGAGACAAAATCTTTTGATTATGTTGAAGGTTCATTCTAGTTTATCATATTATAGGTGTTCAGCAAGAAGGCAAGGAAATAAAGGTTTCCTTAATTCATGTAGTTGTCCGGGTTGATTTATTTTCTCTTCAAATTTTTTTAACAATAGTCTACGTGACTTAAGCATACATATGAATCTTCCATGTACTATCAAAACATTAAATTTCTCATGAAGTTTTCTTAGTCTTCTATTTGTTTAAATGCCATTTGCAATGTTAGTGCAGGTTATATGTCAAAAGCAATTTCCATGAAGCAAGATAACACAGAAATGAAGACCATGGTTAGTCAATAATCGTAGATGTGCATGTCTTAGCTTTGGTAGTTCAATAATTGACTTCTGTGTTACATTTTATTTTATATGCAAAACCAAACTGTCTCGAAATTGAAGGATTATGTAATGAGGTTAACTCATTGCCAAAAATGGCAGTAAGAGTTATTGCTAATGTAAGATTCTACAATGATAGTAATGGTTTTAACAATGTTATGACATTATTGACTTTCTGTTCCAGAGACACATAAATCTGGGTCAGCATTTAACTACGTTTACATCCAAACCTTCATTCCTTTGCAACATTGATATGGAGAAAACTCTTGTCGAGGATAAAAGCTATTATATGTGAGTAAATGAAACTTTTCATTCCAATGACTGATGTCTTTTGCATATTTAGAGCATATCCACCTTTCAACTCTCTCTTAAATATTCAATGGTACTCAGATGTCTCCGTTGCACCAAGTTCTTGTAGTCAAATGTTGGAGAACTTTAAATTCAAGTCCACCTTTTGTTGTCAAGAAAAATCCTTTGCATGCATGATATGATGCCATGTAGTATTTTATTGTGTGTGAGCAAGGGTGTGCTACATTTCTCCTTTCTCCATTTTTTTATTATGTAGTAAAGAAACAAGATTATTATCAATCAGTAGGAAAACAAGCATATACAGGTGCATATAAATCTTTGCCACTCCACATCGTACAAACCTAGAGAGAATATGATGAATTTTTCTCAATTACTTCTACTCTTAGTGCATAAAATAACCACGTAGAGAAAAATGTCAGCAATATTATCAACTCATGTTCTGCACTTTAATCTACAGTTGTATTGCCATCTGTAGATGTCATGAGAAATATATTGTTACTATTGAATTCCTTGAAATTTTTATTGTATTGTCTCCTTGATTTTCAGGAAATGATTGTCCATTAGAGGAAAGGATTATTAGAAAAAAGTGATATATATAATGAGCTGGAAGTGCAAGAGAGGGAAGGGGTCTGGCTTTACCCTTTTCCTTTTCTTCTGAGGTGAATGTTTTCATGTTCTATTTGCATACTTTTTCCTCACTAGGTAAGTGCATATTGTTTGTGTACATACGCATGAACCACTTATTAATGTTCTATGTCATCTCATCTTGTTCTCAATAACAAATTAATGGTTGGCAGAGAAGATTTTTGAATATTTGAGGAAAGTATAGTTATTTGTTCTATTCTTTCACATGGTATCCATGCTTTTAGTATTACCATAGAACCTCAAATGACATATTGAATTTCTGTACTTTTTTATAGACAAGAACTACTTCACTGCTAGGTAATTTGGAACAGAGTGACCAACAAAAATCTGATGAGGCTTTAAATCAGTTTGAGAATAATCTTACTAAATTAGATGGACAAACTAATCCCCTAGGTATGGAATTCATTGAGAAACTTATTACCCAAAATGAGAATGATGATCTCACAAAAAATCTTGATGAAGAGGAAGCTGATAATATAGTTCTTCGAATGGATCCTAATAGTTCTCCTTGTCTTGATAGATTTGGGGGAATTTTCTTTTGAACATGTTAATGTGGATTTTCACTCATTTGAGGTATATTGACTTGATTTAATTTATAATTGGTTCTTTTAATGTGGTTTTCATAATATTTGGAGAAAAATGAATGTAGGGTTTATTTAGAAGAAATTTGAAAAAACAAGTGAAAACGAGGTAAAAAGGTCAATAGGAAGAAAGAAGAATTGATAGAAACTTAGAGTAGAGAGAATATTGTGGTTTATAATTTTGGGAAAAGATTTTGAAGGTAAGTTGCCTGAAAATTCATATTTGGTCTTGATGATTGGGTGCCAAATAGTAAAATCTCTTGTTCTCTTCTCCATTCCTTGTTATATATTATATGAATTATAGGTGTAATTGTGTATATGAAATTGATGTTCAATTCTATAAACACACAATACTATTTTGGAGATTAGTGTTGACTTATAATGATTAAGACTATCTATGATTAGTTTAGGTCTTTAATTGTAATGGATCATGGAGAATGGATTCAATTCCTAAATTTTTAATTCCCATGTATACTTCGTTTGATAGTATCTTTGCCGAAATCTATGATTTTGTTACAAAAATCACGTCTTTCCAATTGCCGCCAAATTGTTTCTTGTGGGATTGACCCTGATGCTTCTTGGGTATTTTTTTGCTAACAACCTCTTACTTTTTGAACTTATTTTGAGGGTAATTTGAGTGCTATCACCGCTTGGAGCATTATATAATGGAAGTGATTGATTTTGTTCGAAGTTATTTCAATGGGGCTTAGTTGACTAAGTTGTATTCTATTTCTTGTCTAATTCTTATTCATAATGTTAATAATCCTTACTATTTTCTTATATAACGCCTATTGTCCTTAGTAACTTTATAATAAGATTATTTCCAAGATCTTAAATGATGTACTGGACACAATTCTTCCTATGATTATATTTGGAAATCAATCTTTTTTTGTACATGGTACATTGATTACTGAAAATATTCTTTTACCGGAAGAAATTAATCATGGTATTAAAAGAAGAATGGAACAGGAAATGTGTTCATTGAACAGGATATGTCTAGAGCATATGATATGACTGAGGTAATTATCAATTTCTTTTTGATATTTTATGAACATTTGTTTTTTCTGAAAGTTAGTTTAGTGTTATGAAGAGATCCATTAGTAATATATTGTACTCTTGTCCTTGTTAATGGATGTAGAAAACATTTTTTTCATTGAGAGAGCTAACATTTTTTCTAAAATGTTAAACCATTTGAATAGCAATCAACATTTTAATTTTATAATCATAAGACAAGACCCTAACGATAATCATTTATCTTATGTTGATGATATTATCCTTTTTTTCTTAAGTTTGTGGCCCGAAGATTAATGAGGAAATTTTTTTTTATGAAATGGGATTATTAATTATACACATAAGCATTTTCTTATAACATATTTGGGTTATCACTTGTACATCGGAAAAACTTTGATTTCAAGTTTAACTGATATGATATCTAAAATTATCAAAGGAACTACAAGATGGACAGAAATCTCTTCTCCATTGGGGATGAGCAATATCGATTAAGAATGTCTTACAATATCAATCCTTAAAAAGGTTGAAAGACAATTAATTAGATTCTTTTGGAGAACTGGTGATGAGGAAGAATAATACTACTGGTATACATGATATATTTATGTTTTCCAATTGATTAAGGTGGTGGTGGGTTCAGGACTACGATGGAGAGGTATAAGCAATATACGAGAGGTCATACCAGCCTATTTTGGAGCAAAATTTTTAGTGGTAAATGGCTATTCAGACTTTATTTTAGAATGTGATTTCCTTTTTATTGCAAATATAATGAAGGATTAATCTCAAATGGCCTCGATACTGTGGGATGCTATTATGGAGACTGGAAGAATGAATTTGCAGGCCAATGTGATAGGTCGACATTGCTGCATAGAGGGGAATCAAGTGGCAGATGTACTACCTAAATATTATTTATATAGAAAGTAAGTGTTGATTTTTATCCTAAAGATTTGCCAAAATATGTATCTAGTATGTACACCATTGATGCCATTGTCATATCCAGCTTAAGACATGAAAAAAAATATTTTTGAGTCACTATCTATATCTGTCTTTCTTAAGTTTTTGTTGTATATGAGCTTATTTCAAGGCCTAATGCTAATTAATAGAGGTTTAGGAAACTGTCCCCCTCTGTTTGTTTTATGTAAAGATCTTTGAAGAAATAAGAGGTTTAACCACCAAGGGCGTAAACCATATAAGTTCAAATCAAATAAAAGAGCATTATATTGAAAACATTCATTTAAATAGGCATAAATCACTTTATTTCCTTTAAATAAAAACATAAAATTAACTTTTTTTTCAAAAAATCAGGCAACTTAAAAAAAATTAAATTATTTTCACTATAAATAGGAGAAACTAACCTTACTTTTAAATTAGATGAGGGTAACAAGACTTTATGTCGGCCTCGGCCTCCCATGTTGCATCCTCAACTAGGTGGTTCTTCCGTAACACCTTTACGGAAGTGACCTCCTTATTCCTTAACCTTTGAACTTGTCTATCAAGGATTTCAATAGGAACCTCCTCATAAGAGAGGTTCTCTGGAACAATTAGAACCTCATGGGAAGCATAGACTCGGGATTATCGATAAACTTTTTAAGCATGGAAAAATGAAACACCGGATGAACCAAAGACAATTCACTAGGTAACATCAAGTCATATGTATCCTTGCCAACCCTTTGCAAATTTCATAATCACCCACATAACGAGGAGTCAACTTCTCTTTCTTGCCAAATCTCACCACCCTTTCATAGGTGAAATTTGTAGGTACACTTTATCACCTTCTTCAAACTCTAAGTTTCTTCTCCTATGGTAAGCATATGACTTTTGCCGGCTATAGTCTGTTTTCAAGAGATTCCTTATTATATGAACCTTGTCAAAAGTCTTATTAATCTATTCGGGACCCAAACGTGAAGACTTCCCCACGTCAAACCATCCAATTAAAATCTACATCTCCTACCATACAAGGCCACAAAAGGAGCCATAGATATAGATGAATGGTAACTATTGTTGTAAAAAAAACTCAACCAAAGGCAAGTGTTTATCCCAATTTCCCTTGAAATCAATTATAAAAACTCTAAGCATATCATCAAGGGTTTGAATAGTAATATCCACAGGACGTATCATTTGGAGATGAAAAACAGGCTTTATTTAACGTCGCGGCACAACGCAACTTGAATCATTCATAATTTAGCTCAAGCACCTCCAAATCAAGATTTGACGGATAGTCTCTACTCACTATTATGTTAATCATGTCCGCATACCATGGCACTTCAGATATATCCAAAGCAATAAATTTCTCATCTTGAAACTCTTTCCGTATTTGCTCAGCCTCATTTACATGTGAGAAGTCCTCCAACATTTATAAGTGGTCCTCTATCTGATTTTTGTACCTTTCTTATCTTTTGATCTCAAGGTCAAATTCTTGGAGAAGTAGTATCCCAAAAATTAGTCTTGGTTTATCCTCTTCATAATGAATAAGTACCTGATAGATGCATGGCCACTGAAGACAATTACTTTGGTGCTTACAAAATACAATCTAAACTTGTTGAAGGTGAACACTAGAGGTAAAATCTCCTTCTCAGTTACTGTGTAATTTGCTTGCATAGAGTCAAGAACGCACCTACTGCTACATTATTAGCATCACACATAATTTCAAATGGTACTTCTCAGGTTCAATTAGAATAGGAGCCTCAATTAAGCTCTGTTTCAACATCTTAAAAGCTCTTAAACACAATGCATCAAAGTCAAGCTTCACCTCCTTTTGTAAAAACATGAATGGCCAAGAAAACTACGCACCCCATTTTACAGAAATAAAAGGGGGGAAATTTTGAATGACTTCTATTTTGGCCTTATAAACTTCAAAACCAGATTTAGAAACCTTCTGTCCCAAAACTATCCCCTCTCTAACGAAATCATGATACTTCTTCTAGTTTAATACTAAGTTCGTGTCTTCACATCTAGCAAGCACTTTATAAAGATTCTGTAGACATAACTAAAAGGATTTCCCAAGGAATGAAAAATTATCCATGAATACCTCTAAAAAATCATCCACCATGTCATTGAAAATGTCACTATACACCTTTGAAAAATCACTGGAGCATTGCAAAGTCCAAATGGGATGCGTTTGAAATCATATTTTCCATATGGAAAGGCAAATGTGATCTTTTCCCAATCTTATGGTGTAATTATGATCTGATTGTACCCGGAATGCTCATCTAAGAAGCAGTGGTACAAATTTTAAGCTCTGATCAATGAAAGGTACAGGATAATGATCTTTCTAGGTAGTATCATTTAGTTTCTTGTAATCCATACAAATACCACACTAGTCCCTGTTCTCGTCTCGTAGGAAACGATTCTTTCTTTATTCCTTATCACAGCCATACCTCCCTTCTTGGTAACACATTGTACCGGACTGAGCCACTTTCTATAAGAGATCTGGTATACAATCACAACATCTAACCACTTTATAACTTTCATCGTTACCACTTCTTTCATCTTTGGATTGGGACGGCGTTGTTGTTATTCTTTGGATTTGTAATCCTCTTCCATGTAAATTCTATGCACACACAATGCCGGACTAATCACAAGAATATTAGTCATCTACCAACAAATTTCTTTCTTTCTTCTCTTAAATATCCACAATGCAGCCTCAACCTGTAAATCAGAGAAATCTGCAGAAAGTATAACATGCAATGTTTCATTAATACCCAAATACAAATACCTTATGTGAGCCGGTAGAATATTTAGTTTCAACATAGGGTCTTCTACTATCGTTGGTTTTGGTGGAGGGCCTAACTCGCAATCTAATGACCCTACATGAGTCATACGAATGTCTACTAAAGCTACATTTAAGCATTATTAAGGCTCATGAGCTTCAGTATCTCCCTCTAACTCATAACCCCCTATCACTTTCCCTAATGGATCTTTAGGTATAAGCAAATGTTATTCTACTATGTGATATACCTCAGTAATAGAGGACAAATATTCATAAAAAGAAGGCAATTTTAAACCGCAGAAGACATCAAATACTTCAACCTTGTCATGTGCCATAATTTTTAGTTTACCAGCTGCTACATCAATCAATACCCTATCTGTGCCCATGAAATGTCGTCAGAAGATGAATGGGAATTTATAGGGTTCAAAATCTAAAATAATAAAATCTACAGGAAAATCAATGAACCTACTTGCACTAGAAAATCTTCTACCACCCCCTCTGTCCTAACAATGGATCTATTCACGAGTTGGAGAATAACAATTCTTTTTTTTGGACTCCCCAATCCAAGCTTCTGATACAAAAATAAGAGCATCAAATTTATACTTTCCATCAAATCACATAACCCTCGGCCATGTGCCTTTTGCCCAATAGTATTTTGCACAGTAAAAATACCCAAATCCTTTGACTTTTTGGGCAGTCTATTTTTTATGCTTGAGATGCACTTCTCCGTAAGTGCTACAGTTTAAAACTATATGAGCCTCCTCTTTCTCTCTATAATGTCCTTCACGTATTTAGCATACTTCGAAATAACCTACAAAATGTCAATCGAAGGTAGATCAATGTGGACGTGTTTAAGTAGAGAGAAACTTACTCAAGCATTCATGTTTCGTGTAAATTTACACGGACGTCTGTTAAGACATCATTTATGAAGCCAGTTGGTAACCACGACAAAAATGGCCCATTTTAAAGTTTAAACGAGCCCAGAGTCCACCTCACCCATTTTCATCGAACCCCAATCCTTCCAGTGTAAAATCGATGTTGTATCACCTAAGCACTTCTTTAATACGGATACATAAAACATTGGATGGACAGAAACTAGCTCTGCATGCAATATCAACTCATAGGCCACCTCACACACACACTGTAGGATCTCATATGGCCCAATATGCCTCAGACTCAACTTTCCCTTCCTTCCAAACCTCATCACTCCCTTCATATGTGATATCTTCAAATAGACCTGGTCACCAACATCAAAATCTAAGGGACGTTTTTTTTGGCCTAATAAGACTTCTGCCGACTATAAGCAGTATGCAACCTGTCCCTCATCACCCTGACCTTCTCTAAGGCATTATAAATGATCTATAGACCGAAAATAGTTGACTATCCAACCTCGAACCACCCTACTTGAGACCTGCACCTCCTACTATGTAGTGCCTTGAACGGTACCATCCCAATGCTAGAGTGATAGTTGTTATTGTATGATAACTCTATCAAAGGCAAATGGTAGTCCCAACTACCTCTAAAGTCAATCACACAAGTTCTGAACACGTCCTCTAATGTCAAAATAGTGAGATCTGCCTTCCCATCAGTCTGAGGATTAAAGGCATTACTAAGCTTTACCTGCGTGCCTAAGTTCTTCTTGAAGGATCTCCAGAAATGTGAAGTGAACTGAGCTTTACTATCTGAAATTATAGACAAAGGAATCCCATGCCATCTCACAATCTCATCAATGTTGAGTCTCGCATAATCCTCAGGTCTATAAGTATACTTCATAGGGATAAAGTGGACAGACATAGTCATCATGTCCACAATAACCCATATGGAGTCATATTGTCTCCTAGTCCTTGGAAGACATACCACGAAGTCCATATTAATGGCCTCTAACTTTCATGTCGGAACCTTAATCAACTGAGTAAGACAACAAGGATTAAGATGTTCTGCCTTAAACTGTTTTTCAATTATGACACTTGGACACATATTCAACAATGTATCCAATAGATCTGTTAAAAATCATGATACATCTTGGTGGAACCTGGATGTATGGAATATTTGGAACCATGGGCCTCTCCAAAAATCTTGGTCTGCAAATCATCCACATCTAGTACACATAGTATGTCCTAGTACCTAAGTATTAGGTTACGTCCAAAAGCATTTGACTCATTCAACTTAACCAACGTTGAGTCCTTCAGCTCGATCAACACAAGATCAAGATTCTGACCCTTCTTGACTTCAACTACTAACAATTATTCAAAATTAGGATTAAATGAAACACTCTCACTATTAGAGTCATCTAACTGCACACCCAGTCTTTCAAGTATATGTGTATATTTCACGAACTCTTTCTTCTCATCCTCAACGTGGGTTGTACTTCCCATTCTCGTCCTGCTCAATGCATAAGCTACTACATTAGCCTTACCTAGATGGTAGTGGAGATTCATGTAATAGTCCTTTAACAGCTTCAACCACCTCCGCTGACGTAGATTCAACTTCTCTCACTTAAAGTAGCCTATCCTCATGTAGCCACTCTTTCTTTTCTTGTTCATCTTCTAGCATAAATATAGTCTATTAGTCATTTCATTTAGTGACATTGATTTTTAGGGCGTAGATGCAACTTGTATCACTTGCACTAGCCTATAGTCATGAAGTCATTCTTTTCTTTACATATTAACTTTTAATTCATTCTTAACACTTTCTTTTGGAGTATGCATTATATTTGACTTTATATCATTTTTCACTCCTCTTACGTGATCCTCAGCAATCTTAGATCCTTTGTAAACGGGAGGATTTATCCTGCTGAAGTACCTTAACAAGTTAACCATGGTTCTTGCAGGTGGGTTCTCCATGGGAACACCTTATTGCTCGTCGTAGTCTAAGCTTGTAAAGTGATGTTTCGACCATCTATACCAAGGTTGTCCTCACTTCTCCATCTGTCAACCCAGTTGGGTTTACATGTATCTCAATTCAGCAACTGGGATATGGGGATGATCTTTGTTGTCCCTCCTTGTGTTCATTTTCTGAAATAGTAGAATTGATGCTAGATACACTCATAACACCAATGAATTAGACATTAGAGAAGGCATGATAAGATCAATAGAAGGGAATTTTCTTACACATCATATAGGCTATTATTCAGGATAGTGGTACACTTAACTGCCATGACATAGAAACTACTTAATGTTGTTTATGTAAACTTATTATCCTTGAAATTTAATCTTGTGATCTGATACAAATTTTGTCACGACCAAAA
The DNA here is from genome assembly GCA_027704865.1 of Solanum neorickii. Lineage (NCBI taxonomy): Eukaryota > Viridiplantae > Streptophyta > Magnoliopsida > Solanales > Solanaceae > Solanum > Solanum neorickii. Next base: position 8,948,871 of record JAKWJC010000363.1, on the reverse strand, counting down.
TCTAGACCCCAGACGAGACTGGCGTCATTGACCTCTTAGAAGTTGGAGACAAGCCTACCTACGTCATTGTTACTTCATCTATGTAAATTTTAGCAAAAAATAGAACTTTTGTTACTTAATATTATATTAAGTCATTCTACTTATACTCATAAACGTTCACAATCACTCATATAATATTAAGATCATCGAATGAAAGAAATAATCCATAAATGCATTAAACATATTTTTGCCAAAACCAACCAATAAAAAGCCTGAAATGAAAGTGCAAAAGAAACACTAGTGGTACATGCTCCAATAGCTAAAGCCTACATATAAGATAGAAAATAACAGTAGACATCGTCGAAAGCATGACGGCTTACAAAATTTGAATGAAAACTCCACGGACAGATACCTACAACATCGTACTGTAAGCTTTAACGTCTACCTGTACATGAACCAAAAAGTAGATATTGTATGTGATTAGTAGACACTTGTACTATGTATGGGTATATTCAAGCACACACAAAGGACATGCATGAGTAAGAATAGCTATTTCGCAAAAACGTGATTTACGGAAAGTCAAATCATTGGACATGTCAGATTTTGATAAAGAAAGTCAATGGACTTTGCAAATTTTGTTTAGGAAAGTCAGTGGACTTGCATAATTTGGATTTAGGAAAGTCATGCCATGAGAGCAACATTAATCATCATACGTATCATATTGCACACAACACATAGCATATTACATATAGCACACAACATATTGCATATAACACTTAACATATTTCATATCATTCGATCATATGCCATGATCATTGGAATCTTGGACTTGACATTAAGACTTCCCAAAATAAGGACTCAACATATAGGACCTCAACTAAGGAGCCTTCATTAGCAAACACAGAATCTGCTTCATTCATTCATACATACTTCATTTAGTTCATTCATACGCAAGTGTAAACACCAACTATACCTAGGATGAAGTTTAAGACACTAATCGGGTTCGCTGTGCAATGTCCAAGAATGACCTAGTGCCATTACTTAAGTCTTGATCACCTCATGATTCTCTTATCCTAACACCGTTGGTCTCATTCATTTCATTGTGTGCATCATTGGAGGCTGGCCTCATTCATTTATTGGGAACTTTAACTTTAACCGACATAGATCATGTGAGAATCATGAAATCCAGTGTCTGCCCCACACTGAAAAGAGGTGGAATCACCGTCCAAAGTGACCCCAAACAAGATAGCATATATAGGGAATTGAACCGTGCTAGATCCCTAATTTGGTAGTATAGGTTCAAAGACTAGGAGATATAAGAAGACCCATACACGGCATGCCGGGCACTCTTATCTCATGAGAGTTACGTGAATGTCCACCCCTCCCAAAAGAAGGCATCACGAATTATAGCTAGCCTGTCGGTGCTCAATATAAAGTTCCATTTCATTGAACTCATATGTCATGAAAGATGACTTCTAGGATGAGGATATAATATATCAATAGATGATTTCTCATGTCATAATTAGTATCAAGTATACATTAAACTCAATACACTCATTAGAGTATTCATTGAGACTGGTCTTTTCAATAACTTTAAACTCTCATAAGTGAGTACATTTTCGTAACATTTACTTAGTCTCATTTGAGATTGGTCTCAAATTTAACATTAACCACTTATCATTTTCTCACCACATTAATTAGCTTTAGCACATTTGCTCTTCATAATTACACACCCTTTTTTTTACGTGAATGTTAAATTCATCATATGCCAATTCACTTGGCCATTTAGTGTGTTCCACACTATTACTTAACCCTTTTAGGAGTTCATCATTTTGTTACATACATCTTAGGTTCACATACTTTTGAATGTATGCTAGACTTATGGCTCTATACATACAAGCCATGAGGATTCATTCATAGTTCGTTTAAGTGATTTATATCTTCCTAAGATTTTCTGATACAAGAGTTATGCATCTTGTATGTATGCCAAGATCATCAATAATATTTTCTGATACAAGAGTTATGCATCTTGTATGTATGCCAAGATCATCAATTTCGATCTATGTAGGCAGTATCATTTGAACATTTATTCACGTATGAGTTATGTAGCAATACGGAAATAAGGCAAGGAACCCGATTTTGAATCCATTTGAGAACACCTAAATTTTAATTAAAAAAAGTTTTACCCACACGGCTTGGGGACCCAAAATCGAGCCCAAACGCCTACTTTTTATTTTCCCTTGATTTATCTCTTTATTTTTTTTCGTTCATTGGGACTAAGAGGATGTGGGATCGAACTCCCACAACCTCATTTTCTTTTAATTTACTTTTTCCTTAAACCATTTTTTTTACGAGAGGGTGTGGGATCGAACCCCCACGGCCCCACCTTAAATTTCTTCTTAATTCCTATTATTCTTCCGAGAGGTCGTGGTTTTGATCCCCACTTGCCTCAACCTTTATTTTTCATTTAATTTTTCTTTAATTCTGACCAAGAGGTTTTGGGTTTGAATACCATTACTCTCATTTCTTTAATTTTGTTTTAGTTTTAGGGGAATCGGCTAAGAGCTCTCGAGTTTGAATCTCGTGTGCCTCACACCATTTTATTTTAATTAATTATAACTTTCTTATAGTGAAGTCTTGGGTTCAATACCTACTGACCTCACATGTTTTAAACATTATTCTGAAACCCTCTAAACTTCAAACTTTAGCCTAAACTAAGCTAAAACAATGCTGGAAATTTGGTCATGATTTCCATCTCCTTTTCATCAATATTTACACATTAGTTCTTAGGATAATTCACGGATCATTTAGTACATCATTAGGTGCAATTTTCATTGATTCGTTTAGCTAATAGTTTTCACTCAAATCAGCCACATAACACAGCATATGAACATCACGATTTACACACGTTCTTGCACATAAAATACAAAGATTTAAACATGCCATTTCATGATCTTATCCATGACAAAGAGTCACGACAATACACCTACAAAACAGTATCCCACATTTCCGTAAAACATCCGAACATACATGCATACACATAATCATCATGAAAATACGTTACATCCCTTTATTCTACCAGCAAACATATCCAACCTACGAATCAATGGGATATACTTACATGGAGATGCAACGGGGAACAATCCTAGTTTTTGGATTAGAATTGACTGAATATTAAAGGTCTCTTGTGAAAGGTATGAAGAGTAAGAAAACCCAAACCTAATTTTGACATTTATTCAACACACGACCTTCTGTACAACCCCATCTCCAAATCACGTTCAAGTCTCGGAACTCCAACTCCACTCGATGGAAAACTTCTCCCTTTGCCTAACGTTTTTGCTTAGCGTTTGTATATGTTTTGATTATATTTTTTTCATGTGAGTTCTTCAACTGTGAATAACTTTGGTTGTGTTTTCTTTTCTTACAATTTTTTTGGGTAGATAAAACATGAGAAGAGTTGAGAAACGTGAGAGAGATGAGCGTGAGAGTGTAGTTTAGGATAAGAAGTTTTAGTTTGGGAATTAGTCAAATTAGGACTCCATATTAATTTTTATAAAAAATCTTATTTAATTAGGTTAGTGAAATGACCATAAGAACCATTAAAAATCATATTTTAAAACTCAACTCAAATTCATTTAATGGATGCTTCCGTTAAGATTCGAACCCGGGTGGAGTGACCGCTGCGAAACGGGGTATTTCGGGTTGACCCTACAAGAACCATCCACCAAAGTAAATTAATATTATATAAATTAATTCCTTAGAGTAATTACGATATTACCCTTTGCCTGTAAAAGACCATTTGACCCCTAGACCCTCCAAACTTAAGATTTCCCCTTTTTATGTCCGATAAAGACTCATCCGATTGAATATTCATATTCAGGATGCCTACCTGGCTGGACCCAACCTTTCCTAGCTCAACTAACTGACCAAGTTAGTTATCTTGGATCTCGTAAGGGTATAGAGTCTTGTTCTACGAGAATCAATTCCGTGTGTACCCAATCTAATTGTAGGTATTTTAGAAACATTAAGCATTACTTAGCATATCCATTTTTAAGGTTGTTACATCTACTTTGGCCAGTAGACCATACTTTTTTGTGTGGGGTTTTATGACTCCGGTTCCATGTTTAGAATAACATGGTCTATGTCGGTTAAGTATATAGTTTCCCATAAAATAAAATGGCCAATGTAAGTAAATGACTAAGACCCTCATTAGAATGTAATAAGGGATGTTACTTAGGATATGTGAAATTAATAAACCCATCTAGACCTTGCATAAGTAGCTCCTTAGGATGTTCTAGAAAGGTGTTGTCATGCATGTCACTATGTATGTGTTCTTTATGCCTGACATACTATTTGTCTACTTGTTATGAATGTGTGCATGATATGAGTCTTTATGCATGATGTTGATATTTTTAACTATATGATGAAGGTCTTGCTCGACATAAATGAAGTTGTCTCCTTTTAATATGTTGATATATGACTTAGATGTAAATGCTTGTAGTCTCATGATAGGTTTACGAAGTATGTCAGAGGTTATGGGGTTCTACATGTACATTGCACTAGTAGACTTATATTGGGGGAATGATTTAGGTCTTATAAGGTTCTACGTGAAGTAAAATAAGTATATGTGCATAATGACTAGGAGTTCTCTATAATCTTCTTTTAGTCTTGGCTTAAATATGTCTACGTTGTACTATACTTTTAAGATGATATGTGTTTGCTTCTGTAAGTAATATGTATGGTTTTTCTTGTGGTCCTTAGATGATGCATTGCACCAAGTATCACTAAAGGGTTACTTCGGAGGCTTATGAATTAAAAGAAATAGTTCACTCTTAAGGAGTGAGATCACTTTACAGTGACCTCAAATGGGACTTAAATTCTATATGCCATTTTCTATGGTGTTTCGCTTTTTATTGTTTTTATATGAAGTATATAAATTATATAAATGGTATTGTTTTAATATTTTATAAAGATTTACTCTAAAAGGCATGAAGTAAAATTTTCAAGAAAATGTCCCTTTTAAATGCATGGTTTTGCATGGTTGTGATACTTAGTGTCTTCTTGTACTTACCCATTCATCTCTACTTTTTTACACAAAGTGTATGATTTGGATGCTTAAAGGATGTTTATGATTGAAAAGATAGATATGATTCTCAAGCTCAAGGAAAGGGGTCTTTATGTTCCAAGGATTCCCTACTTATGACTTAATGTAAAGTTTATTAAATGATGTATAGACATGTGTTATGTTTAATGGGTCAATTCCCTAATGTTTTTTAAAGTTGTTGACTTGAGGATGGTAAAGACACATAGGGTCAAAATATGTATTATGACTTATTTTTGTATATATATGAAGTTAAGTTTCTCGCATATGTTTTGCTATGAAAAGTTTTAAATTTTCCACTAAATTTACTATGTCAATGCGATGAATGATAACTATGGGCTTGTACATCATCCCCGAGAAGTCAAGTACACCATTTTAGCTCCCAAGATGTGACAGACGTGGAATCTGAGCATGAGGTTTTTTAAACATATTTAGGGACAAAGAAGTCTCATATTGCCATGTATAGTATAGTCTATTAGCATTTGTGCTGAGTCGCAACACATAAAATGTATGAGAGGCTGTAAGTTGATAGATTTTCCCTTCATCATCATTCTCATTTCGTGCATTAGAACTGAAATATTTAAGATATCTCTTTAATGTTTTCTTCTCCGGTGGTCTTTTTAGATGTGATTGCTTGGATGAGATTTTCCTTTATGAATGAGGGAGAAACAGTGAGTTTACATGCTTATCTTTGTTTTATGGTTGTATGAGTATGTGTGAAGGTGAATCTTGTATTTTTGGATGATGTGATACAATTTATCGCGATCTATGAAAACTTATGTGATGCAGCATGTTATATTGAGAAATGTATGTCATGATATAGTTAAATTATTTTAGAAGTTACTTTGGTTAAAAATGAGTCCTTTTTGAATGATGTGATCCTATAGGGTTTTGCATGATAGTATCCTAAAAATATGATTTCAAGTTTAAATATTTAGTGACTACCTAAGGAAGCATGCTACCCTAGGATTATGTACTAAAAAGTGTTCAATGTCTCCCTTTGTATATGTGGTAGTTGATAAGTTGCTTGTATGCATTGGAGTCCTTTGTATAGACTTGATCCTAGTTCTAATGATAGTGTGCAAGCTTATGTAGGATTACTGGGTAAAGCTTTGTCTCTTATATTGTCATGCTTTTCCCATCCATTGCCTAAATGTTGCATTTTTGGAATTTGGAAGCATGCTCACTGTAAAGCTAGGCAGTTTACATTAACATTTTTGGACAATCAACTAAATTATCCTTTAATTTGAAGTTGTGAAAATATGTATAGAATTAATGCATATGAACATGATAATGAATATATAAAAAAAGAGATTTGTTATTTGGAATTAAGAATGAGAGTCTTATGGAATGATGAGTTGTAGAATTATTTTTAACTTCTTATTCTCTTGTGAGTTCTTTTATGTTTTGGAATTGAAGGTAGTACTCTACTTTAGTAGGGTTATTATGTGGGTTTGATTAACCTAGACGTTACCATTCATTAATGTTGAAACAAAATAAAGAGCCCTTAGGACTAACTTTCTTATATTGTTTCCCCCAATTATGCAGGGCCTTGGTGTCTATTGTATTCGATGAACACCTTATGTGGTTTCATGAGATGACCTAACTTGATAATTAGTGACTGATTGCATAGATGATATGGTTTAGAATATATTGGTGTTCCTATGTTAACTTACTCTAAATTCCTTCTAAAGTTGTAATAACTTTAAAGTGACTAAAAATTAGGTTATTAAGTTAAGATCCTCTTAAGTTTGGGTTAAGTTGCTCTTAATTGAGTTTACTCTAATTTTTTTTTTTTGGGGGGGGGGGATGTTATTGAGTAGTAAGGTTGTAGAAATTGTCAACCTTGACCTTGTATTCACACTTTAACTTGAAACTAATGAATTCTTAATAAGCTTGTTCATAAATTAAATCTTGCATAAAGTATGAATTGCATGAACTTTATATGTTTGGTCTGTATTGATTGACATTACCTAAATTTTATGAACTGCTCTAAAATGCATTGAAATCCTTGTCACGAATGTTCCCAAGTGGGTAATATTGTAAGATTCCAAAATGAGTTCGGCTGTATAGAGACTAAAATATTTTTATTGAGGTTATAAATTCCTAAAATTAATAATAATATTGTTTGGATGCATTGTGTAAAGTTTGAAGTGATTTGGAAGCCGAACGCCAAGGGATGACTAAAACGTTCAACGAATAGTCACCTATGTGCCTCATATGTCTATACGTGTTAATAAGTATAGTAAATGATCTTATTAAGTATTTAAGTGATATATAATGATTTTAAACAGTATTATATGGAGTTTATAGAAGTTTGGAGGTCAAATGACCAAGAACGTCCAAGGCGTTCAAAACATAGCCCTTACGACGTTCAAAGTGTTTCTTGATGAGGCCTAGCCTGTTTGGACGTCTTGCATGTTTTTTTTTTTGGGTGAAACTTATGTGGAAGGTATAACACATGTTAAGGGTTGTATTCACATTGGAAACATCAAGGTACGACTTCTAATGGGCCCCACAGAAGTCCCCACAAGAAGGAGCAAAGGCTGGTCAAGATATTGCCTTGGCAGTGTCAATAGACAGACCAAACGGCGGCCAGGCGATAAACAAACGGACCATAGGTTAGGTCTCGTTAATTTTTACTTATATTGGGAAGGTGTAAACAAAAAATTGGCGAAGGACCAATTGACGGAAGCCAAAGGGCTGCCAATAGATCGACCTACGACTAGTCGATTGCTCCATTGATGGTGGCCTGTAGCTCCAGCATTGCGTCTGTGGGTGAATCAAAATTTCACCCACGTACTAACCTTACTATAGTAGGTTTATTAAGATACTTTTGGGTGTATATTAGTCATCTAAAACATAAAGAATCCATTCCAAACCTCTACCATGAAATTGAACTTTCCCTCCAAATATTCTCTCTATAAACCACCATTGTTGGTGAAGCTTAAGAACAACTTGGAGCTTAGATTTCCATGTATGAATCATTAAGCATTAGAGTTTTTCAACTATAACAGTTATGGTGATCCGTAATCTCTAGTTATCCTTCCATCTAGAGAGTTAATCTCAATGTTTTCAAATAAGATTTTATGATCAATCTTTCAATCATTCAATCTAGCCATGGGTTCTTTATAAAAAAATGTTTTGAATGATTAAATAATGACGGATTGAAGTTAATATATTTGTTTGAACGTGATTTTTACTCCAATTGCATGATGAACCCATGCATCTTACTTCAATCTATTTAGACTTGCATGGACTTTGTGATCATGACTTCAAACTTTATGTGGTTTAATGTTGAATTGACGTTGAGGGATCCACGTTGATCAAGTTATGATGATTTGAACATATTTAATATAGTTTTCGGTGATTCGCTGTAATGGTTGTCTTTTTATTATTTAATGTTTAATTTTAATGGTTGTTGATAATTGTAGCTACATACTTGAGTTGATATTATGTATCATTATTGGGTATAAAAACTTGATGATCAAATTAAAGAAATACCTACATGAATTGATCTATGTTCTTCAAGTCTATGGTATTGTAACGTGTGATCTTGCCGTTAGGTTAGTTTTTATAGGACATGATCATGGTTAATTGTCTATAGCTACTGCTTATAATGTAATGTGAGTACGAACTATATGTAATGGATCTAATGTGGATCAATTCATGATAGTATGAATCGGATTAACCTATGTAAACTTACCTTCCATGAATTCTTAATATGAAACATGTTACAGTGATTTAGAGTCTATTGGAAAATGTAGTAGGATCTCGTCTAAGCTATGATTTTTTGAAGCTACTGCCGTAGATTGATGTTATTAATGAAATATAATTGATGATGAATGTAAGTGAAATAGGTTAAAGAGCTACATTCTTCAACTTTCTACCATATATGTGATATAGTGCACTAGTTGTATCATGCTCTTATGACTACTTGTACATGGTTTTGTTTATGATTTAAGTAGTTATATCTACTCCTGTATAATGTATAAATGATGAAAGAGTAGTAATTTTCAATGATAACCAAAGGCTAAAGTATTGATAAGAGTTTCTCTACTCTTCTATTTCTCTACTTCATCATAATAATGTTGATGAAGCTTTCTATGGCATTGTGTGGTACGGTCAACTTATGGTGGAGGTTTTTACTTTATTTTAATTTTATATGTGTTGACCATAGCCTTGAAGGGAAATTATTAAATATATGAATAAATTTTTACGATGATAACCTTATGTGTAACTTGTTCCTAGTCTTCTTCTCTAGTTTTGAATCAAGGTGACATTCTTATTGTCATGACCATGTAAAAGATTATGCTAAATAATGTGTAGGGGCTGCCATTAATGAAGTTTTAATAATTGATGACCCCTACCCATGTACTCGTATGTGAATGTGTAAATAGCTAAGTTAGGAGTCTTGATTATAATGTGAAGTTTGTGTTGCCTCATATTCTATGATGTGTTGTATGGTATATTCTTGAAAGAGTATTATGGTCTAAGAGGGTTTCTATCTCAATGTGTTGTTGATAGCCATTATGTGATCTTGTTGACCAATGTATAAACACACTCTCTTACATTCATGTTACAAGTAGTATAGCTCATGGTGTCTATATGAAGGTAGTTCTCATATTCACTAGTGTCTACTACTATTCATGTTAAAATGATGTTTATGAAAGTATGATATGTGTATCCTTAGCTAGTATGACTTGAAATGTTTACCAGTATGGGCAAGGGTATGGCATTTTGCCTATGCATTGCACATGTGTAACTTGATTGGATAGTTCTAGTTTTGGTTTCTATATGTATGAATATGAATGCATAAATATATGTGACTTAAGGTGTTATGGGGAAGGAATGCGGATATATGTGCATACACTCACACATGCGAAAGATGACGTAGTTAATTAAGGGGCCTTGAAAGGTGTGCCCAAGAATACTCTAAAACTAGATAGGTGTTTGAATATGTTATAAGCATATGTGAGAAAATATCCTAAGGTTATGTTTTATGAAAAAAATAATAATGGTGTTTTCAATAAAGGGAACATAGTTTAGAACCGAATGCACTTGTATATTAGGGGGTGACACTTTCCCACATATGGAAAGTATGGTTCACTACAGTTTTCACAGGGTGGATGGACTCATGAACGAACATACGGTGTAAGTTGATATTTCCATGATTTCTCCCAAGTTCCATAACTATTTTGACACCATAAGATACTAGCTAGTGGATCCATCTACAAAGCTATGTCATTTTTGGTTATATTATGGCCGATAGACCACCCTTTTTGGGTGTGCGGTTTTATGACACCGGATTCTATGTTTAGCACCACATGGTCTATGCCAGTTAAGGCTATAATTACCCTAAAGTAAAATGGACAATGGAAGTAAATGACTAAGACCCTAACTAGAATGACTTAAAGGAGGTTACTTAGAATAGGTTGAAGTAATGAACTCATCTACACATTGCACAAGTAACTCCTTAGGAAGTTCTAGGAAGATGTTCTAATGCATATCACTATGTATGTTTTTTTGATGCATGACACTAGAGTATTTGTCTACTTTTTATGATAGTGTGCATGATATGAGTCTTTATGTATGATGTCGATATTGTAAACCATATGATGAAGGTCTTGCTTGACAGAAATGAAGTTGTCTACTTTTACTATGTGGATATATGACTTAGATATAAAGGCTTGTGGACTCATGATAGGTTTACTAAATATGTGTGAGGTTGTATGTGAAGCAAAAAAGTCTATGTGCATAATGACTACGAGTTCAATGTAATGTTCGTTTTGTCTTGGTTTAATTCTGTCTATGGTGTACTAAACTCTTAGGATGATATGTGTTGGCTTGTTTTAGTAGTATATATGGTTTACGTTGTGGTTCTAAGGTCATGAATTTCACCAAGTATCACTAAAAGGGTTATTTGGGAGACTAATGAATTAAATGAAATAGTTCACTATTAAGGAGTATGAGCTCACTGTAAAGTGAACTAAAATGGAACATAAATTCTATATGTGATTTTCTATGTGTTTGACTTTTGATTGTGTTTTTATGAAGTATATGAGTGATATAAATTGTATCATTTTAAGGTATTATAAATATTTTGTTAAGAAGGCATGAAATATGATTTTCAAGAAAATTATCTTTTTAACTCAATAAATTTGCATGGTTGCAATACTTAGTGTATTCTTGTACTAATCCCATTCTTCTCTACTCTTTTACACAAAGTTTAGGTCATGGATGCTAAAAGGATGTCTATGATTGAGGAGCTTGATATGATTCCGAATCTCAAATAAAGGGGTCCTTATGTTCCAAGGATTCCCTACTTATGTCTTAATTAAAGTTTATTAAATTTTGTATAGATATTTCTTATGTTTTATGGATCGTGTCCCAAATGTATTCTAAATTGTTGCGCTAAAGTGGAAATGAAATTTAGGGTCTAAATATGTATTATGAGTTATGTTTTACATATATATTAAGTGAAGTTTCTACCATATGATGTGTTGTAAAAGGTTTTAAATTTTCCTCTAAATTTACTATGTTAATGCAATTGAATGATAACTATGGGCTTACACAAGACCTCTGAGAGGTAAAGTATGACATGTTACTTCTTGGGGGTGATCCTCGGATGTGAAATTTGTGGAATAGCTTAAGATAGCGTTGAGGTGATGTATGTGGTCGATATTTAAAGGATTGAGCTAGTTGCATATCAATTGATGAATCTGGCTATGACTAGGTTCAATCAGTGGAAAGAGGGCAGAGATGAGTATGCACCAAATCTAAGATGGTCTTGTTTTGAAGAGGATTTCATGAGGTAGTTATTCCCTTAAAAAATTAAGGAGGCAAAGGTATTGGAGTTCCTTACTCTGAAACAGGACTCCTTGAGTGTTCATGAGTATGGACTGAAATTCACCCAATTGTCTCGCTATGCTTGTAATATGGTAAATCATATAACGAGCAGATTGAGTTTGTTTGTCGCTGTCTTGGGTTATTTATCTAGTAATGGAGGAAGAGAGGAAATGCTTATCGTGGACATGAAAATATATGGTTTATGTGAATCAAGTTGACAAGGAGAAGCTGAAGGACAGAGAAGAGTACAAAAACAAGAAAGCCATGATTGGGAATGAGTCTGGGATGTATAAAGGTTGTTTGAGTTTGTTACAATTTCCGAAACAGGAAGTGCATGCACCATCATCATATAGTACACCTAATCCTAGAAACAAAGGTTACTACCATGGCTGAAATTTTCAAATCTAATGATCTAGGCCAGCATAATCTAAAGAAAGTGTGGCACAGGGGAAGTTGGGTTTGTGCATGTGCTAAGTGTGGTAGAACACATTCAGGTAAATATCTTTTAGGCCATAGAGTGTTCTTCTAGTGTGGTGCAAAGGGCCACTACATGAGAGAGTTCCCTAAGAATAAGCAACGTGGTGGAAGTCTGGGCAGTAAAACTCAATATTTATGAGTTGCTCCACCAGTCACAACTGCACCTAGAGGATCCACTTTTGGTACTGGCATAGGGGAAAATTGTTTCTACGCAACAATAGGCCCCTAGAGCAAGAGAACATGCTTGATGTTCTTACGTGTATGATAAGAGTATTTACATTCGATTCTTACGCTTTGCTAGACCCATGAGCAAGTTTATGTTTTCTAAATACTTATATTGCAAATCAATTTGAGATTCTTACTACGAAACATTGTGAACTTTCTTTTTTGTTCTTTTTGAGAGTCTAGCAAAAAGAGTCTATCGTGATTTTCCTATTTCTATCAATTACAAGAACACCATGGATGATCTAGCACAGTTAGACATGGTTGATTTTGATGTTATTATAGGTATGGACTGACTTAATGCCTTTGATGGATTAAAGGACTGTAGAACTCGAGTTGTCGAATTTCAAATTCGTAATGAGTCAATGTTTTAGTGGAGTAATAGTTACAGTGTACAAGGGTCATTTTATTTTGTACCTTAATTTATGAAAGTTCATTTCAAAGTGGTGTACATATCACCTACTCTGAGATAATGACTCAAGTGTTGAGGTACCTTACATTCACTAAGTTACTACAGTAAGAGAGTTTGAAGAAGTTTTTCCTACTTATCTACCAGGAGTCTCTCCTCTGAGAGAACTAGACTTTGGGATATCCATAGATATCATTCTAGAAACTCGTGCTATCACTATTTCACCATATAAAATGGCACCAGTGGAGTTAAAAGATTTGAAAGAGCAGTTTTAAGATATGTTAGATAAATATTTTATTCATCCAAGTGTCTCACCTTGGGGCGCTACGGTCTTGTTTGTGAGAAAGAATGATGGTTCTCTCAGGATGTCTATAGACTTTTGCAAATTAAATTAGGTTAAAATCAAGAATAAGTATCCTCTTCCATGGATATATAATTTTTTTTTGCAACTTAAGGATGGCACCTGCTTCTCGAAAATTGATCCCAGATCTCTCAATGATCACTTAAGAATTGTAGAATGTAACATTCCAAAGACAGCCTTCAGAACCAGATATGGGAATTATGTGTTTTTTGTTATATCTTTTAGGTTGACCAATGCACTAGCAATGTTCATGGATCTTATGAACAATCTTCAAGCCTTTCGTAGATATGTTTGTTATCATTTTCATCGATGACATACTAATCTATTGAAAGAATGAAAAATATCATGCTAGTCACCTCATAATATAACTTCAGACGTTGAAAAAAAAAAGACCTATTTTCCATGATTTACAAGTGTCAGTTTTTTCTTAAGTATGTTATTCTTGGGCCACAACTTTCTTGTGTGAGAATTGAGTTGATACCCAAAACATAAAAGCAGTTCATAGTTGGCGTAGACCCACGTCTCCAACCGATATTAAGAGTTTTTAGGTTTTAGCATGCTACTATAGAATGTTTTTAGGGGTTTTCATCTATCTCGTGTTCCTTGATCAAGTAACCTTAGAAGAAATTAAAGTTTCAATGGTTTGGAGCTTGCCAGAAAAGCTTTTAGGAATTGAAAAAGTGGTTGACTACATCTTTGATTTTGACTTTACCAGAGGGTACTCATGATTTTATGATGTACTGTGTTGTAAGAGATAGTTTTGGTTGAGTGTTAATGCAAAAGGCAAGGTATACTTGAATGTTCATGAGAAGAAATACCCAACCCATGACTTAGAATTATTTGTTGTGGTTTTTTTCCTTTAATATTTGGTATTACTATTTTTATGTCATTTATGTGCATATATTCACTGACCACAAGATCCTACAATATGTTCACCTCGAAAGCTAAATCTAAGACAAAGGAGGTGGTTAGACATACTTAAGGATTATGGCATGTGTATTCTTTACAACCCATGTAAGGATGATGTTATTCTTGATGCCTTAAACTTGTTATCTATAGGGAGTACGGCCCATGTTAAGGAAGAAAAGAAGGATATACTTAAAGATGTGCACAGACTTGCATGCTTAGGAGTAAGAGTTATGGATTTCACAGAAGGAGGGATAGTGGTGACTAATAAGCTTGAATCATCAATAATGTCTAAGGTTTTAGAAAAGCAAGACTAAAACCACATTTTGCTTTACTTGAAGGCAAATTTTTATAAACAAGAAGTATTGGCTTATAGATTATGTGTTTGATAGACTCCAACAGAGGATCATCCAGGAGGCTTATATCTCTTGATATTTGATTCATCCGGTTCCACCAAGATGTAACTCAATTTAAGTGAAGTATATTTTTGGGAAGTTATGAAGAAGGACATTGTTGAGTTTGTTGCCAAGTGCCCGAATTGCTAGCTTGTGAAAGTAGAGCACCAAAAATCTAGAGGGTTGGCATAGAATACAAAACATTCGCAATGGATGTGGAAGATAATTTATATGGAATTTATCACACGCTTGCTAAGATCACGCAAGCATCATGATTATATTTGGTTAATTGTCAATATAATGACAAAATCAACCCACATTATTTCGGTAAAGACTACTCATTCAGCCTAGGATTATGCTAAGTTGTACATTGAAGAAGTGGTAAGACTTTATGGAGTTCTGGTTTTCATTATTTCAGATAGAGGTGCACAAATAAATGCTCACATCTAGATATATTTCGAGAAAGGTTTAGGTTGAAATGTGAACTTAAACATTGCTTTTAATCGTCAAATGGATAGACAATGAGAGCATACCATCCACACTTTAGAAGACATGCTGAAAGCTTGTGTGATTGATTTGAAACGGGAATTTGGATGATCACCTACGTCTTAGTGAATTCTCTTAGAAAGAGTGTTACCATTTTAAAGTCCACATGACTCTATATGAAGCTCTTTATTGGAGAAGATGCACATTTCCTATTGGGTGGTTTGATGTTGGTGAATTGATAGGACTAGATCTAGTTCACCAAGACATGGACAAGGTGAAAGTGATTCAAGAGAGATTGAAAATGGTATAGATTCATCAAAAGTCCTACAAAGATGTTAAGAGGACGACGATGGGGTTCGAGGTGACGATTGGGTATATCTAAAAGTTTCACCTATGAAGGGCGTAATGAGGTTTGGTAGAAGGGAAAAATAGACCCCGATATGTTGGACGTTATAGCATATCCAAAAGAATTGACAATGTATTTTATGAGTAGAGGTACAAAAAGAGTTCACATCGCTTCATCCGAGATTTTATATTTCTATATTTAAAACGTGCATGGGTGATCCTTTATTTATAGTACTAAGTGAAATGTTCAAGTTAAGGATATCTTATCAGATGATGAGATTCGCCAAAAATAAGTTGGACGCGTAAAGTTTAATTAATTTTTTTAAATGCGAGATCCAAGTTATTTTTTTTTGATAAAATAGTTTTATTTTTTATGATGTTAAACAATATATATATATATATATATATATATCAAAAAGTTTCTTTAAATAGTTCTATAATATACTCTAAAGATTGGTGTATCTAAATTCATTGTGTAAATGTAGCAACAAATTAAGTTATTTCAAACTTGTTTCCTCTTAAGATTGTAGTTTTTCAAATAATACACTATTTAGAAAAAATATAGTTTTTAAAATAATTACACTTTTAAGAAAAGTTAAAATATTTGCGAAGTTCTAATTATGCTATCTTGAGAAAACATACATTAAAGGCATATGGACTTATGGCTTAGTCATGAATAATAAATATCACCTTGTTAAATTATATACAATTTTTGTTTAATTTATAGGAATCTGATTTCTCATTCATGTCTTGATGGTTTTAGGTTTAATTATGGGTTTTGATATGAATATTAAAATTAACAAAATAATATTTTTTACATGATTTTGTGTTCTTATTAATAACTTATACATAAATTAAAATTTCATGATGTATTTTTTAATCTATTTTACCAAAAAATATTTTTTAATTATCTTTTATTTTATTTTATAACACTAGACAATGTCTAGCAGCATTTTATTAGTGATATGATTAAAAAAAAACCTCAACAGAGATAAGTACAAGCAAGGGGGCTAGACCATATCTTACCAATTCTAATGAGCTACAATACCTCTACTAATTAACCCGCATGAAGAAATATGAGCTAGAGAGAACTAAGTACTCTATTATCATCACAAAGTTTATAATACACTCTATGATGATATTACAGATGAGGATGATTAAGTAGTACGAAAGTAGAAAAGACATGATAAGATTTAATTAATTAAACTCAAACTTCATTTTAGAAAAGTGTGAACTAAAAAAGATAGATTGCCCTTCTAAACAAACCTGATGTGTTTTCCTCTTGTCTTCCTTTTCAAATTTGTGAAAAAAATTTCATAGTTCATCAAATCTTCTTAGATTTATTGGATCTCGCTAAAGTTGTTGGCACTGTCATGTGATTCTGCGTTGCCAGTCACATCGGTAGGTGTCGTGGAACAAACTCCTCAGTCATTCTACCATCCCAACTATTTTTTCTTCCATACTTCCATTTGTTGTTGTGTTGTTGCCTAGGAAAAATATTTGCATCCCTATCTGTATTGGCCAAACAAAAATTCAAAATATCCTCTTCTTCACTTTCCTAAAAGGTTTCCTCATCTTGTAGTCGTTTGTTTGTGTTATAGGCGTAAGAGGATTCCACTTTCTAACATTAGAACTCACCAAGGAATCAAGAAGCTCTTCGTCACAACCTGAAACTTCTTGAACATTAGTACCTGTTAAAACGAATAGTCGCCCTATATGTAATGAGTATGAACCAATGGTAATGCCACTACCCTTAGGCACAAAAATTGGTGCTTCAAGGCTCAATTTTCTATGACTTGTGACATGGTCATCCGCTTCTTCCTTCCGGTTGGTTCATCAACTCTAACTTGTAACACCTTCCTGCACACTAAAAGTGATCAATGTTTTTGTCGATGTAACTTGTGAGATTGAAACAATTGGTAAAGTACGAGAGTTAACCATATTCAACTTAGGAGCAAGTTGAGGCTTAATTTGAGAGTCTCCTGGAGAACTAATTTAAGCTCCAACATCAAATGTTACCCCTGCTTTATCAACTATATTAGATTGTCCAAGATCTTTTATTGGTACCACAAAAGTAGGAGTTGTATTAATGGCTACATCTTCAATAAATAGCTTTCCAGAAGCGACTTGCGACGGCAAAAACAAAAGTCTTTGAATTAGTTGTCTTTTCTACAAGTCCAATTATATCATTTGTTGTATCTGCAGGTTCACTCCCTACCCTCGCGACCCCTGTCTCTTCATTCGAACCAACTTGATCTTCACATTTAATTACAAATGTATAAGCTTCTTGATGTTCTTGTCCCTTATCTATATTTTCATAGCATCTGCCAAACTTTTTCAAGAGATGTTTTAAAACTGAAACTCTGGTCCAGGGACAAAAACGTACAGTTGGTTCCCCGTATATTATATAAAATAGGTTTCAAGTTTGCTTTTGTTAGTGTTGTAGGATTATAGTACATAGGAGATACATAGTTAATATTAAGTTTAACTCTCCAATAGTTTGAGACTGGGAGAGACAGTGGCAGCCATGAGACTCTTCTAAGTCGCCTTTCACCAAAATATTAAAATAATGGGTGTAGTTCACTAAATTATTATTTTCAGCATCTTGTAGCACAAATGTTTGCGTTTATATATCCCATAAAAGGTTAATTGTAATAATAGTATTAATTGTACCAGAGTTAAAATTTTAGTCAACCATTGTACTAAAATTTAATCCAAATATTATTTTTATGTATACTACCAAATGACTCCTTTAGTGTTGAGGAAAGTGTCAGGGTTATCTGTTATTTTAGAATGCTACGACAAACATATCTCATTCATATAGTATTTTGATGTAAACACTCAATACTATAATTTTCTATTACAATAAGTATAACATGACTAATTTAAACTTCTAAATTCTCTTAAAATTATATGCAAAAATACTATAGATGTATTTAATTTAACCTAATCCGTACATCATGGGTATTAATGCTCCTTATCTTAGGTCATTTGTCTTTCGTGGCGATATACAATTGATATATCTTGAAAATGTTCCTCTACTTTCCAATGTTCTGTATGAGCCTAAAAATTAGTTCTACACGAAAAAGATAATTTTGACAATACTTTTTCGTGTATTATTGTTCTCTAGTATTTCAGATGAGATAATTTTGAGGTAATGTTGTTTCATTGTACTTGTATTTCCATACATGTACTTTTCTTCATGACATCCTGATTTTTGTAATTTTTTTCATAGGTCGATATTGGATCAACTAAATTTATACCAACAAGGTTTCCATTAGTTCTTAATAGTCTCAAACACCCATTCATATCTTGTATTACTCTTGGAGAGTTTTTTGAGATTTTGTTTGCTCTTTGCATGCGATGGAGCTCTCCAAATTTGGATGAAATTGAATATAAGTTTGTCATTAATTTTAATTTTTTCCTATATTTTCCATATTTTTATATTCGTATGTAATGAATTTGATGGGTTTTTCTTGATTTTTCTTACGAGTGTATCGTTAATAGGGGAGATTATTTCGAATCTGTGCCGCAGGAAGTTGTTGATTAGATTCCTGCAATCTTCTCGGACATCATTTGAGGATAGTTAAGTTTTATGATGAACTATAAGAAGAGGGTGAATGCAGCTTACTATGTTTTTATCGGCAAAGTCTCCAGCACTTGTCAAAATGGAAATCAAGCCTAGTCAAATGGAATATAAAAAAAATATCAAAGTACTAGCGTAGATAACAAATTTTCAACGGGAATCATCTAAAGCTGAAGTTGTGAATCTTTTTTATTAGTATCGTTATCACAATCCTTATGTGAAAACAGAAACGAGACGATTTGTTGATGGGGCAGTAAAGTTGTGTTTTGGCTTTGGTTTAAGGTACTATTAAGATTTTATCTACTAGGAAACATAAAATTGTGAACCTGGTTGAATCTTTTGAATACTCTGTTTGGGAACAAAGATGGTTTTAACATTGCATTCTTGTTCTTAAATGATGTATGATTTGAGACTTTTGTAGTTTATTTCTAAGTTATGATGTGTGTTGAATTTTCTTAGGGAGCTTAAAACATTCAGTGGAACTTACTTTTTAAGTAGCAGAAATTTCATTCATGTTAAGGGATTATTCCAAGTTAGATCGAGAACTATTTATGTCGAATCTTATCCTTCCTCATCTGTGAAGAAGAAACTCGAAGAAGCATCATTCAATTTGGGGTTCTTGAGTTGATTTTTATTTTGAAGTGATATTGTGTGTTAAATTCTCTTATGCGAGCTTGAAGTATTTAATGGGAACATACTTTTTGTATGGTTAGTAGGAATTTCTTGTTTCCTAATGGATATGTTGGACATGATTCTTCCTCATATGTGAAGAAAAAACCGAAAGAAGAATCACCGGTTTGTGTCAAGCAAATATATCAAACAATCAACATTAGAACATACCTTTATACTAGTATTGCCGAGGGTAACTTTCAATGTTATTTTTATATGAAACCTGAGGAAACAATTGATAATGGGAATAAATCCAATGGTAGGCGATGTCAATTCCTCTACTGTTTCCCAGACCGTGTAATAACATTCCTCATGTGGAATTTTATGACAAGTATATAGCCAATTCTTAGAAAGTGTACAAGTTCTTACAACATTTTAAAAAGACGGCCTATTTAACATTTCATCAATCAAAAGAATGGCAAGGTTTATAAGTCGATAAGGAGAAGGTACTATTAGAAGAGGGCAAAATGCAGCTTACTTATAGGATTTTCATGCTTATAAAGGAAATACTCCAAGTTAGACCAACAAGTATGACGGATGTGCTCCTTCAGTATATGTGAAGACACAACTAGATGAAGCATCACCCAATTTGGGTTTCTGGAGTTCATGTTTATTCAAAATTTAGGTTGTGTGTTAAATTTCCTTAACTTGACGCATGAAGTGAAAACTTACTTTATCTCTGCATACTAGAAATCTCTTGCCTATTATGGAATTAGTCCTAGTTCGCCGAGTAGTATATATGTTGGACATGATTCTTCCTTATATTGGTGAACTATGTAATTTTCTAATGAATAGGAAACCAAACACTTCACATTTGTAAGAAGGACATGTCTAACCCAAGACAACCTATGCAAAAAAACTCACACTGGTGCTATGATGTTTGAACTTCTTCTGTACAACTTTTGGATTGAAATGGGTCATGCCTCGGACACTGAAACAAGCCTATGAAAGTTGATATATTTGGAGAGGTAATAAAATCATCGGAAAGGTTTGGGAAATGGTCCCAACAATCAGCTTTTAATATTTATGGACAGAAGCAACACCAGATGCTTTGCTAGCACAAAAACTCAAACCTCTTACATGAAAGTTTAACTATTTATCTAATTTGTTTAACTCAAATGCTTTTGCCCCATAACTAATGCAGATACTTTTAATCATTTTATATGCTGCTTATCACTACTAAGATTTTTTTAAAAATAAATAAAGCAATGGTGCATGTCCTCTAGGCTTACCATCTAAAAAGTTTTACTTTACCATCTAAGATTATTAAAGAAAATAAACAAGGAAAACCATTACTTGGACATGTCGAAAATACAAAACCTTTCAAGCTGATTGCAGTAAATTTAACTTGAAGATACTTACAACTTATAACCAATTAGTTGATTACTGAAGTATTTTCCAATCAAGTGAAAATAAGCTAAAATATTTTAAAATTCCTCCAAAAAAGCTATCATATTATTTGGAATAACTTATGCCTGCAAATATAGGAGTGAAACAGTTGGAATTATGTTTAACCATATAGTAAAGAGATGACATTTTAAAGGAAACATATTAGTAAAGGGGATTAGTCTTTTAAGAGACTGAAAAATTGAATATCATCAGATTATTTGCCAGTATGGGATATCATATTCTAATTCAGGCTGAGAACTACCATGTAAATATTGACCCGAAGAAGTATTATTGATCAATTCTCTTTCCCCTTGATGCTTCCATACAAAATAGTCGTCAACAAATCCAGACTTATGAAGGTAATGTTTAACACTTTAAACATCCAAGTATCTAAAGTTGTGGCACTTTTACATTGACATGTAACTTTATCACCACTCATGTGATTCATTGAGAACATTCATATTGGATAAATTTATCAATGCCATCTATAAAACTTGAATTTAGAGCCCCTCAACCATCCAACCTCTAAAATATCTAACTATTCTCTAGATTATTCATGTACCTATTCATGTTTAAATAAATGAAACATTTAGTAACAAACACAAGTTGACCGAGGACTACTTCCAATAACAAGCACATTTTTAAGAACATGCATACTGGAAAGTCATTGATTCTGATTTATATTCAAAATTTGGCCAAAATATACACAACGGCATGACAAAATAAGTTGCTGAAATTATTTATAGGTATAGCTGGAAAAAAAGAAGCTTAATAGATTTTAAAAACTAACTTAGCTAGAAAAAATATTTCCTTATTAAAAAATTCTAATTTCAGTCAACTTACAAAATATTGACGCATTCTAATACAAATCAAGATACTAAAACATTCTAATTTCAGCCAACTTACTGATACTACCTAGTTAAAATATTATTCTCAAATCCTTCAATTAAAGAGAAACAATTAGCCTTGGCAACACTACTTCCAAGAACAAGGTGCAACAAGTCATACAACAAATTGGTACACACTTTAAGCTTAAGGTAGAGGTTAAGTAAATCTTATAAAATTAAAATACCTAATTACAGTGGCAGATCAATCTGTCTGCCAAAAAATTCTAGTAAAATAAGGAATATTTGTTTCAAAAAGATAGCTTGTAAGACAATCACATGAGTTAACTCTATAAGTACACCAATTACTCCAACAAATAAACCCTATGAAGAAGTTAAAGTACAGATTATATTTCTCTAGCAATTATGACCAAAGAAAAACTTAAAGTTTAGAATACCAATCTTTGGCGATTACTACTATTCTTCATGATGACAATTATTATTACAATTATCTTGAGAGTATATCATTAGAAAAATAAAGTGGGAAAAATTAAGATCAAGGCTTAATTCGTGTGAATGACGACCAAATACTATGTATAATGTTATAGTAATAGATACTTGGAATATTTAAGTATCAGACGTCTTGGTTATTAACAAGAACAATAGAAACAAATAACAACTAAACAATTAATATGAATTAGTTGTTGTCTAGAGTAGCATAAGCACTTAACATGTGTCTTTAGCCAATAACATTGATCATGGAGTCTCAATTACTTATCGTCAAGCAAACATATTCACAAATGATAATAACATACCAAATCAGTGTAATTAACACTTTTAGCCTCGACTTTAGTGTATAAACCAAGCCCCACAACAAAACAGGTTATTTATAATTTTATGAAGAGTATGTGATTGATATTATTATGAGAAGCCATGTTTTGTGATCCTTCTCTATCACCTATAGTACCATATTCAATGTGCTATTCTACATGATCCTCTCTGCTTGTTCATTTGGTTTATTATATAAATGTGTCTAATTTTTTTCAAAATTACAGTCATGCTTACTGAAAATTGCTTCAATGTTTTATGTCACATGCTTGAATCTTATTCACCCAAATGCAAGAGGCTGTTTTCATATATTCTCAGCTAAACAACTTCAGAATACCGATTACAAAATAAAAAAGGATTCATATATCATACAAGGCAAAGGTTCTTAAATCGTAAAACCAAAATTACCACAGATGAATCTTCTAAGCTAGATTCAATATAATAGTAATATTATTTATCAAAGAGATGAACTAATCACCATTCTTGTCAAGTTCCTAAATCTATTGATAGAATTCCTTTGAAATCTATTGCAAATGACGATAGTAGTTTTGCTAAAATTAATGTGAAGCAGAACACATATCGCGAGCCCAAACAAAATTATTAGGAAATTATTCACAATAAACAACAGAAAAATAATTTTGACAATCCGTTCAACAATGACAAAAATATGTATGTCACTCAATCTTATAATCCAAAAGTTTCGAGTGATTTTAAGAAATAAACCCCCTCATAAAAAAAATAGAAATGTCTTGCAAAATCCTAACTCTCCCAATGACCACTTTTAACCTTCCCAAACCACCAAAACCATTCCCAAAAAGAGAAAAATACAATATCTTGCACCCTTCACTTTTATTCAATCGTTTACACAAAAAATTTCTTACTGAAAATGTAAAACTACAAGAAACTATTAGGTAATTGTGGGAGGGGGGAAAAAGAGATGCCTTTAAGCAGAGAGAGTAAAGCAATAGTTAGTAGTCACAAAAAATGAAAGCTAGCTGCAATAAGAAAACAAAATTAAGCAAATCAGTGTGCAATTTACTTTTACAAAAGAAAATAAAAGTAAATCACTGCAATGCTGAACCCTAATCCCAATTTTTCAGAAAATCGTACTTCGAAAAAAATCGATTTTCAGAATACCCAAACTACTAAAATCACTATTTTCAGAACAACTCCAACTTACTTCGAGTTTAAGGAAATGGAAACAATTTAAAGTATTTTCAAGCCTATTTTCAGAATAGTGACATTGATAAAAACCACTATTTCAACACATCTCAATATTACTTCAAACCAAATTAAATGAAAAGATTTAAGATCTATAAACTCCAATTTAAAAAACCAATAAGCGATAGAGATATGATAGTTTGATAGCTCACTTTTTAGATCAAAATGGAAGATTTAAGGAGTTGAGAGTTAGAGCACTTACTTTGAGATGAAGATTGAATAAGATGGGAGTTTTAGCCATCAGAGAAGGAAAGTTTCATCAGAGAGCTTACATAGTCTTTACTTTGAGAGATAAGAGCTTTTGGTGAAAATGGAAAGTGAAGTGATTTAGCTTAGGAAAAAAAATTGCTTTGCAACAAACATAGTGATGGATTTTAATATCGGTTGCTAGCAAAAATTGTATTTATTTAGATTTAATTTTAGACGATTTTTCCTCACTATATAAATTAAATTTTATAAAAATATATTTTTAAGTTTAGTAACGTTTTCTCCATCATTATTTTATCGCGGAATATTAATTTAATTGGTCACACTTACTTGATTGCCAAATTGATAGTGAAAACTACGGAGCCAAAAATTCGCTCTTATTTTTAGAGAGCAAACAAAATTTCCTCGCCAATTCGTCGCTATATCATAACTCAATATATTTTTTGCAATTCTTGCAACAAAATTTCTTTTCCGTTGAAAATCCGTCATTATATATTGACGTAATAAAATTCGTTGCTAGTATCCGTCGCTAAACACTATTTTTTTTGTATTGATGTCCAACATACCTATACTTATCGGTCTAACTTAGACTACTCCATTAGCAAACCAGAAATTCCTACTGACCATAAATAAACTGAGTTTCCATCAATACTTGAAGCTCACATAAGATAATTTAACACACAACATAACTTCGAAATCAACTCAAGAATACTAAATTGGGTGATTATTCTATTTAAGGAATAAACATGTCCAACATACTTCTCGTTCTAACTTGGACTAATCCCTTAACAAGCAAGAAATCTTTACTAACCTGACAAAAAGTAAGTTTCCACTTAATTTTTCAACCTCTCCTATGGAAATCAACATATAATATAACTTCGAAATAAAAATTAACTTATGAGGCAAGATCATGTCCAACATATATACATCTTTATCTTACCTGGACTTATTCAATAGCAAACAAGAATTTCTACTATCTACACAAAAAGTATGTTTCCATAGGTCTAGAAAGGATAGCATGTACACATTATTTTACTTATAACTTTGTTTGTGAGGTTTGAGAGTTGATTAATGTCATGCAGTAAAATCAACATCGAAAAAACACCAAAAAAACAAAGAAAGTTAAATAGTGTTTTTTAAACATTCAAAAATCCCCATAAAATCAACATGTACCCCCAAAAAAGTACAAAGAGGAAGATAGGGTTTCTATATCACAAAATTAACATCACCCAATTGAGAAAGATTTGATATTTTAAACAGAACAAGGAACCAAATATTAAGCTTATCAAGAGCTAAATTATTACTTTAAACATCCAAAAAAAAGTATCAAATAGCTTTTGAGCACACTTTATCCTTCACCTGCTGAACACAAATATGTATAATATTGAAGTCTTCCAATTCATTACCCTTGAGTAAGAGAGGGAACTGAAGAAGGTGGAGAGGTTTTCTTCTTACATTAAATTTTATAGAAATGTAATATGGAGTAGGTGAGGGGGTGGGTGTGTTGAGGCAATTAATTATGAGGGGTCCTTTTTTTCTTGTACGTATCAATTTACGTGACACGATTTAATTTGACATCAAAAAAATTAAAATGAAAAGAAATTTAAATGTGACATGTAATAGAAATCTTAGATATTAATGTGATTATAAAATTTTATTAAAATTTATAGTAAAAATATGTCTTTTTTTATTTTATATTAGTTCTTTATTTTTCTCAATATAAGAATTCATAAATAAAATTGATAAATTTAATTAATTTGCACTTTAAGAATTTTTTTTAGGGTTTAGATACTTTAATACATTTACAAAAATAATAAAGGAATAATTTTAAGGATAAATGAGACAAAAATTATTTGAAGAATTAATTATAATAATGTGAAAAATGAATATAGGACTATGATAAGATTTTCTTTTAAAAAAGTTAATATCACATAAATAAACGTGGAAAAAGACTAAAAATTAATGTGATTGTTTATTTAGAGAAATTGGCAGGTATATTAAGTCACTGAAATTGGCAGGTATATTAAGTCACTGAAATTTAATTGAATAGTTCAGTTACAAATTCAATTTTATAATTTTTTGGCATTTTATTAATTAGAAGAAATCGACATTTTTATGTATAACCGATCTAAAATACCAAGAGATATCATTTGTTCAGTATTATAGAGACCAAATTCCTATATTTTAGCCACTTTTACATAAGGGTGAATCTAGAAGAGGTGAAGGTATATTTATTTGAATTTTCTTGACAAAACATTTATGTGATATATATAAGAGTTTTTTTTCAATGTTCATATATAATTTTTAAATTCATCAATATAAATGGCTCTGTACATTGTAAGGCATTTATTTTGACTTGTTTAATTACAATTTTTTAGCAGACCATGAAAAAGTTAGAGGGTTTGTAGTAGTACGAATTTTTTATAAGGAAAATGCATAATTACCTCCCCAACCTATTTCCGAAATCTCAAAGCCAAACTTATACGATAGTAAAGTCCTATTACCTTGAACTTATTTTATAAATAATTTTTTACCCCTTTTTGGCCTACGTGACACTATCTTTCGGGGTCCAGCGCGTGTGGACTTTTTTCAAACTAGTGCCACGTATGCCGAAAAGGGGTAGAAAATTATTTATAGAATAAGATCAAGAAGAATAGGTACTTAGTATAGTATAAATGTGTTTTTGAGATATCGGGCATAGGTTGAGGGGGTACTGATGATCTATCCCGTTTTGGCTCAATAGATATTGATCCAATTAAATTCTGTTCGGATTTGATCTTGACCTGTTTGTTGTCTTGACCCATTATGATTGACATAAAATTTATCCAATTCACTCAATTACCGTTCCTACTAATGCCTAAGATTAAAATAGAATAAGAATAAGTGAAACAAATGCACTTACACAAGAAAACTAATTAAAAAAAAACTACCAGATCGTTATCCTCTATTGGATGAGTGGCGATTTAACATTGCAAATGAAGATTAGCCTAGAAATGCCTAATATTAAAACCAAATTGTAGATAGCCACGTGTATTTATCATTTTCTATAAAATAAAAAGATTGGCTATAAACGGTAATTATTTTTAGCATTCACTACTAATATTACTAATATGATAATTACATATCATAAATTAGTTTTACCATATAAGTTTTATTTTATTTTTATAATTAAATAGATTTCACAATTTTATTAGATTACATTTTGCGTAACAAAAACAATAACATTTTCCGTGAAATTCTATAAATTGGTCCTTTAATGTTAATCAGGGTTACTACCGGCACTCGATTCAATCACGAAAGTTATATTAGCGTAAGATAGGGCAAAGGGAGATTGATTTCATTTTTTGACTCAAATACACTCGTTCAAAATCATGGTATGTATATAGATTAATTTAATTAATAGAATAAATGTTTATGCTTTTACATGCCATATAAGAGCCTGGAACTTGAATTAAGAATTTTCACTCATTAAGCAACTTTATCTTGTTATGAGAGGCTGACACTACAAAAAAATAGTGTTAAGCGACGGACATAATCCATCACTAGATGATGAAAATCCTAATTACTCATGATTAGCTATGGATTAGAAACGAAGTGTTGACTGTTGCTATTATGCTCGTTTGTAAGCTCTTAGTGACAAAAACTGAGTTTCGTCACAAGCTTGACCACGTCCTTATGACAAAACATTTTCGTTGCCATATGTTAGCGATGGACTTAGACATCATTATATTGACATAATTTTATTTCCAATTTCATAATTCTATGACGAAAAATGGTGTTTCATCAGAAGTTTAGTGATTTAATAGTGACAAAACGTCGCCACATGTTTGCAACGGTCTCATTCGTCATTATATTTATATACTTTTGCTGCTAAATTTGTTGCTAAAAATTGTTCTACTAATTTTATTTGGTTATTTAAATATGCACTGCTGAAAATAAATTAAATTAATTAGTAAATACTCCAAAATTTACAAACATTCATATATTATAATACTCATAGACAATTCATGATATATAAATAGAAAACTCCAAAACCACATATTTCTAGTTAAAAATACCCAAAGAAAACTATCAAGTACTCTTAAAGAAACTATGTTCATCAAAATGTTATTACGCGCAATTTGTAGTTTCCAAAAAGTATGACGTTATCAAAAACATAACTTGTGGAGGCATAAACTTAAAATTGAGGTATCAACCTCATCCTCATTACTAGCAGGAGGCATGGGTGCCGCAGTCGATGGATTGCCGAATGGAGTAATCGATTCTTGCACCTACTAAACAATAATAGAAAAAAAATTACTAGTTAGTGCATGGGTCATTTTCATTACAAACTCGTCCATATTTGTTGTCGATGTTGAGTGAGACATGGAAGTTATAATGATGATGTGCCACAAAGATTCTACTCATAATAATATTTTGCTTCAAATCCAAGACACTATATTCTTCTTTTCTTTTATCCCTCGCAGCTTGGTAATATGCTTCATATTGATCAATATTAGTTTCTGAAAATCTTTTTTCCATTAATATTTCTTTATATTTTTCCTATAATAAGTAGAGAAAATGTGAAAGTATTAAAGATATGGAACAAACCAAATTTTGAAGGAAAATGCAGAAAATACACATGCTTTTAAGAATGAAAGAACTACCTCGTTACAAAAAGATGGACTATCTAGTGCACCTACATTGTCAATTATACTCACAGATTATTGGGAACATATAATTATACTCACACCACCAAAAGTAGTACCAGAGTATTAGCATTTTGAAAGAATGGGGTTCGGACTCTTTGTTGCACGTGTATGGTCAATAATTATATGCTAATGGGGAAGTCTACCACAAAGACAATGAGAACTAACTATTCACGGAAATCCACCTCCCCAACACCCTACCCAAACACTCAATAAGTTAATCAGAGATCGACCTATACGGATATTTAGCATACTCTATGTGGGGAGAAACCCATAGCCGTGAGTACGTTAAATAGATGTTGAGGATTGACTTTTTGAATCTAGCTCAGTCACGTACCGTCAATATGCTACATCAAGCTTTTATGATGTATCATATTGGAGAGTACTTGATCGAGGTTACATTACACTAAACAACAACAATAATTCTCATTAAGACCGGACTATAGTTGCATAAAAAATAACTACACTAGAGTCACGGTAAAAAAAAAGTAGAATAATACCAAAACAAGACTAAAATTGCACGAGAAAAGCCTAAAAACAACAATTGAATTACATCCAAATAGTATTAATAGCTTCTCGCTAATACTACACTAGAATTGCATCAAAAGAACATTCAAATTATATCGAAAAATTTTAAAGTTTAAAATAGGATAAAAATTGCACCAATAGATACAACTACAACAGCAAGCTGATTATTCCTAATGTTTTACTATTGAGGAAACTAACCATTTTTATGAAAATTAGACTTCCATGATTTTGGGGTTTTGGGAATATTCATAGGAAGATTATATAACCTCTAATTCATTATCTTTTTTCCCTCCAGGTGCACATTATTATCACATCTATTCTTTTCTTTTTTAGTTAATAAGCTCACATTTTTGAGCTTTTCTAGATAGTGGGTGTGGTAATTGTACTAATAATGGACCGCCATGTCCTATATCATGTTTAATGGTTGTTTTTTTTTCTAATTGTTTGTTTGTACATTCCTTGATTTTCCCTAGGTTTATTATGATAATGTTTTGCTTTGATTTCTAGATTTGGTTTTCCACTATAATATGTGATTTAGTTTGTCGTAACATTCAGGTATGGTGCTGAAGATGGACTCAGAAGTGACGCATATGATGGGTCCCGAGATGGGGAAAACACCTTTAGATCCTGATGCAACAAGGTCTATATATTTCAATTCCAAGGAAACCCCTTTTAAGAAAAGTTGACTTGAAGAGTGTAGGTTGCACCACCGGAAGCTTTTAAAAACCTTAATCAATGAAGGACCTTCAAATCTGGGGAAAATATCCAAGTATGATTATATACGTTTTAACGAGACATTGAGGAAAGTAATCAAATGACCTTAACACAGTGCCTTCAAACCAAAAGGTTTTGGTAAAATGATTGTATCAGAATTAATGGATGAACTAGAAGTACAAGGTCTACAAACATATGGAACCAGAAATTTTCTCTACCAACGAGTGCATAAAGCAAGGAGAATAAATTGCTCAATAGGCAGGCCACTTTGGCTTCCTCCAGTTGAGGAAGAATAAGAAGAGGTAAATATTTTTCCATGTGTATTAACTGTAAGTAGTTGTCTTGAGATTTTATGCAAATCCATGTCATTCTTCAAAAGCTATATTGTTTTATTTTTGCAGGTTAATGAAAAGCTTGATGATTTGATCTTACGTATAAAGTTGCATGAAGGAAATACAGAACTCAGGAAATGCCGCTTTCATGGGCAATGATTAAGTGAATGTTATGATCAGCTGTCGGAACTAATAGACCTAGAAGCTATTGATGTGGTAGATGATAATGATGTTGTCGATGATATTGCCAAATTGGTTGAAGATGATGAGGCAGAAGATGACGAGGCACAACATGAGGAGGAAGAAGTGGAGCAAATTGATAAGCTAATTCTCCTTTTTTTTTCCTGATAAGTTAAACTAATGGGTTCTCTCTTAAACCCAACAACCTAACACATAGAACATGTTCAAAAAATATAGGAAAGAGAAGTTGTGTTAGAAAATAGCAAAAGTTTTATGTTGCGAAAAACAATGTAAAATAAAATAAGCATTAAATCTGTAGAAGTACATAGTATACTCTTTATTTGAATACACTATCATTAAGTGTTCTGAGAAAAACTTAATAGTTTTTAACTAGTTGTTGTTTTGAAAAAAGGGTATCAACTAAAAGGGAAAATCAAAAGAGAACATAAAATAAATAGATACAAGAATCTCATTATGTATGCATCATTAGCTTAACATCACATATCCAAGAAAGTTTGCTGAATACTAATGGTCTACACTGATAACCCCATCATCTTCCCCGAGTTATTTTTCACCAAATAGAAGTCAACATCATCCTCTTCACCGCACTAGAAGCTCACCGAACAGAAGAAAAAAGAGAAATTAGAAAAAGCAGAAGCTCACCTTTCACATAAAGATGAAGGAGGTGAGATAGAACCAATTGAAAGGAGAAGGAGAATGGAGAAATTGAAAGGAGAAGGGATAAGAGAAATACTTGATAGATGGGAGAATCTCTCAGCTGCTGATCTTGCTAGAAAACCATATTTTTAGGGATTATAATATTTTGTTTTCTTTTTGTGTTCTCTATGGACTGAAGAGTGTTACGTGGTAAATAAACTAGCAACAACTTAGTGACAGATTATGACATCCGTCACTACAAACAAATATAATTACCTACATTAAATTGTAGCGATAAAAATTTCTGTCATTACATAATTTAAATTCCATTAAAATATATTTATATTTCGAGCAAAACTTTTTCGTCATTCATTCTATCACAATATTTTATTAATTTGTAACACCTACTTTGTTGAAAAATTCGTAGCGAAATTTAACGTGCGAAAATTTCCTGCTATTCTTTAGTGACAAAAACCATATTCCTTCGCCAATCCTTTACTATGTTATAACTCAACAAACTCTTTGTAATTATTGCAACAAAATGACTGATTCATTGCAAATATGTCGTTATATAGTGACAGAATTGGTTTCGTCGTTAAATACTATTTTTTTGCAGTGTTACCCACATTCATATATGTGAGTGCATATACATGTATATCTATCTCTTACAATAAAAAAGATATAATTAACATTGCACTCTTAATGAGTGTAGAGCTATCCTTGTGCTAGAGAAATCACTCAAAAAACTAGGGTCTGAATCTAGCTTAAACCAATATTTCTTTTATGTTTATTGGTGCGTCTGAAGTCTTCAATTTTTAAGCTCATTTTTTCTTGTTATAGACAAAGATTTTTATGTTCTATTATGACATAAGAATTTATACAAACACTATAAAGATTGAAGAAAGAAAATAGTATTAAGAATGGACATTTAATTAGCTACAACACAATTTTTTTTTATACATTCGATACATAATGTTAGGAAAAAGTTATGGAAAAACATAATCAAGTTTTACGTATTATTTCTTTCTTAAAAAAAAGAAAGAATAAATACTCTTTTGATCTATGGTGGAAATTTTAAGGATAGCACATTTTCTTTACATGTCCTAATACCTCCTAGAACTATTTGAATGTAATAAATACACCTTTTTTGATGTTAAGGTGGTGTAGAGACTGGTGAAATCAAATGACAAGTAAAAAATATTCAACATACGTATTTTTTTAAGTGAAAATTTTACCATTAGATAGTACACATAATTAATGAATAAACTCAGTGGCACTTCAATCTAATTAGTGGTCTAAATCCAAAAAGAAGTTTGAGGCATAAATTTTTATTACTTTTTTGACGTGAGATTAAAGTTATTTCATTCTTTTTGATAAAAATAGTTTTATATTTTATGATCTTAAGCATACAATGTGGAAGTTGAATTTATAAACGGATCCATAAAAATGAGTTTGGAAACAAATTAAAAATTCTTTGGTTTTGATACAAAAAGCGTGAGATAAATTTATTTTTACTAAAACAAATTTCCTTTCGATTTTGGGGGCCTAAGGCGTATGCCTCATGTTTAATGGCATTGAGCCACACTCTAAAGAAACCCTAACTAAATCAACAATAATAACAGTAATATTTGTTTTTTCAAAAAAGAACTATGTTATACTTTGATTCATTGTGTAATAGTAGCAAGAAAATTAATTTATGTCAAACCTGTTTCTTTTTAAGATTGTAGTTTTCAAATAATTACACTATTAAGAAAAGTGTAGTTTTTATAATAATTACACTATTAAGAAATATTTATGCTATATTGAGAAAACATAGATTAATGACATATGGACTTATGGCTTAGTCTTAAATAGTAATTATCACCTTGTTCAATAGTAAACTCTTGATTGTTTTAGGTTTAATTATGTGTTCGGATACGAATCTTTGCATTAACAAAATAATATTATTTCACATGATTTTGATGTTCTTATTAATAGATTTTACATAAATTAAAATTTCATGATGTATTTTTTCTTCTCTTTCACCAAAATATTTAAATTAAGTGTGTAATTAACTAAATTATTATTTTCTGTTTCTTGTAGCAAAAATGTAAAGGGCCATATATTCTAAAAAAATGTTAATTGTAATACAAATATTAGTTCTACCAAAGCAAAAATGTTAAGGGTCAAATACAATTTTTATATATGCTACCAAATGACTCCTTTAGTGTTGAAGAAAGTTTCAAGTGTTATCGATTGATTTATAATGCTACGATAAACATATATCATTCATATAGTATTTTGATGTGAGAACTCAATACTATATTTTTCTAGTACAATAAGTATAACATCACTAATTTAAACCTTTAAGTTCTCTTAAAATTATATACAAAAATACTTTATATGTGTTTTATTTAACTTAAGCTATAGAATTTTATATCAAGAGTTGCAAATTAAAGAAATCAAAGAAAATGACATCTACAAATTATGCACCTTTTCTGTTATTATTAGAGTTGAGACAAGTTAATTGAATAAAGGCGATGAACATTTATTTGTTGGTCGTGTAGCATATACACGGACCTTGCCAATTGTATTATTGTCTATTTTCTACAGATTATCATTCCTCCAGATGAACAAAGACTACATTTACCTTCTCCTGATAAACTACAACCTACCATTTCATTTAATCGATGACATTATAAATAAGTTGTCTTTTTTAGATGTTGTAAGAACTAACACATTTTCTAAGGATTGGCGATATAGTTGCTGTAGAATTCAAGAGATGAAATTTGATCAAAAGGTTTGCGAAACACCAGTCGACTTGATATTCCCTACCATTGGATATATTCCTATTCTCGATTTTTTCTCAGGTTTCATATACGAATAACAATGAAAACCCTTGACATTAGTTGTCTAAAAGTATGTCCTAATGTATATCGTTTGATACATTTGCTCCACAAATATTTCATTCAACATTTCTTCCTTAAACATCCATTTACTTATCCACCATATTACATCACTTATTTCTTTTTTATTTGTTCAACATTGAGGCATTTGTTTCTCATGGAATGTGAAATCCATGTTACATGCTTCTTTCAGGTATTTAATAAGTTGATTAGCCTAAAATTAGAAATTTTGTAATATTATATTCGAATACGTTTGACAGTTTGATCTCTAATTTCTCATTACTTGAGGATTTGGTTCTAAATGACATAGACAATCGGTACCTCCTGATTAATATTGCTCCTACGCTAAGATCATTTGTCTTTCATTGCGATACACAGTTTATGTATCTAGGAAATGTACCCTCTTATTTCCTATATTCCTTATGAGCCTAAAGAATTAGTTCTAGAGGAAAAAGATGATTTTGACAATATTTTTTCTTCTATTCCTACTCTCGAGTATTTCAGCTGGGATCATATTGGGGTAATATTGCTTCATTTCACTTGTATTTCCATACATGTACTTCTCTTTTTTGCATCTTGATCTTTATAATTTTATTCGTAAGTCGATATTGGATAAGCTGAATTTATACCAACAAAGCTTCCATCCGCTCTTAACTGTCTGAAACGTTTATTCATATCTTTGAGCACTCTTGGAGAATTTTTTAAGCTTTTGTTTACTCTTTGCATGATACAGAACTCTACCAATTTTGAAGAAATTGAAATTGAAGTAGTCATAATATTAATTTTTCTCTTTATACTTTCCATACTTTTATATTCATATGTAATGAATTTGATGGTTTTTTCATGATTTTTCTTGGACATAATATTTAATAATCTCAGCATGCTTAAGTTTTATGATGTACTATTAGAAGAGGGTAAAATGAATCTAATCAAGGTTTTATTGGCAAAGGATCCAGCACTGGTTAAAATAGAAATCAAGCCTAGTCAAATGGAAACTTACAAATCTTTGAATGTTCTCGCGAAGATAACAAAGTTTCAATGGGAATCATTTAAAAAAGAAATTATGTATCTTGTTACCTATTATCGTTATCAAAATTCTGCTTAATCATTGCCTAAAATGTTTTGTAAATGCAAACAAAAAAGAAACATTTGGTTTATGGAGTAGTAAGGTTGTGTTTTGCCTTTGCTTTAATGTACTATACAGATTTAATATGCTTGGGAACATAGGATTGTGAACCTGAATGAATGTTTTGAATACTCTTTTTGGAACAAAGATGGTTTTTACATTTCATTGTTGTTCTTAAATGATGTATGATTTGAGTCTTTGGTTGTTTATTTCAAAGTTATGTTGTGTGTTGATTTCTCTTACGGAGCTTATTTTCTGGGTAGTAGGAATTTCTTCGGTGTTAAGGGACTAGTCCAAGTTAGATTGAGAAATATATATGTTGTTCAAGATCATTCCTTATCATTGAATAAGAAACTCGAAGAAGCATCACCTAAATTGGGATTATTAAATTTAATTAATTTCAATGTTATTTGGTGTGTTAAATTTCTTTGGGAAAGCTTGAAGAGTAGATTGGAAAATTACCTTTATCAATTAGTCCAAGTAAGACAGAGAAGTATTTATACTAGACATGATCCTTCCTTATCTGTGAAGAAAACACTAGAAGAAGAATCACTGACTTGTGTCGAGCAAAACCCAATCGATAGAACATACTTTTGGACTCGTAATGTCGAGGGTACCTTTCAATGTTATTCGTATATAAACCTGATTAAACCATTGAGAATGGGAATAAATCCAATGGTAGGAGATGTCCAGCCCTCTACTATTTCCCAGAACGCCTGATAAAATTTCACCTGGAGAATTCAACGGCATGTATATTATCAATCCTTAGAAAGTCTACTAGTTCTTACAATATTTCGAAAAGACAACCTATTTTGAATGTCGTCGATTAAATTAACAGTAAGGTTTCTATGTCGATCACGAGAAGTTTATAAAAGTAGTCTTTGTATATGACATTTACATTGATTTCTTTCATTTTCAACTCTTGATATAAAATTTTCTGGATTAGGTTAAATTAAACACATATAAGGTATTTTTTGTATAGAATTTGAAGAGAACTTAGAGGTTTTAATTAGTGATTTTATACTAATTGTACTAGAAATTTATTGTGATGAGTGCTTACTTCATAAAACAATATGAATGACATGTGTTTTTTCCAACATTATAAATAAATAGACAACACTTGATACTTTCTTCAACACTAAAGCAGTCATTTGATAGTATATATAAATATAGTATTTTTATTAAATTTAAGTACAAATTTTCGGCTGTAAATTTAACTATGCTACAACTAATACTCCTATCTCAATTAACCTTTTTTGGGATATATGAGAACAAAATTTTTGATACAAGAAGAATCAGTAGGTAACCTTAGTGATGGAAAGTATTTTGTATCTTGCCCCATGAGGTTATTGATGAGATTTTCACAAGCTTCTTCGATATCACATTTAATCACATGATGACAATTAAGTTTTATGATGTACTATTAGAAGAGGGTGAAATGCAGGTTACTATTACGAATTTCTTTCTTTTAAAGGAATTACACCAAGTTAGATTGAGAATATGATGGACATGCTTCTTCCTTATTTGTGAAGACGAAACTTGAAGAAGCATCACCCAATTTACTATTCTTAGGTTAATGTTTATTTCTAAGTTATTTTGTTTGTTGTATTTCCTTTCGTGAGATAGACACATTAAGTGGAAACATGCTTTATGTCTAGCTAGTAGAATTTGTTGTCTTCTAAGGAATAAGTCCATGTTAGACTGAGAAGTATATATGTTGGACATGATGCTTACTCATATGTGAAAAAGAAACTCGAGAAGCATCACCAAATTAGGGATTCGTGAGTTGATGTTTATTTTAAGTTTATGTTGTGTGTTGAATTCTCTTGGGCGAGTTTAAAGTATTCAATGGAAATTTAATTTTTCTATGGTTTAATTTACTAAGAAAATAGTCTAAGTTAGATTGACAATATCCCGTTATAAATTTGAATAATCCCTAAACAAACCAGAATCTCTACTAACAAGATAGAAAGTAAGTTTTAAACTCAATGTTTTAA
Source organism: Solanum neorickii (assembly GCA_027704865.1). Classification (NCBI taxonomy): domain Eukaryota; kingdom Viridiplantae; phylum Streptophyta; class Magnoliopsida; order Solanales; family Solanaceae; genus Solanum; species Solanum neorickii. The sequence goes on along the minus strand of JAKWJC010000363.1, from coordinate 8,911,510 downwards.
CCTCGCCTAATGCAACACCATGTAGCAAAAAAAAGACAAAAATCAGTTTTTCAGAAAAATGTGCAGGTGCAACTAATGTGACCTTCGACGGACCGTAGCCTTACCCACAGTCCGTCCTGCACAACTGTCGATGGGATCAGAAACTCCCAAATATCTCAGCCCACGAAAATTTTTTAAACGTTGATCGACGGACGGAACAATGGTCCGTAGTCCATGACCGTCGATAAAGACTCCCTCCACCAACTCTCTAACAATTAAGGGAAATATAGTTGTGTCAAATTGAAATGGTCATAAGTATATGCAAAAAAATAATTAGGTCTCTCATTACCTATCAAAAGATAGATAATTAAATTATCTTTCCATATCCACAAACCTTGCTAAAATCAGACTTCGTAGTAAAAAGTTATGCCAGTTTTAGTAAAGGCCTGTCGAATAGGCCCAACCGATGGACCAACCGAGAGGGCGTCGGTCAATCGACGGACCGTCAGTCCTCGCCATCGATTGGTCTGATAGCAACTATCCCATGTGTCTTTTGGACCTTTGCCACTTCGCTTAAACCGTAAGTTTCATCGTTTTAATCCCAAATCATCATATTTTAGTCAGTTTAAGCCTAGAAACATGATTAACACATATCTAAGTCAAATCAGTAAATCAAATTTAGAAAATTAGAAAAAAGAGAGGAGAAAAAAAGCTCAAGAACCCTAGATTAAGAAGCCACAAGCACCAGCAGTTCCAGCTCTTAAACTTAAGTATTTCTCCGTGGATTTCATCACCATGTATGTGAGATTTCAGTAGTGGGTTAGTTTCACCCAAAGGGTCCCTAGTTTTCTGATGTTCTTTATTCTCTTATAATTAATAAATCTAGGGTTCCTAGAATTTAAAAAGAATTTCATGATTTATTTAAAATATATGTTCCAAATCAGATTATTTTGTTATAACTCAAATTAACTCATGTATTCCAGAATCCTAGATTTTTATTTCTTTATTTCATGATTAAAACATGCTAGGTAAGAAATTTCAGACACCTTAGATATACATGCCTTAGTTATAAATTCATGATTACCAGATTAATTTTTGCATTCTATGTTTGCATGTTGAGTTTCAAGCTATCCAATATTACAGAAACATAGACATAATCTGTAAATTTACAGAATTTATTGGGAGTAGCATAATAACAAGTTGGACTAGGGTATAGCGTACCTAATAATCCCAGAACTACTAACCAAGTAAGTTTTAATGCTCTTCTGTGGGCAATCAATTTAGTGGTCACGTCAGCATGCCTTTATGCCTTTGGCAAGGTACATAGGGTTCTCTTGATAGGGCATATACATCGCACTCCATATTTAGCTCATGTGGTTTTATGATCTATTATTAGTAACTCCCACAGTTTAGTCAGACTCTTTGCAAAAACATTTATCAGTATATTAAGTATTCAGTTTCTGCATATTATAAATTCGTCATTGCATTCACATATCTCAAAAATCAGTAAATCATGTTTAGACTATTATACCATGTCTTGTGCTTGTTTATTTATGTTTCATTTCATGTTTACTCTATACTACATGATCAGTTCCTTTCATATACTGATGCATACGTGCGCTACATTTTCTCATGATGTAGGTTAAAGTTCTAAGAATCCAGATCATGCATAGAATGATTTTCGGATATCCAGTTTAGCATATTCAGTGGTGAATCCTCATTCTCCGAGCACAGTAGTCATAAGTTTAATTTCAGTCTTCTGCTAATAAGTTTCAGCTTTGCTAAATTTCATAAGTTTAATTTCAGTCTTCTGCTAATAAGTTTCAGCTTTGCTAAATTTAGATGGGAATTGTACCATTATTTCTAGTCCAGTTTAGAGGCTTATTTCGGACATAGTTAGTTTCAGCTTAGTATTGAGTTAATATTTCCTTTATATTAAACTCATTGTTTTCAAACATCTCACTTATAGAATATGGGAATTTCCCATGTTTGAAGCTTTAATTATGACTTCCACATCAGTTTATTATGTTTTGTATGCTAGTGATCATACTACAAGGGTTAGCTTGGGATCACTTGTGGTTCTAAGTTCCACGTTCGCGTCTTAGGGATAGATCGGGGCATGACAAAACTTGATATTAGAGCACTAGATTTAAGTGTCCTAGGATGTCTGAAAAGCCGCATTATGTAGAGTCCTTTTCATGGGTGTGAAGTGCACCACATATAATGAGAGGGAGACTACAAATTCTGTTAGGAAAAACTTCACTTTCTTGTTACTCTTATCGTGCATAAGGTAGGATCTAATTCCGCTCTCGCTTGAAGTTCTACATTTTAGATCATGCCTCCTCTTAAAGCATAGGCATGGACATCTAATGAACGCAATGCTAGTTCAGATTTTGGCAAAAAGTATGACAACCTGGAACAATTAGAAGGTTAAAGTTCTAACTAATAACAATGGTGGATCAGTGGCATCTATTATTCGACATTTGTTTTGAAAGATTTTCTTGAGTTTCAGTGTCCGAAGTTGATTCAGGACCCATAGAACTTCATTGATGAGGTCAATAAAAGATTTTGAGTTATGCAAGTAACTAGTAGTAATAGGTAGAAATTTGCATCCTACCAGCTGAAGGATTTGACTCATATATAGTTTCACTAAATGTAAAGACAACAGAGACTACTCTGTCTTTTGCAACTAAGTATAGCACTAAACTTTAGTATCAGTCCAGAAACTCTCTTAGAACCATTCACACTCTCTACTCCAGCTGATGACCCAGTAGCTAGACGGGTATACAGAAATTGCACTGTCATAGTCTCTCAAATAGTCACCTCAGCAGATCTAGTAGGCTTATAAATGGTAGACTTCGATGTCATTATTTGCATGGATTGGTTACACTCATGTTATGCCTCAATCAATTGTAGAATAGGATTATTCATTTTCAGTTCCAGATGAACAAATCTTAGAATGGAAGGGTAGTAGTTTCGCGCCTATGGGTCGATTTATTTCATACCCAATAGTTTGTGAATTTCCAGAAAATCTTCTCGGGGTCCCTCCTAACAGGGAAATAGACTTTGGAATTGGTCTCCTAATAGATACCTAACCTATTTCTATTCCTCCTTACAGAATGGCTCCAGCAGAGCTTAAGGAATTGAAAGAGCAGTTGAAAGAACTTCTAAATAAGGGCTTCATCAGAAAATATTTCACTATGGCGTGCACCATTGTTATTTGTAAGGAAGAAAGAAGATTTTCTCAGAATGTGTATTGACTATAAATAGTTGAACAAGGTCACAATCAAGAATAAGTATCCTATCCCCTGGATTGATTACTTGTTTTACCAACTTCAATGTGCTACTAATTTCTTAAAGATAGACCTCAGATCGAGTTATCATCAGCTCAGAGTCAGAGATAGGGACATTCCAAACACTGCCTTCAGAAATCGGTATGGTCATTCTGAATTTGTAGTGCTGTCGTTTGGAATACACAATGCTCCTGCATCTTTCATTGATGATGAACAGATTGTTCAAACTGTTGAGTTTTATTTGCCCTGATTTCTTACTATAAATAGGTTTTCCTCTTAGGAAAAGGTTTAGGATTGACTAATCCTTTTTCTTGTAGGATAAGGTTTAGGAATCTATAAATAGAGGCATGTTCCTTCTAACTTAATCAACATTCACAATGTAGTCCTAAGGGATTTTAGATTTTTTGTAAGGGGGATAATTTGTAGGTCACAAGCTTGATACGTTATCACTTGTGTGAACCTCCAATGTATTCTAAGTGAATTGGTTGAGGTTGTTTCCCTCTGTATTTTGTACTCTCATATTTATAGTAGATTGCTCATCTCCTTTGTGGACGTAGGTCGATTGATCAAACCACGTTTAATCTTTGTGTCTTTCGGTATATTTCTCGTTTTCTTCTTACTCGATGTCTTTTGAGGATTGCTTTTCTAGCTTCGGCATCTAAATCTGCTTATTTTCGGTCCTAACAAGTGGTATCAGAGCCAGATTCAATGACGGAGTCACGTTCAATGGTTCGATAATCGATTATTGAACAAGGTTAGAAAGACGTGTTCATCTTGGCGGGAGTAGTTCTAGCCACAACCTTTTTGACAGTAATGAAACTTTTGTCGGAGAAATTTTTTCAGAGAGGTTCTCTGTGTTGAGACACAAATTTTGCAAAAGAGATTATTGAGAGGAGAAGAAAGTTTTTGAAGATTAAGTAAAGAAGGTGGACAAATTTATTTTGTCAAAAATTCAGGCCAAGTGGGTGATTTTTGTGGTTTTATTTGCCCTGATTTATTACCATAAATAGGTTTTCCTTTTAGGAAAAGGTTTAGGATTGACTAATCCTTTTTCTGGTAGGAAAAGGTTTAGGACTCTATAAATAGAGGCATGTTGCTTCTAACTTAATCAGCATTCACAATTTAGTCTTAAGGGCGTTGAGAGCTTTTGTTAGGGGGATAATTTGTAGGTCAGAAGTATGATACGTTATCACTTGTGTGAACATCCCATATATTCCGAGTGAATTGGTTGAGGATTTTTCACTCTGTATTTTGTACTCCCATATTTATAGAGGATTGCTCATCTCCTTTGTTGATGTAGGTCGATTGACCAAACCACGTTTAATCTTTGTGTCTTTTGGTATATTTCTCGTTGTTTTCTTACTCGTGGTCTTTTGAGGTTTGCTTTGCTAGCTTCTGCATTTACACCTGCTTATTTCCGGTTCTAACACAAACAGTACTTAGATTTGTTTGTTATTATCTTCACTGATGATATCGTCATTTACTCTAGGAGTGAGGAAGAACACGCAAGTCATTTGGTAATTGTTTTGCAGAATCTCAAAGATCGCCAGTTATTCACTAAGTTTAGCAAATTTGAGTTGTGGTTGCAATCCATTGATTTCCTTGGTCACGTAGTGTCTAGCGAAGGGATTAGAGTGGATTCGAAGAAGATAGAAGTAGTGAATCAATGGCCCAGACCTACCTCTACTACAGATATCAGAAGTTACATAGTTCTAGCGGGTTTTTATAGAAGTTTTGTGCAAGGATTTTCATCTATAGCCTCACTATTGACTAGGTTGACTCAGAAGATTGTCAAGTTTCAATTGTCAGATTATTGTGAGAATGGTCTTGGTAATCAAGTTAACATTAGCACAACATTTCATCTGCAAATGGATGGAAAGGCAGAGCGTACCATTCAGACGCTAGAGAATATGTTTAGAGAATGTGTTATCGATTTCAAAGGTAGTTGGGATGACCACCTTCCTCTTATTGAGTTCTCCTACAACAATAACTACCATTCAAGCATTCAGATGGCCCATATGAGCTTTTATATGGGCATAGATGTAGATCTCCTATTTGTTGGTTTGAAATAAGTGAAGCAGCCTTGATAGGGCCACATTGTGACCATTATGCTATGGAGAAAGTGCAACTCATCAGACAAAGACTTTAAACAACTCAAAATCATCAGAAATCTTATGAAGATGTAAGGAGAAGGGAACTAGATTTCCATGTTGATGATTGGGTTTTTCTGAAAGTCTCACCTATGAAAGGGGAGATGAGATTTGAAAAGAAAGGGAAGCTCACTCCTAGATATGTAGGACCTTACAAGATTTTTAAAAGGGTTGGCAAGGTTGTAAATGAATTAGAGCTGGCAGCAGAATTAGTAGCAGTGCTTCTCGTTTTCCACGTCTCACTCTTGAAGAAGTTTGTGGGTGACCAAGCCTCTATAGTGTCATTAGAGAGTGTGGCAGTTAAAGATAGTCATTCTTATGAGGATGCACCAGTTTAGATTCTTGACCATCAGGTTAGGAGGTTGAGGAACAAAGAAGTCGCTTCAGTCAAGGTTTTGTGAAGGAGTTAGTTGGTAGAGGGATCGACTTGGGAAGCAGAAGCAGCCATGAAATCCAAGTATCCTCACCTCTTTCCTTCCGATTCCACTGCACCTTGAGGTAATAGTTCCTATTAAGTTTTCCACTCATTCATGCTTGAATTTAGTCTTAGAATCAAAATCCCTCAATTTTTACTTGAATTTTTAGAGTATTTGCATGTTCTCGGAACTCTATTAAGTCAGAAACTCAGTTCTTAGTGTCTAGTATTAGGGTTGCAGCTCTCTCCCACTATTTCATCTAGTTTTGTCTACATTCGAGGACGAATATTCCCAAAGGGGAGATAATGTAACACTTCATTGCCAAAATAGACCAAAAATCAATTTTAAAAAAATGTGTAGGTGCAACTTATGTGTTCATCGATGGATCGTAGCCTAACCCACAGTCCGGCCTACTCAATTATCGATGGGATCAGAAACTCCCAAACATCTCAGCCTTAGAAATTTTTTTATGTGTTGGTTGAGGGACGGACATACGGTATGTATGTCACACTACTGCCCGTAGTCCATTGACATCGATAAGGACTCCCTTCACCCACTCTCTGGCAAGAGCTACCGATTACCAGCTCGGTCCGTAGATTTTATAGTAGGTGGGAAATTAGCATATAGTTAAGGGGAAATGCAATTTGGTAAACTTCAATTTATTATAAGTCTTATCACAAAAATAATTAGGTGTATGATGATCTACCCACAGATATATAATTGAACTATCTTTGCATCGACACCAACCTTGATATTATATGACGTCCGAGTAGAAAGTTATGCCCATTTTAGTTAAGGCCTCTCGAAAAGGCTCAATTGACATAGCGTTGGTCAATTGACAGATCGTCAGTCCTGGCCATCGATTGGTCAGACATCAACTTTCAGAAGGGTGTTTTGGACCTTTCCTACTTCATTTAAATCCTAGGTTACGTCGTTTTGACCATGCATCATCATATTTAGTCAGTTTAAGCTTAAAAACATAATTAAAACATATCTAAGTCAAATCATTAAATCAAAGCCTGGAAAATTAGAAACAAGAGAGGAGAAAAAACCTCATGAACTCTAGGTCAAGAACGCCACAAGCTACAGCAGTTCCTGCTCTGAAACTGAAGTATTTTCCTGTGGATTTCATCACCAAGTATGTGGTATTTCACTAGTTGGTTCCTTTCATCCATTGGGTCCCTATTTTTTCAATCACTTATTGATTCTCTTATCATGATTAAACCTAGGGTTCCTAGAATTACATCAAAACTTCATGATTTAGTTAAAATTTATGTACCAAATAAGATTATCATGATATTACACAATTTATAGGGTGGATTACATAACTCTAGCTTTGTTTTTATTTAAGTCTTAAATTACACTTGCTAGGTCAAATATTTCACATACCTCATATATACATGCCTTAGTTATAAATGCATAATTACCATATTAATTGTTCCATTCTTAGTTTGGATGTTCATTTTCGAGCAATGCATTATTTACAGAAACTCAAACATAATAAGTTAATTTACAGATTTCATTGGGAGTATCATAATACCGAGTTGTACTATGTTTTAGCGTACCGAATAGTCCCAGAACTACTACTCAAGTAGGTCGTAAGTCCCATTTGTGGGAAATAGCTTTATTGATCACTCGAGCATACCTTTATACATTTGGCAGGGTATATTGGTTCCTCTCAAAGAAGCGTATACATCAGTCTCCACATTTAGCTCTTGTGGTTTTTTGACTAGTTATTAGTAGTTCCCAAATTTCAGTCATACTCTTTGCATTAACCATTTATTAGTACATTCAGTATTCCATTTCAGCATATTATAAATTGGCCATTGCAACATATTATCTCAGAAATCAGTATTTCATGTTTAGATTATTATACTTGCTCTTGTGTTTGTTAACAAATATTTCACTTCAGCTTTACTCTATCCTACATGCTCATTCCTTTCAAGTACTGACGCATACGTGTGCTATATCTTCTCGTTATGTAGGTTTAGGTTTTTAGTATCCAGATCACGCATAGATTGATTTTCCAATCTCCAGTTTAGCTAATTGAGTGGTGAGTCCTCATTCTCCGAGGACAAGAGTAATTAGTTTAATTTGAGTCTTCAGTTATTTAGTTTCATATTTGTTAATTTAGATGGGGCTTGTCCTAGTATTTATAGTCCAGTTTTTAGAGGCTTATTTCAGTCATAGTTAAATTCAGCTTAGTATTGAGTTAATATTTCATTTGTATTAACTATTGTTTTCAAATATCTTAGTTATAGAATATGGGTTTTCCCTATCTTTTAAGATTGAATTTTGATTTAGCTTCCGCTTCAGTTTATTATCGTTAGTATACTAATAATCATGCCATCAGGGTTTGCTTGGGTTCACTTGTGGTTCTACGTTTCGTCTCCACGTCTAAGGGGTAGCTTGGGGCATGACAAAAATTAAGGAGGTAGAGAAGGACCTAATTTAGAAGAAGGTAGATCAACAGACGGGGAGGAGGATCCAAGACGTCCACTAGTGCTTCGATGCTTTTTAGTTAAGGTCCTCACACGCCTATACCGTACCATTGATTCGACGAATCTTCAGGCGGATATGGTATGTTTGAGGGTTGATATTAATACTATCTTAGACATAAGGGTATCCGAGCCTAAGGCCGCACCTGCGGATCTTGTAAAGGATACAGTGCTTGTTGACGTGTTCACTACCACTACTACACCACCACCCCCTCCATGTGAGCATGCCAAGAGGCACCGATCCAGAAACAGTGATGAGAACCAGTCTAGGAAAGAGTATCGTACTGAGATGTAGTCTACAGGAAAAGATTCGTTGTTTAATGAGGAAGCCCGGCCGATGAGGGCTCGTGAGTTAGCTCCCGAGGCGTCTAGCTCTAGGTTTGTCAAATGTTGAGAGGAGCACCATTGAGGGTATAAAAAAATTTTTGGGCACCATTGATGGTAACCCTACTATTGAGGGAGCGAGCTCCGGGAAACCGGACCCGCCGTCTTGTTGATCTTTAGCGCTATGCGCCTCAGGTTTACTTTACCTACTACCTTTACTTTATTTTTTTTTGTATTGGGGACAATTTCATGTATTTTTGTTGGGGTGGGGTGAATGGAAACTGAGTGCCAGGGTGAAGTAAAAATTATCCCAACTCACGATCCTCTGTTGGTGATTTTCTTGCGTGTGTTCTTTTGCCCCAAGAGACAGATTATTTTTCTATTGAACAAGCATGTTTAATATCTTGTACAAAGTATGAATGTGAAATCTGAAGCATGATTGCTAAATATGAATGATATCTCGTTCGAAAGAGAATTCTTGCACGATTAGACATAGTGAATGTTAAATGTGTTGGATCAATGCATGACATAGAGATACACCATTGCATGACCTTTAATCTAACACTCGAACTAGGGGTCCGATAATCTGGTAGGGTCATGAGGTGTTAAGAGTGTGTGAGGAAAGTTTATTGATCCACTATTTGTACCTAGCTAGAACTTGCCCACTTAGTCCTGCAAAAAGAAATATGTGTTAGACTATCAGAAAAGGATCATAGGCTCTTATTCAAATTAGACAATCTTTAGCCTAGAATAAAAGAAAACCAATTTAAATTGATCCCTTTATGATCCAAATATTTTGAGCTTACAATGGATCTTTCTTTTCTGCCCCCACTCATCTTTCCTGGGTATAATGTGTTGTCCCTGGTTCCTCCTTATACTATGCACCTCAACTAAGGCCGAAACCATAAGTTGAGGGTGGCTAATCTAGAAACCGGTCTCGTCTTGGCCCTGACCCAACCTTGGGTATTGTGTTCCTCGACTCATGGCAAAGTCAAAAGTTGAGGGTGGCTAGTACGAGCAATGTCCCGAAAAGTGGGGTTGAAAGGATTAATGTGAAAAAAAATTGGAAGAAAATAAATAGTGAATAATAGAAATTACTCGGTCAAAGTAGAAAACGAGTAAAAAATAAATAAATAAAAGAAGTGTTTAAGTAAGAGTCATTTGTCTACGCGCATCAATCTGTGTGAACCTTGGTCTAATCATAGGCATTCTTGACTAATTAAGCATTTCTTATCTTATTCATTTTTAGGGTTGTTACACCAAAAAGAGGGGAAAAAATTCCAACCTCAGAGGGTCCGTATTTTTTAGCGGAAAAAATTAATTAAATAGACTTCTAGATGTCGGAAATAAATAAAATAAATGAATAAACATATTTTGATTTTCCTCAATTAAATAAAAATATAAAGTTGAGAATTATTTTGATTTAATATTATTTAAATCTTTTTTGAAGGACGGTTTTAAGTAAAATAAAAAACAAAAAAAATATAATACCGACATCTGGACGTCAATAAAATTAATAGTATATAATTGTATCAATATTTATTAAAATATTTATATATATTGAGTTCCATAGTATTTTAAATTGATCATTATATAAATTGGATCACGGTTTTATCTAAATTAGAATATTTTTTAATATAAAATATTGACATCATGAGATCAGTATTTATATTTTATCCAAATACCGACCTAATGAGGTTGGTATTTTTTTTTTCATACATATTCAAATATCGACATCATGCGGTAGATATTTTTACATCATCAAAATACTAACATCATGAAATCGGTACTTCTATTTTATCCAAATATCGACCTCATGAAGTCTGTATTTTTTCTTCATCCAATTATCAACCTCATGAGGTCGATAATTTTACTTCATCTAAATACCGACTTTATGATATTGGTATTTATCTTTCATCCAAATACCTACCTACTGAGATCATTATTTTTATTTCATCCAAATAACTTACATCATAAGGTCGGTATTTTCTCTTCATCCCTATATTGACCTTATGAGGTAGGTATTTTTTACTTCATCTAAATACCGTCTTCATAAGGTCGTTATTTATCTATCATCCAAATATCGATCTCATGGGATCGACACTTTTACTTCATTAAAATTCAATAACCGACATCTTGTACTTCATCGAAATTTAAAAACCGACATCATACGGTCGGTATTTTTATTTCATCCATATACTATCAGCATGAAGTAAGTATTGTTATTTCATCTATGAGGTCGATATTTTTTCTTCATTCAAAATATCGACCTCATGAGGTCAGTGATGTTATTTTAGTTAAATTTGGACCTCATGAGGACTGTTTTGCATGAATAAAAAACAAAAAATAATATAACACCAACTTTTGAAAATCGGTAAAATTAAATATTATGCAATTTAAGTAGTTTTAATTTAAATATTTATATCATGGCTATTAGAAAAATAATATTTTCAATTAACTTAAAATAAATCGTACTCTGGGTGATGGTTTTATATAGGCATAATACATATATTAAACAATAAACATGGCTTCAAATTTTAACTTTGACCTCAAACATTTATAGTGCATAAAGAGGCACTTTAACTTTCCCATCTTTCAATAAATAAACACGTGTTTCCTACCTGGGAAAATGCGTGAAATTCACGCATTCTGCGCGAGTGAGGGGTAATTTTCGAGGCCCACTAAGGTAAAAATGTTGAAATGACAATTCTGCCTTTCATAAATCTCTTTTATATTAATTAAAATTAATTTATTTGCTTTTTACTTTCAAAATGACATATAAGATATTTTTTAAATAAAAAAGGACATGTAAAATGTTTAGTTAGTAGGCAGTCATTAATTGACTCACTAATACACGTGAGATCGTTTGCATTTCACACACTTTGCCTCCAAAAATCGCATGTTTATTTATTGAAAGATAGGAGAGTTAAAGTGCCTATTAGTTCACTATGAAAGTTTGAGCTCAAAGTTAAAAATTTTTAGGGCCTAATATATGTATTATGTCATTTTATATAAGTTAAAAAATAAACTTATATAAACTACCGACCTCTCGATGTCAATATTTTTTTTAATATGATTCATTTTATATTTCTTATAATTTAATGTGAGACAGACCTCATAAGATCAATTATTTTTTTATTATATCTAATTCATTTTAATCAAAGCTACATCCGGAGGTCGGTTTGTTTAAGATATTTCTGTCAATTATAGTTTTTATTATTTAGAATAATACTAAACATACTATTAATTGTTTAAAAAGTGTTCATGGAAAAAAATATATTCGTAATTAGGGTATAATTATACTTATATTTATAGAGTAATGTACTAAACTATCAGTACATCGTCTTATCATGAACTTAATATCTCATGTTATGATGCAGAGGTAAAGAGATAACATATGATATATTTTTGTATGAAATGAGAGATAATATTATTATATAGTTTCGATCTGGAATGTATGTCAAATGTAGTGATAACAATCTAATTATAATGACATGTAAAAAATACTTCATATGAGTATGAAATAAACTAATTAATTATATACGAAATATATTATCAATTAAATAAATATCGATCATCAATTTAAAGAGATTTATTCATTAGATTTGTTATTGATAAACTTTCACTGATCAATAAAATTGAATTTATATAATTAAGAATTATATATATATATATATGTATATATATATATATATATTTATACCTCTTTATGTCAACATTATTTATTTAATATGATTACTTTTATATATCTTAATATTTAGTGTGATACCGACTTCATGAAGTTGGTTTTTTTATTCTATCTACCATACAATCAGCTAATGCTAGTCAGTGCAAAATTTGAATGCTAATAGTGGATCAATTGGATTTTAAAATCTTCATCTTGAATCCAATGGCTTGGAGAATAATACTTCCACCACCCAACACTCATATGCACGTGTTCCTCAGGAAGGCGATAGACACAATTTTTGTAGACTTGTCATCGAGCCGTTAGGATAAATGTTTGATTTAATTATGTTTCATCTTTTATTTGTCTTTTTATATTTTAATAATTGATTGATTATTTTTTGTTTATCATTATCTGTCAATGAACTCATATTTCAGCTTATGTTCGGATGTGGGTATGTCAAGATTATTTTGAAGTGCAACGGTACAAACTATAATGGTGTGTACCTGATTTGGGGTTTAATTCAAATTAAAAACAGGGGGCAGATGTTCAATGAATTTATGGTACGAATGTGTATCAATTAAAATAACATCATGTACATTTAAATTCGCTATTCATTTGAATAATAAAATTTTAGTCATTTTTCATTAAATAAATATTGTGTATGGGTTCCCGAACATGAGGAAGAGGTGAAAGAAAACATCAAGGTTAAAATTTTAAAGTTGCTTTCTAGAAAATTTAGTGAATGTCGAAAAAATAATAGAATTCCTAAGTTTATGGTAACAACACGAGGGGATCTGTTACTGGAACATTGGGGTATTGTTTAAAAGTTTGAGAAGAGGAGTGAATTAGGAAGATAGCTCGCGCATCAAAACAGGAGGATCTTTGCACACCAGAGGAACTATTAGCCTAGTTACTAGGAAGGAAAGAATGATATACTTTTTTAATTTTGTAAAATATTTCCTTTTCGTTTTTGATAAGTAGTTTTTGGAAATTAAATAATACTTCTGTTATTTGCAAACAAAAGAGTTGGGTAGGTCGGTAGTTGTAGAAGAGATGTAGAAGGTTACTAATATCAAGAAGAGTACAAACCCCGAAGAAAAAGAAAGATTAATTGATCCACGTGCTCAAGAAACATATGTAAGAACTCTATTCAAGTTTATCTTTTTTTCTCTTTCTTGTATATAATACATTCTTATCAGTACAATTCATTGTTTAAATTACAGGATAGGTTTATCCATATGTCCCCGGAATATCGTAGTACTCGACCTCTTGAGAGCTGGGATACATGATTTACACATGAAGAAAAGGAGAATCTTTGTAAACAAAGTGTTGGTGAACCGATTAAAGCTACGGCTATCGAGAAAGGACATATCAAAAGAAGCAGGCTTGGTGTTGTGGTTCATCATCCTATAGATTCAATGGAAGGGATAACGGGACAATATCTGCAATGGAGGGTTACATAGCTTTTCTCAATGCAGAGCTTGCTATTGTAGACGATAGAAAGAAGAAGATAGAGGTGGAGATTGTGGTATTAAAGGAAGTAAAGAACAAGAGGTATGCAACACTTTAGAACCAACCAACTTTTCTTTTGAATCAGGAAAGATACTTCCTACATGTCCTGCAAGCAATGAAGATGGAGTTGATCATGAATGTGATAATAATGATAAGGGTGATAAGGAGAGTGATGGTGATAAGGAGTACTTATATTTTTTTGACATTTTAGACTTTCATATTATTGGAATTGTTTGATCGTATTTTCGTTTATTTTGAGGTTGAATGAAGTTTTTTCTGAAATAGTTTAATGCATATGTTGAAAATATTGTGTTGATTTTGTTGATTGAAGTTTATTTTAAAATAGCTCATTTGGAATTCTTTTAGTTGGATGAAGATTATTTTGAAATTGCTTATTTTGAGTTCTTTATGTTGTTTTGATATAAATATGCAAGTGGGATACTAAAATTGTAACTCAATGCTGCCAATTCTGTAGCCGAAATACCAACCTCCAGTGGTCAAAATCTCAAAAAATAAAATAAAAATACCGACCTCCGGAAGTCGAAATCTAAAAATTATAAATAAAAATACCAACCTCCGGAGGTTGGAATCTCAACAATAAAATAAATTAAAACAACCGACCTCCTGAGGTTTGAATGTAAAAAATATGAAACAAAAATACCGACCTACGAAGGTCGGAATCTAAAAAATAAGAAATAAAAATACCTACCTACGGATGTCGGAATCTAACAAATATGAAAAAAAATATCGAACTCCGTAGGTTGGAACCTAAAAAATAATAAATAGAAATATCGACCTCCGGAAGTCGGAATCTAAAAATAAGAAATAGAAATATTGGCCTCCAGAGGTCGGAAACAAAAAAAAGAAATGAAAATACTGACCTACAGAGGTTGGAATCTCAAAATAAGAAATACCAACTTTCGGAGGTTTAAATCTCAGAAATTAGAAATATAAATATATACCTCCAGATTTTGGTATTCAAAAATTTGAAAAATAATATGCTGATCTCTGAAACATGGAAATAATAAAAATAAGAAATGAACAAATATATTAAAGAGACCTCCAGAAGTTGGAAAATAAAATAATGAATTTTACCAACTAAAATTGAAATTGACCTGGAGAGGTCAGTACTAGAGGTCTGAACTAAATAGCGACCAATATTCTTTCGGCTTATGGAGGTCGGTATTTTTTGGTAGGTATTCACTATTTTTTAGTAGTAAAACTATCTTTCGGTTCATCTTTTAATCCATGTCTTTTCCAGATGCATCAGTTTCAACGCACGTGGCGTACTCATTGGGGTACCAAAGGCTTTGCTCTTTTCGAGTCCAAACTTCTTAATCAATTCCTTATTGTACTTTTCTTGACTAATGAATGTTCTATTAGTTGACTGGTTAATTTGATGTTCTAGAAGGAATGTGAGTTCTCCCATAAGACTCATTTCTAATTCTGCTTTCATTAGAGTTGTGAAGTATAAAAATGTATTAATAAGAACTTTCAATGAAGAGCGTTGTGTAAATTTTCCCTAAATTATTTTGCAGTATGAACAAACTCAATCTTTCATACAATGCTTTTGTAGATTATTTAAGTATACAAATAGAATTGGAATGTTTGCACACAAAATTGGGACGAAGAAGGATTTAAAACGGTGGGGTTGTAAACAACTTCTTTTATAAAACCGTTCAAAAACGCACTTCTCAAATCCATTTGAAATAGTATAAGATGTTCGAATAGATTATAAGCTTGATACAGTTGCAAATACCTTCTTGTTGTGAGTATCCTTGAGAGGATAACAATACTTTGTTTCGATTAACTTCTCCATTTTCATCTAGTCTTTTTCGAAATACCCACTTGATTCCAATAATAGAGTAATTTTTTTCTTTCTATTTGAGTCCATACTTGATTTCTTTCAAATTAATCGAATTATTCCTTCATTGCTTGCACCCATGATTACTCTATAGTTTCTTGATTTATTCGATTAGGTTTCATTTGAGATATCAATGCAACGGAAACTTATTTTCTTAGAGAAGATCACTTCAAATTTTTCCTTCATGTTTATCGAGAATGAAAATTTAAGGATAATTATTATTATGTCGCCATTCTCTTGGAATATATGATCTATCAGATAGACTAGTCGACTTTCCTTCGCAGTAGTTGACTTCAATATGAATTTTGGAACTTATATGTAACGACATGTTTAGTCGTTTCGAGCAGTAGAATCATTTGTGATAAAAACTAACAGGGTCGACGGATCATGCGACGGACCGTCATGGACTCCGTCGTCCCACACTTGTGTAATTTTCCTGTGGGCTATGGGATCAACTCTCTGAACTTCGCGACGGAAGTGCAGCACGAACCGTCGTAGACACGACGGATCGTCACAAACATCCTTACTGAAATTGTCTCTCTGAACTTTGTGACGGACCTGCAGGACGGACCGGCGCAGGTACAATGGGCTGTCACGAGCGCCGTAACCTCGACTGGGTCGGATTCTGCTAAAAGTTTTAAGGGGTGTTTTGGACTATTCATGCCAAACTGTCTGAAATTAGTGGGTAAGTTTAATAACTTATTTACTTGGAGGTTGAAGGAGGTAACATTAAATAAATAATGGGTTACTTTTATCTTAAGGAATTATATGATAATTAGGGTAAAAGAAAAAGAATCTGGAGAAGGAAAAAGAGAGGGAGAACGAGCGAGACAAAGGGAGAAGTGAAGAGGAAAGAAAAGACATTGAGAAGTAGCTTCCTTGATTCACGATTCTTCGGTGGAGGTAGGTTATGGTTTATGCTATTTGATAGTAAACTCTTAATAGGGATTGATATGTATTGGGTGGTATTGTAAAGTCTTCTATATGCTTGCTTGTGGGTTTGTATGTTGTAGTTGTGTAATTGTGGTGGATTAGAAGGTTGATATTGTTGAATCTTTAATCTTGAATCCTCTCTACTAAGATGACGCCTTGACATAAAAGAAGGCTTGATGAACTAAAATCATGAGATAAATGGATCGGAGTGTCACGTTCCGACACGTAGTATTAAGGGATTCAGTGTCACGTTCCGACACGTAGTATTAAGGGATCGGATGTCACGTTTCGACACATAGAATTAGAGGATCGGGTGTCACGTTCTGACACTTAGTATTAGGGGATCAGAGTGTCACGTTCCGACACGTAGTAATAGGGGATCGGGTGTCACGTTCCGACACGGTAGCATTAGGGGATCGGAGTGTCACGTTCCGACACGGTAACATTGGAGAGAATGAATATTGAATTATGTTAATTTACTCAAATTTAAATAACCTATTTCCCAAATGAGTATGGTGTGGAGGCTTGAGTCCTCATAGATGCGCTTGGCGTTTTGGCCAATGGTTCATGTGTTTGTTGCTTGCCACCTGTTGAGCATTGTAGTTGATTTTAAATATTATTTGATATATGTTGCTTTCTATTTTGAGTTGGCGGATGATACCTACTCAGTACTTGTTCCTTGTACCGATCCCTACTTGTATTTTGCTTTTGTTTATATTGTTGAGTGCAGCAAACGTGCCATCGACTTCAACTCGTCCTCAACTCTAGCTAGTCTTTAGTATATCTTAATTCAGGGTGAGCTACTGTTTCTAGCTCGGACTGGACTCTCTCCTTCACGTGTTAATGTCTTGAAGTTCGGACATGGACCATCTCTTTTACTTATTTCAGCTTCTTAAATACTCTTAGAAATAGAAATTTGAGGATAGATGTTCTTGGTGTGATGACTTCAAGATTTTGGGGATGATAGTTGATAAACTTTAGAAGCTTTTTTATTGGTTATATTAATAAGATTTGAGTCTTCCGCATTATATTTTGTTTATTATGGTTGAAATGCTTGTAAATATTGGAGTTTAGATGTGTTGGTTCCCCCATCTAGGGAGGTAAGCGTGGGTGCCACTCGCGGCTCGTTTTGGGTCGTGACAAACTTGGTATCAAAGCATTAGGTTCGTTGGTCTCATCACATAAGAACGAGTCTAGTAGAGTCTTGTGGAACGGTAGGGGGACGCCCTTACTTTTCTTTGAGAGGCTATAGGACTTTAGGAAAATTCCATTCTTTTATTCTTTCGTGCTATTACTTGGATCCAATTGGTATCTAGGTGATACAAATTGGTATCTGACATCCTCACTCTATTTCGCAGACGGTTAGAACTAGAGCAACAACTGTGCCAACACCAACACCGGCAAGACATGGTGTGTCTGAGCCAGCCAATAGGGCTGTAGCTCGAAGAGGAGAAGTGGCAAGAGGCCGTGGTAGAGGTCGCGGGAGGACCTCCTCTAGAGGAAGAGGACAAACACCTGGCCCAGCTGGTACTAGGGCAGTGACTCCTCCACCGACTGAGGAGGTAGTAATAGAGGGAGAGGTAGGGGAAAATGAGCAAGTGCAGAATGAGGAATTACCACCCCAACCTACCCTAAAGATGATTAATCAGGTTCTTACTTATCTTAGCGGGATATCAGATCAGGGCCAGACACCTCCAGTGTTTTCTGCACCAGCACCTCAGGCTTCAGGGGTACAACATGCAGCTGTTATGGCTCCCCGCATAGATGCCTCATTGGAAGTATAAACGTTTCCTCTGTTAACTACAGGGCCTAGAATGACGAGTGATCAGCATGAGCTTTTCACTAAATTCTTGAAGTTGAAACATCCAGTCTTCAAGGGTGCTGAATCTGAGGATGCTTATGATTTTCTGGTTGATTGTCATGAGCTGCTACATAAGATGGACATAGTAGAACGATTCGGTGTTGAGTTTGTGACCTATCAGTTTCAGGGAAATGCCAAATTGTGGTGGCGGTCGTATGTTGAGTGTCAACCAGCACACGCACCACCTATGACTTGGGAATCATTCTCTAGCTTATTTATAGAAAAGTATATACCTCGGACGTTGAGGGATAGGAGGAGAGATGAGTTCCTGAGCCTAGAACAACGCAGGATGTCTGTTACAGCTTATGAGGCTAAATTTCGTGCACTATCCTGGTGTGCCACCCAGCTTTGCTTCAGTCCGCAAGAGCGGATTCGCCGTTTTGTGAAGGGATTGAGGTCAGATTTGCAGATCTCAGCCTTACAGGTAGCTGCTGCAGCAAAATCCTTTCAGGAAGAGGTAGATTTTGTGATAGAGGTGGAGGGAGTGAAGCCAAACGACTTCACCATGGCATCGACATCTAAGATGTTTCGTAAGGGAGGTGAGTTTAGAAGTTCTTACTCCAGAGGGCATAGTTCAGGAGGTTACCCAGCCCGACCTATTCAGCCTTCACTGCAGGCTGCAGTTGGGGGTCCACCGCAGACCGGTCAGCATTTTTCTGAGTTTGGAAGTTATCCACAGACTTCGTCGTTCTCACAAAGGCCTATGCTTGACTCCAGAGAGTTTTATGGATGTGGAGATACTGGACATATTAGGAGGTTTAGTCCAAAACAGAGTTACAGACCCCCAACAGTTAGAGGTAGAGGTGGTCATGGGAGAGGCCGTCATTCTGGAGGACGTGGTGGAAAAGGTAATGGTGGTCACCAAATCAGCCGGGGTGGCGGGCAAGCTGGAGCTACTGCAGCACAACATGGTAGGGGCAACGGGCAGACAGGTGATAGGGCCCATAATTATTCTTTCCCCGGGAGGTCTGAAGCAGAGACATCTGATGTTGTTATCACAGGTAATCTTTTGGTTTGTGATTCCATGGCTTCTGTATTATTTGATCCTGGATCCACATTTTCATATGTATCTTCCTCATTTGCTACTGGTCTTGATTTACATTGTGATTTGCTTGACATTCCTATTCGTGTCTCTACTCCTGTGGGTGAGTCTGTGATAGTTGAGAAGGTGTATAGGTCTTGTCTTGTGACTTTTGTGGGGAGCAATACTCATTTAGACTTGATAATTCTAGAGATGGTTGATTTCGATGTAATTCTGGGTATGACTTGGCTTTCTCAAAATTTTGCAATCTTAGATTGTAATGCTAAAACTTTAACATTGGCCAAGCCTGGGACAGATCTGTTAGTGTGAGAGGGTGACTATACTTCCACCCCAGTTCGTATCATCTCCTTTCTTCGTGCTAAGAGAATGGTTAGTAAGGGTTGTTTAGCTTTCTTGGCACATCTCAGGGATGATACTTCTCAAGTACCTCCGATTGAGTCTGTTTCGATAGTCCGTGAGTTTCTTGATGTGTTTCCTGCAGACCTTCCTGGTTTGCCACCAGACAGGGATATTGATTTATGTATTGATCTGGAGCCGGGTACTCGCCCCATTTCCATACACCCTTAAAGGATGGCTCCTGCTTAGTTAATGGAGTTAAAGACCAAACTTCAGGAGTTTTTAAGTAAAGGCTTTATTAGGCAAAGTGAATCCCCTTGGGGTGCTCCGGTTTTATTTGTGAAGAAGAAGGATGGAAGTTTTCGGATGTGCATAGACTACAGGCAACTGAATAAGGTTACTATTAAGAAAAAGTATTCTCTTCCTCGCATTGATTATTTGTTCGATCAGTTACAAGGTGCTTGTACCTTCTCAAAATTCGATTTGAGATCCGGTTATCATCAATTGAAAATACGGGCAGCAGATGTGTCAAAGACTGCTTTTCGAACAAGGCATGGGCATTTTGAATTCT
Organism: Solanum neorickii; assembly: GCA_027704865.1. Lineage (NCBI taxonomy): Eukaryota > Viridiplantae > Streptophyta > Magnoliopsida > Solanales > Solanaceae > Solanum > Solanum neorickii. The sequence goes on along the minus strand of JAKWJC010000363.1, from coordinate 8,891,064 downwards.
TAGTAATGTCTTTTGGGCTTAAGAATGCCCCTGCTGCTTTGATGAGTCTGATAAACAGGATTTTTAAGCCATATCTGTACCTCTTTGTCATTGTATTCATTGATGATATACTGATATACTCAAAAAAAAGGAAGGAACATGAGGAACATTTGAGAATTGTGTTGGAAGTGTTGAGGGAGAAAAGGCTTTATGCCAAATTCTCCAAGTGTGAGTTTTGGCTAGATTCAGTGTCCTTCTTAGGGCACGTGGTTTCTAAGGATGGAGTGATGGTGGATCCTTCTAAGATTGAAGCTGTGCAGAGTTGGATAAGAGCCACAAATGTTACAGAGGTAAGGAGCTCTGGTGGTTTGGCTAGCTACTACCGTCGATTTGTCAAGAGATTTTCCTCTGTTGCTACCCAACTGAAAAATTTAACTAAGCAAAGTTATCCATTTGTATGGTCGGACGAATGTGAAGAAAGTTTTCAGAAACTCAAGACCTTGTTGACTACTGCACCAATTCTTACCTTGCCAGTGGAAGGTAAGAATTTCATTATTTATTCTGATGCATCTTATTCTGGGTTGGGTGCAGTGCTAATGCTAGAGAAGAATGTAATTGCTTATGCTTCATGAACGCAACTATCCAACCCATGATTTGGAGTTGGCTGCAGTAGTGTTTGCATTAAAGCAATGGAGACATTATCTATATGGGGTTAAGTGTGAAGTCTATACAGATCATCGTAGTTTACAGTATGTCTTTACTCAGAAAGATTTGAATTTGAGACAGAGGAGGTGGATGGAACTACTGAAGGACTATGATATTACTATCTTGTATCACCCAGGAAAAGCTAATGTTGTGGCAGATGCTTTAAGTAGAAAGGCAGGGAGCATGGGAAGTCTAGCGCACTTGCAGGTTTGTAGATGCCCATTGGCTAGAGAGGCTCAGACTCTGGCTAATGACTTTATGAGGTTGGAAGTACTGGAGAAGCGAGGATTTTTGGCCTGTGTGGAGGCAAGATCTTCCTTTCATGACAAGATTAAGGGAAAACAGTTTACTGATGAGAAACTGATCCGGATTCAAGATATGGTATTGCGACGAGAGTCTAAAGAAGCAAAAATTGATGAGGAAGGCGCTTTGAGAATTAAGGGAAGGATATGTGTGCCTCGCGTCGATGATTTGATTAACACTATTCTTACAGAGGCTCATAGTTCAAGGTATTCTATACATCCTAGTGCAACCAAGATGTAACGTGACCTAAAACAACATTTCTGGTGGAGTAGGATGAAGCGTGACATTGTTGATTTTGTTGCCTAATGCCCGAATTGTCAGCAGGTAAAATATGAACACCAGAGGCCTGGAGAGACACTTCAGAGAATGCCCATTCCTGAATGGAAGTGGGAGAGAATTGCAATGGATTTTGTAGTTGGTCTTCCAAAGACCTTGGGTATGTATGACTCCATTTGGGTAATTATCGATAGGTTCACTAAGTCTGCTCACTTTATTCCGGTCAAGATGACTTACAATGCAGAGAAGTTAGCAAAACTCTATATCTCAGAAATCATTCGATTGCATGGAGTTCCACTTTCCATCATAACAGATAGAGGTACGCAGTTTACTTCTATGTTTTGGAGAACATTGCATGCTGAATTAGGTACTAGGTTGGATCTTAGTACTGCATTTCACCCTCAGACCGATGGTCAGTCTTAGAAAAGGATTCAGGTGTTGGAAGATATGCTTCTTGCATGTGTGATAGAATTTGGTGGTCATTGGGATAACTTCTTACCCTTAGCAGAGTTCTCATACAATAATAGCTATCACTCAAGTATTGATATGGCCCCATTTGAGGCACTGTATGGGAGGAGATGTAGGTCTCCCATTGGTTGGTTTGATGCATTTGAGGTGAGGCCCTGGGGTACCGATCTTTTGAGGGAATCATTAGATAAAGTAAAATTCATTCAGGAGAAGCTTCTAGCTGCTCAGAACAGGCAGAAAGAATATGCAGATCGCAAGGTTAGGGACTTGGATTTTATGGATGGTGAACAAGTCTTGCTGAAGGTTTCACCCATGAAAGGGGTTATGCGGTTTGGTAAGCGAGGTAAGATTAGTCCGAAGTATATTGGTCCATTTGAAATTCTGAAGCGCGTGGGGGAGGTAGCTTATGAATTAGCCTTGCCTCCAGGACTTTCTGAAGTGCACCCAGTATTTCATGTGTCTATGCTGAAAAGATACAATGGAGATGGAAACTACATTATTCGTTGGGATTCAGTTCTTCTTGATGAGAAATTTTCTTATGAGAAGGAGCCTGTTGCTATTCTAGATAGAGAAATCCACAAGTTGAGATCAAGGGAGATTGCATCCATCAAGGTTCAATGGAAGAATCAGCTAATTGAAGAGTCCACTTGGGAGAAGGAGGCTGATATGCAAACAAAATACCCACACCTTTTTGCAGATTCAAGTACTTTTTCTCACCCTTTTTTTTCTTCTTGTGATCGTTCGGGGACGAACGATGGGTAAATTGATATCTATAGTAACGACCTGTTTAGTCATTTTGAGCAGTAGAATCATTTGTGATAACAACTGGATGGGTCGACAGATCATGCGACGGACGGTCATGGTCATGACGGACCGTCATGGACTCTGTCGTCCCACACTTGTGTAATTTTCCTGTGGGCTATGGGATCAAGTCTCTGAACTTCGTGATGGAAGTGCAGCACAAACCATCGTAGACACGACGGATCGTCACAGACATCCTTACTGAAATTGGCTCTCTGAACTTTGTGACAGACCTGCAGGACGGACCATCGAAGGTACGACGGTCCGTCACGAGCGGCGTAACCTCGACTGGATCGGATTCTGCTATAAGGTTTAAGGGGTGTTTTGGACTATTCATGCCAAACTGTCTGAAATTAGTGGGTAAGTTTAATAACTTATTTACTTGGGGTTTAAAGGAGGTAACTTAAAATAAATAATGGGTTACTTTTATCTTAAGGAATTATATGATAATTAGGGTAAAAGAAAAAGAATCTGGCGAAGGAAAAAGAGAGGGAGAACGAGCGAGACAAAGGGAGAAGGGAAGAGGAAAGCAAAGACATTGAGAAGTAGCTTGCTTGATCATGATTCTTCGGTGGAGGTAGGTTATTATTTATGTTATTTGATAGTAAACTCTTAATTGCGATTGATATGTATTAGGTGGTATTGTAAAGTCTTCTATATACTTGGTTGTGGGTTTGTATGTTGTAATTGTGTAATTGTGGTGGATTAGAATTTTGAAACTGTTGAATCTTTAATCTTGAATCCTCTCTACTAACATGACGCCTTGACATAAAGAAGGCTTGATGAACTAAAATCATGAGATAAATGGATCGGAGTGTCACGTTCCGACACGTAGTATAAGGGATCGGGTGTCACGTTCCGACACGTAGTATTAAGGGAACGGGTGTCACGTTCCGACCCGTAGAATTAGGGGATCGGGTGTCACGTTCCGACACGTAGTATTAGGGGATCGGAGTGTCACGTTCCAACACGTAGTAATAGTGGATCGGGTGTCACGTTCCGACACGGTAGCATTAGGTGATCGGAGTGTCACGTTCCGACACGGTAACATTGGAGGGAATGAATATTTAATTATGTTAATTTACTCAAATTCAAAGAACCTATTTCCCAAATGAGTATGATGTGGAGGCTTGAGTCCTCATAGGTGCGCTTGGTGTTGTTGCCAATGGTTCATGTGTTTGTTGCTTTCCACCTGTTGAGTATTGTAGTTGATTTTATAATATTATTTGATATATATTGCTTTCTATTTTGAGTTGGCCGATGATACCTACTCAGTAATTGTTCCTTGTACTGATCCCTACTTGTATTTTGCTTTTGTTTATATTGTTGAGTGTAGCAAACGTGCCATCGACTTCGACTCGTCCTCAACTCTAGCCAGTCTTCAGTATATCAGAATTCAGGGTGAGATATTGTTTCTAGATCGGACTAGACTCTCTCCTTCGCGTCTTGATTTCTTGAAGTTAGGACATGGACCATATCTTTTACTTATTTCAGCTTCTTAAATACTCTTAGAATTAGAAGTTTGAAGATAGATGTTCTTGGGGTGATGACTTCCAGATTTTGGGGATGATAGTTGATATACTTTAGAAGCTTGTTTATTTGTTTTATTAATAAGATTTGAGTCTTCCGCATTATATTTTGTTTATTATGGTTGAAATGCTGGTAAATGTTGGAGTTTAGATGTGTTAGTTCGCCCACCTAGGGAGGTAAGCGTGGGTGCCACTCGCGTCTCGTTTTGGGTCGTGACATTATATCTGCAGTATTTTCCACTATTTTCTAGGGGGTGATTTCGTCGTCGCCTCTTTTAATTTCCTATATTCTTGTGTTAGTCTTATCAAATACAACATGCACATATTCTTTAACACATAAAGGTCTTTTATTAAAAACATGAAAGACTCTATTGATAGGATCATAGCCTAAGAAAATGCCTTTATCACTCCTTGGATCAAACATACCTAGATTTTTCTTACCATTGTTGTGGATGAAGCACTTCCATCTGTAGGGATTAAAGTAGCTTATGTTTGGTTTCATACCCCTCTACAGTTAATAGGGAGTCTTCTTGAGTATCAGTTTAATTAAGAATGTGGTTTTGACCCAAGTAACTAGTTAACTTTTATGCAAAAGCATTGTTCATGATGACCTAAGAGTGATGGTTTTGACCCAAGTAACATCTGTTATTCTTACAATAAACTGTATTTATAATGTTAATAAACAGAAATAGAAATAAGATGAACCAGAAAAAATATAAAATACAACAATTAATCCGAGTCCACAGAAACTACTGTGTGTCCTTAAGAAATTTAATCCCCTCACTGTACCCAAGGTTATGGATTAATTTCTCCCAAGATAAAACGGATTAAACCTGTTAAAGAAATGGCGGTACCTCAAACTTCATTAACTTCAACGAACTTAAGAACAGCAACAAGTCACACAAGCTCAGTCGATCGACACTTTGATTTTATTTGAAAGAAAAATAAATGCAGAGAAAGAAAAAATTTCAGTGTTTGAAAAATCAAAAATTGACTTCCTTTTATAGCCATTTTCAGCAAGGAACATGTCTGTTAAGTGAAATCTGTTCAGACCCATTTTATCCAGAAAGTTGTGTCTTTTGAAAAAAATAACAACTTTTCGAAAAAATGTGTCTGTTAGGAAAATAACTACTTTTTTAAAAGTAACAAATTTTCGGAAAAGAAACGACTTTTCGGAATATTTATTAGAGATAATATTAACAGGATTTATTTGATTTAACAAAATCTGATTAAATAAATTTTGTCCAAAAAATTTATCAATCAATCACATCATTTGCCAAATCCAAATCCAAATCCAAATCCAAATCCAAATCTAAATCCAAATCCAAATCAAAAGCTAAAGCCAAAGCCGAGCCGAGCGAGCGACGACGACGACGACGCGAGGGGGCATCTTCTTCTTAGCTCTTTTAAGATCTAATGGATGTGTTTCCTTCTATAAGGACAACAATTTCCATTTCTTTTGACGATATGGGAGAAATGACTTTTCATTTGCACTTTGCAAATGACTTTTCATTTTCCCTCCTAAGTAGTTCCCTCACTTTTCATATTCTCTCTTTTCTTTTCCCATTCACACTTGTTAAAACCCAACAATCCCCCACATGAATGGGGAAGGCTATTGTTAAAACATATGCATGAAAATACATGTGTGTCTTGTAGGTAAAGGTTAATCACATCCGGATAAGTAGGTTTCCCTTTAAGCTTTCCGTAGTGAACATATATCGGATATACTCGGTCAATCGGTAGATTTGATATCTTTGAACCGTCGAGCTTTGGTGTATACCTAAACAACATATGTCACACAATCAACCCTTGAACTGTTCTTAGTTCTTATTGTTTTGTTCATTTCAGCCATGAACACATCTTGGATAGTAAGTGCTTAAGAACTGGCCTTACTGGATTCTCCTTGAAGCGGCTTACACTTCACACTTACATAGGTGATTTATAAATGTGTTATCCCATAGATTCGCCATTTGATATTCCCTGTATAAAACATAGAAACCATTAAAAAGTCCTTATGTCTTTATCCTAGTTACTAAACATTGTCTCATCATTAGAATGGACAATAAAATAATAATAATAATTTTTTTCTTTGACAATGTTGAACCGTCATCAATGACTTTGTTTTATCTACTTGAACCTAGATCATGGGATCTCCAGTCTTCTAGGTAGAGTTACCGCCACGAGGACTTGTTCTCGGCAATAGTCCCATTCCCGTCGATGATTTCTCAACTCCCTCTCTATTTAGGCCTTTTGTAAGTGGATCCGACACATTATCTTTTGACTTAACATAGTCAATTGTGATAATTCCACTAGAGAGTAGTTGTCTCATAGAGTTATGTCTTCGTCTTATGTGACGAGACTTGCCGTTACACATAATGCTTCCAGCCCTTCCTATTGCAGCTTGACTATCACAATGTATGCATATAGGGGCCATTGGTTTGGGCAAAAATGGAAAATCTTCTAAGAAATTTCGGAGCCATTCAACTTCTTTACCTGCCTTGTCTAAAGCAATGAATTCAGACTCCATTGTAGAGCGAGCTATACATGTTTGTTTGGATGATTTCGAAGATATTGCTCCTCCACCAATAGTAAAAACGTTTCCACTTGTGGATTTTGTTTCAGTTGACCCAGTAATCCAATTTGCATCACTTTATCATTCAACAACGGCAGAATATCTGTTCTAATGTAAAGCATAGTTTTGAGTGTCATCTAATTATCCCAAAACTCTCTTCATTGCCAACCAATGATTATGATTAGGATTACTTGTGTGTCGACTCAGCTTAGTGATAGCGCAAGCTATATCTGGTCGTGTACAATTTATGACATATATTAAGCTTCCCAATACGCTAGCATAGTCCAAATGTGACTGACTTTCGCCTTTATTCTTTGCAATATGAAGATTTACATCAATTGAAGTCTTTGCCCTTATAAAATTCAAAAATTTGAATTGTTCAAGTATCTTTTGAATATAATGAGTTTGAGACAATGCTAGACCATTAGGAGTTTTAAGAATTTTAATTCCTAATATCACATCAGCAATTCCTAAATCTTTCATATCAAACTTACTAGCAAGAATACGCTTTGTAGCTTTTATATTAGCAATGTCTTTGCTCATTATAAGCATATCATCTACATATAGGCATAAAATAACTTCCTGATTTGGAGTATCTTTAATGTAAACAGATTTATCACATTCATTAATCTTAAATCCATTTGACAACATGGTTTGATCAAACTTTGTATGCCATTGTTTTGGTGCTTGTTTTAGCCCATAAAGTTACTTAATAAGATTGCACACTTTCTTTTCTTTTCCAGGAACTACAAAACCCTCAGGTTGTCCTATGTAAATTTCCTCTTCAAGATCTCCATTTAAGAAGGCTGTTTTCACATCCATTTGATGAATTTCAAGACCGTATATATAGTGCAGCTAGTACAATTAACATCCGAATAGATGTAATCCTTGTCACTGGCGAATATGTGTCAAAATAATCAAGACCTTGTTTTTGTCTAAAACCTTTGACAACAAGTCTTGCTTTATGTTTGTCAATAGTTCCATCATCTTTCATCTTCCTTTTAAAGATCCATTTTGAACCCAAGGGTTTGTTCCTTGGAGGAAGATCAACCATGTCCCAAGTATGATTGCTTAAGATTGATTAAATTTCACTATTAACAGCCTCCTTCCAAGAGGTTGAGTCTTTAGAAAACATTGCTTCCTTGAATGTTTGAGGCTCACTTTCAAGAAGAAATGTTACAAAATCTGATCCAAATGAAGTAGATGTCTTTTGAGATTTACTGCGTCTTGGAATTTCTTCATTTTGTTCATTCTCTTTTGGTTCTTCTCTGGGTTGTTTAGATCCCCCACTAGATGACTCAAGTCTAGTTTTATACGGATAGATATGTTCAAAAAATTCAGCACTATCTTATTCCATTACCGTATTATCATGAATATCCAGATGTTCGGACTTATGAACCAAAAAACGACATGCCTACTGTTTGTGGCATATCCAATGAATACACAATCCACAGTCTTAGGTCCTATTTTTACCCTCTTAGGTATATTAACTTGGACTTTGGCTAGACACCCCCACACTTTGAAATATTTAAAATTGGGTTTTCTACCTTTCCATTTCTCATATGGAATTACATTTTTCTTTGAGTGAGGCACTCTGTTAAGTATCTGATTTCCTGTAAGGATAGCTTTCCGCCACAAGTTCTGTGGTAAACCTGAACTTATATGTAATGCATTCATCATTCCTTTTAAAGTTCAGTTTTTCTTTCTGCAATTCCATTAGACTGGGGAGTGTAGGGAGCAGTAGTTTGATGGATTATTCCATTTTCTAAACATATTTCTGCAAATGGAGATTCATATTCTGCATCTGTATCACTTATCATTATTTTGATCTTTTTATGTAATTGATTTTCAACTTCAGTTTTGTATTGCCTAAATGCATCTGTTGCTTCATCCTTACTATTTAGCAAATAGACATAACAATATCTAGTGCAATCCTCTATAAAAGTTATGAAATACTTTTTCCCACCACGTGATGGTGTTGACTTCATGTCACAAATATCAGTGTGAATCAATTCTAAAGGATTTGAATTCCTTTGAACATATTTATAAGAATGCTTAGCATACATAGATTCAACACAAATTTGACATTTTGATTTATTGCACTCAAATTTTTGCAAAATATTTAAGTTAATAAGTTTTTGTAAGGTTTTGTTATTAACGTGTCCAAAACGTTCATGCCATAAACATTTAGACTCAAGCAAGTAAGAATAAGCAAAATCATTATTCATATCAACTGCAATTACATTGAGTTTGAAAAGGTCATCACTAAGGTAGCCTTTTCCTACATACATATCATTTTTGCTTACTACAACTTTATCAAAAACAAATACAAATTTAAATCCATTCTTGGTGAGAACTGGAATTGACATAAATTTTTGCTCAATATTGGAACATATGAGACCCTATTCAAAGTCACCACCTTGCCTGATGTCATTTTTAATAGGACTTTGCCAGCTCCTTCCACCTTTGCAACAGCGGAGTTTGCCATAAACAATTTTTCATCTGTAAGTGCTGGAGTATATGATGAAAATAGTTCTTTGTTGGCACAAACATGGAATAAGGCACCAGAATCTATCCACCATTCTCTTGGATTTCCCACCAAGTTACATTTTGAAAGCATTGCACAGAGATCATCCCTTGCTCCTTTGGATTCAGCAAAGTTTGCTTGATCTTTCTTTTTCTTGTCCTTCTTAGGACCCTTGCATTCATTAGCCCGATGACCATGTTTACCACAATCAAAGCAGTTTCCATTGAATTTCTTCTTAGGAGGATTGCTTTTTGGACCAGACACTTTCTTTCTTTTCTTTAATTTTGTGGAATCTTCTTCAACAAAATTTACTCCAGATATTGCTGAATTATCACATGACCTCCTTTATGCAGCCTTATTATCCTCTTCGATTCTCAACCTTACTATGAGATCTTCAACAGTCATCTCCTTGCGTTTGTGTTTCAAGTAGTTTTTAAAGTCCTTCCACAATGGAGGTAACTTTTCAATAATTGCAGCCACTTGAAAAGCATCATTCACAATCAATCCTACATCAAATGTTATGTGACTATTAAGGGAAAACTTAATATTTCTAAAATAGGCATTAAATAAATTTATACCTTCAGTAAGGAGATCATCGATAATGACCTGTAATTCTTGAACTTGGGTAATGACAGTCTTACTGTGTATCATCTTATACTCCAGAAATTTTGCCACAATGAATTTGTGTATTCCAGCATCTTTAATTTTGTATTTCTTTTCTAAAGCATCCCAGAGTTCTTCTGAGGTTTTGGCATTGCTGTATACATTGTACAGATCATCTTGCAGACCACTAAAAATATAATTTTTACACAAAACATCAGAGTGTGTCCATTCTTCTGTTACCAAGAATCGTTCATCAGCCGAAGTTTCATCTGACATAAAAGGAACATTCTCATTGATGAACTTCTGCAGACTCAACGTAGTGAGATAGAAGAACATCTTTTGCTGCCATCTCTTAAAGTCGGCTCCATAAAACTTTGCAGATTTCTCAGCTGGTGCTAAGGCAGCATTTAACAATTATCTCCAACCATTGTTGTTGCAGCACTTACTGTTCCAGCATTTGTTTGATTTGAATTAGTCTTTTTTTTTCAGTCACAAATAGCAGATAAATTAAGTATTTAAAATAGTAACAGTAAAGAACAAATCTTTACACAAACTGTTTCTGATTTAACGATAAAGTTTTTATTTTCTTTTAATAATTAATCAAATGAATTTTAAAAATTCAAGCAGAGTAGAAAACCATAAAGGTTTTAATCTCCAGAAACCTCAAATACAGAAACTGTTAAATTTCTTAAGATTGTTATTCTTACAATAAACGATATTTTTAAGGTTAATAAACAGAAACAGAAACAAGATGAAGCAGAAAAAATACAAAATACAAAAATTAATCCGAGTCCACAGAAACTACTATGTGTCCTTAAAAAATTTAATCCCCGCATTATACCCAAGGTTATGGATTAATTTCTTCCAAGATAAAACGGATTAAAACTATTAAAGAAATGGCGGTACCTCAAACTTCATTAACTTCAACTAACATAAGAACATCAACAAGCCACACAGACTCAGTCGATCGACACATTGATTTTACTTGAGAAAAAAATAAGTGCAGAGAAAGAAAAATTTTCAGTGTTTGAAAAATCAAAAATTGACTTCCTTTTATAGCCATTTTCAGCAACGACCATGTCTGTTCAGTGAAATCTGTTCAGACCCATTTTATCCAGAAAGTTGTGTCTTTTGGAAAAAATAACAACTTTTTGAAAAAATGCGTCTGTTAGGAAAATAACTATTTTTTGAAAAGTAACGACTTTTCGAAAAAGTAATTACTTTTCGGAAAAGTAACGACTTTTCGGAATATTTATAAGAGATAATATCAATCAATAACATCAAAAGCCAAAGCCGAGCCGAGCAAGCGACGACGACGACAGCGCGAGGGGGCATCTTCTTCTTAGCTCTTTTAAGAAGTAATGGAAGTGTTTCCTTCTATAAGGACAACAATTTCCCTTTCTTTTGCCGATATTGGTTAAATGAATTTTCATTTGCACTTTGCAAATGAATATTCATTTTCCCTCCAAAGTAGTTCCCTCACTTTTCATATTCTCTCTTTTCTTTTCCCATTCACACTTGCCAAAGCCCAATAACTTCTCCTTTAGCATTACCTCGAAATCTATCACATCATTCATCTACTTTTTTTTATTTTTTTGAAGTTTTCTTTCTTTTCGCACATACGTTTGGAAAATCCAATATGAAGTACCACATTCCCTTTTTGTACGTTTTCTTGAATTACTCCTGCAAGTCAAAACGATTAGTTTCTCTTAGGAACCCAAGTATTTTTGGGCCATAGATGATTAACAAATTTTTGTCTCGAAATCCATTTTCCAGAAGAATATTTTCTACATTTGAAGGATTTATGACCTATATCGCCGTAAGTAAAACACACAATAGTTTGAATTATGACTTGGAGAGTTTCTTCAGTAGAGCGTAGTTCTGTTTTATTGAATAGAACTATGTCTTGAAGATTTTCTGACGCTATTTAAGTGCATTTTTTGTTTCTCCGATTCTTCTAATAGTAGATCAACTTCAATCTGACTTGCTTCAAGGAGAATCTGCCAAACATTCTTTTCTTGTAGATGTTTTTTGTATTCGTCAATAAATTTCTATAATTCATCACTAACCATATCCAAAGAGTTTTGTATGTAATTACAATTTGGACAATTATAAGATCCTACCTCGCTTGTTTCTTCTAGAGACAAGAAACACGAGTTTTACATTTAATCGTTGTAATCATCGGTTGTTTCTCCCTTTTCCCATGCTCCAAGACTTTTTTGATCTTCATTTCGTCGATTTGTTCTTCTTCTTCATTTAGGACAAGTTTTCTTGATATCAATTGGTTCTCTGCAGTAGTACCATCGATCATTGTTTCTTTTGAGGTAGCTGTCTCCTCTGTCTGATCATATGTCCTACTCTACGATTAATGAGTGTCATTCCTTAATCTTGAATTTTATCGGCTTCCTCCTAAGTTTGTAATGTCTCACCAATAAAATCCTTTGTTTTCTTTTTGTCGTCCTTGTTGTACCTGCTAATGTGATTTTCTTCATAAGCAATTATGTTACCTCGAAGTACATCATATGTCATGTTCTGTAGATCTCAGTCTTTAAGAATGACAACTTTTGTTTCCTAGGCTTTGTGAAGATTGTTGACAAGTTTACTGACTCTTAATGAGTTTGAATACACAATTCAAACAGATTTTAGTTCAATGACAATTTTGCAAAATCTTGAGAACATAGATTCAACATTTTCATTGTCAACCATTTTGTACAGTTCGTATTCATTTACAAGGGAGCTGATTTGGGCTTCCGTGACTTTCGTCGTTCCTTCATAGTTCACTTCAAGATTATACCACATTTCTTTCGCAGTTACGTCATTTGAAATTTTATAATATTCTGCTCCTCTTAATGAACCATACAAAAAAAACTCATACCTCTAGCGTTAGTTTGAATTACCAACAATTTAGGATCAAAAGGTTTTTTAGTTCCATCCTTTTCAGTTAATCCAAGGAATGCCTTTTTGCCTTTCTTGATGAATATTCAAGCTTGATGTTCATTTGCGGAGACAAAGATTCTGAATCTATCTTTTCTGTGAGAGTAATTTTTCCAATTGAAGTAAGGTGTTCTATGTGAAAAGTGTCCGTCTTAAAGTAAAGCGCCGGGGATTTGGTAATGTGACATTTGATCTTTACACTTGTGCGGTTAAACACTAATTCTATTAGACCTTCTCTTATACCAATTTATATTCAAGAGGGAGGGAGTTATTTTAAAATTTACATAGTCAACTAATAGTAGTCGAGAAATGACTGACCTGCAAGTTAGTAGGAAGATAAACAATAAGAGAGTTGCTGTAAATAAATGACACAAAAGGTTTTATCCTAGTTCAGATCACCAATGCAGTTCCTAATCCATTCCCTTTGGGTTTTAAGGGGTTTCTTTAAGAGCAATGAGGAGATATTCGTGCTACAGCAATTTGAAACTTTATCATGTCTGATATCCAATTAAAATTTCTACCTCGACACTGCCTCAATTTGAATACCTACACTCCAATTCTTTCGTTTCTCTTTTCATTTCAATTGTATACTGTTAGTTAAGCTCAAGTGAAGTTGCGTACTTCACAATACAAATCGGGATCGGTTTACGTAGTTGATTATCTGTGCTCTTGTAACGAAAACCCCACATTATTTATCTCAATCAAGGATTAATTTAGGGAGTCTTTGATTGATGCAACTTAGTTGATCTATATCCATGAAGTAAATTGATTTGTCCTCTTTCATTTTGCTAGTTTGATGTTTTCCTTGTATGATCAACAGACTTGTTATCTTGTCGCTTGATTTATGACTTTTTCGTTTCTTGATGATTAAGTTGTGATCTCTGCCAAGTGTGCGAGTATTCTTCTTCATTTAGATTTTCCTTTATGTGCTGATGAGCCATATATTTGTTTTCTTCTTTTGTCCCTTTAATTTGAGGCTTGCCTTTCCAATGTTTCTCTAAAGTTTCAAGCAAACATTCTTTTCCTTCTTGAAGTCATTTTTTGTTGATTATTTCCTTTTTGAAATAACGGCCTACGAAAATTGAGATAAATGCATTAAGTGTCTATTTTAAAAATCAACTAACTCTAACGAGTTAACGTATTGGTGCACCAGAAGTGTTTAATTATTAGGTTCGGTTTGCTTGTTATGGACGCAAATTTTTATGTTCTAATACAACACACAACCACCATTAACATTGAAAAAAGAAAAAGTTATTTAAATAGGCATTTAATAAACTACAATAATATTTTTTTGACAGATTTAATTATCATGATAGAAATCTAACTAAAAGAAAGACAATGATTCTTATTTACTCCTAGAACCCACGAATTCCAAAATGAAAAAGTTATAGAAAAACAATGTCAATTTTTTAATATTTATTTTGTCTTATTTTATTAAAAAAATGCATAAGTACTCCCTTTGAACTATGGTGGAAATTTGAAGGACACACATTTTCTTTGAATGTCCTAATACCTCCTATAAGTAATTTGAAATGTAATAAATATACTTTTTGTTGTTGAGGTGGCGTAGAGAGTGTTCAAAGAAAATAAAAAGTAAAAAATATTAAGAAAAATTAATTGTAATTAGTTGTACCATAGTTAAATTTATAGTCAAACATTGTATTAAAATATAATACAAATACTATTTTTATACATACTAACAACTGACTGCTTTAGTGTAGAATGAACTTTCAAGTGTTATCTATTGATTAATAATGTTATGATAAACACATGTTATACATATGATGTTTTGATGTAAACATTAAGTACTATAAATATCTACTATAATAAGTATAACATCACTAATTTAAACTTCTATGTTCTCTTAAATTTCTATACAAAAATACTTTATATGTATTTGATTTAACCAAGGCCAAACAATTTTACATCAACAGTTGCAAATGAAGGAAATTAAAGCAAATTTCATCTACAAATTATGTACCTTTTTCTTTTATTCTTAGAGTTGTGACATGTTAACTGAATAAGGTGAAGATCATTTTTTTGTTGTTCGTGTAGCGTATACCATGACCTTACCAATATTATTGTGTTTAATTTCTATAGATTATAATGCGTCCAAATGAACAAAGACTACATTTACCTTCTCCTAATTGACTAAGAAACCTTGCCATTCATTTAATCGAAGACATTCAAAATAAGTTGTCTTTTCGAGATGTTGTAAGAACTAGTACACTTTTTATGGATTGTAAATATACTTGTCGTAAAATTCCAAAGGTAGGAATCACCAGAGGACTTGATATCCCCTACCATTGGATTTATAATTCTCATTCTCAATTGTTTCTTCAGTTTTCATATTGGAAAATTGAATGTTATCCTTGATATTACTAGTCTAAAAGTATGTCCTAATATTAATCGTTTGATACATTTGCTCACAAAAAATTTCATTTAACATTTCGTCCTTAAACATCCATTTAGTTATCCATCATACAAGATCCCTTACTTCTTATTTTATTGTTCAGCATTGAGACATTTGTACCTCATGGAATGTGAAATACACCTTCTATGCTTCTTCAGGGATTTAATAAGTTGATTATCCTAAGATTTAAATTTTTAACATTTTCTTCTAATACGTTTGAAATTTGGAACTCTAATTGCCCATTGCATGAGGATTTGGTTCTAAAAGACATAGACAATTCGTACCTCCTGAGTAGTGATTCTCCTAAGCCAAGGTCATTTGTCTATTTTGGCGATATACAATTGATATATCATGAAAATGTACCTCTTCTTTCCAATGTTCTGTATGAGCCTGCAGAATTAGTTCTAGAGGAAAAATGATTTTGATAATATTTTTTCGTTTATTCATGCTCTTCAGTATTTCGGCTGGTATCATTTTTTGGTAATTCGTGATTCCGAGAAATTTTTATCCAATAATTTACATGAAAGTCCTTTAATACTATATCTATGGAGGCGATTGGTACGCGCAGCCAAACAACAAATTTTCAAGGTCAAAACGAGCCCTAAAGTAGACAAAGCCTTCATTTTACCGATTTTCGTGTGCTACAATCCACCATCTTTTTATGTAATCTTGAATTCCGTGAAGTTTTTTGACCAAAATTTCTATTGAAGACCATTAAGACCTTATCTATGGAGCCGACTGATCACCACGGCCAAAACGGCCGATTTTCAAGGTCAAAATAGCCCTAGAGTAGGCAAACACCCTATTTTTCTGATTTTCATGTGCTATAGTCAATCATTTCTTTTGTGAGTGGGTTGGTCAAGACAGACTATACGACCTATTTTCTAGGTCAAATGAGCCTAGGGCACGCAAGACCCCCATTTCGCCGATTTTCGTATGCTATATTCCACCGTCTTTTTTGGTGATCCAAAATACTGAGATTATTTTCATAAAAAATTTACACGAAATTTTGTGAAGACATTTTATATTGAGTATGTAGGTCACCACGACAAAAACAACTCATTTTCAAGGTCACACGAGCCCAGTGCAGGAAAACACCCAATTTTATCGAATTTCATATGTATAGTCCACCATCTTTTTTGTTGACACGGAATTCAGAGATGATTTTTGCAAGAAATATACACAAAAGTCTATTAAGACCTTATCTATGTATCTGGTTTGTCACCATTACCATAACAACCCATTTTCAAGGTCAAATGAGCCCAGAGCAAGTAAAACCCGTACCCCATTTTGCTGATTTTCATTTGACTACCATCTTTTTAGGTGATCTGCAATTCCAGATGATTTTTGCTAAAGATTAAATGGAAGTACATTAGGACCATATGTATGATTCAGTTTGTCACTATAGCAAAAATGATTGATTTTCAAGGTTAACCAAGCACCAGAGTATGCAAATCCCCCATTATATCCATTTTCATATGTATAGTCAACCATCTTTTTTGTTGATCCATATTTCGAGATGATTTTTGTCAAAAAAATTACACGAATGTCTTTTAAGATTTTATCTATGGATCCGGTTGGTCACCACGGTCAAAGTCACCCACTTACAAGGTGAAACAAGCCTCGAGTAGGTGAACCACCTATTTTGGCGATTTTCGATTGCAATAGTCCACCATCTTTTTAGGTGATCTTGAATTCTAAGGTAATTTTTACACAAAAATTACATGGACATCTTCCGAATTTTTTGGGTTTCTAGAATATCAAGATTGTTTTTTCCAAAAATTTACACGAATGTCCGTTAGACCCTATCTATGAAATCCATTGGTCACCACGACCAAAATTACTCATTTTAGAGGTCAAACTAACCAAGAGAGGGCAAAACCCCTATTTTGTCAAATTTTTATGTACAGTATTCCACCATCATTTTTGGGTATCAAAAATTTCGAGATTGTTTTTGCAAAAAATTTACACAGATGTCAGTTAGACCTTATCTATAAAGTCGATCGGTCATCACGACAAAAACGACTAATTTTAGAGGTTAAACGAACCTAGAGAAGGCAAACCCCCTATTTTTTCTGGATCACTAGTCGGCAATCAGCATCTTCATGACCTTGGTGCTTACAAAAGGTACAATACAATGTAAGTGTATCAAAAACAATCTGTTGATAGTGTTCAACGAGCTTCCGAGATTGTTCATCAAAAAAGTGCATCCTTAGTTCTTTTGAATGTTTGTCCATAAGATCAAGAATAACCTTAACTCTAGCGGTTCTATGTCTTTTTCTATCTTAAGTGGCTTTATCTGGCTACTGTCTTACCAATAGTCGATGCTATGGATAAAAAAGGTCTTTGAGATAAAAAAATTGGCGGCAAATCGGGTAGCGAAAAGATTTTGAAGTTTCTTCCTTAGGGTTAAATTTTTGTGTCCATGGAAAGTTACAGAACAGATGTTGCTCCCCATTAAATTGAAGATCACCAACCTATTTTTAAAGAACAGAGCAAAAATCTTCATAAACATCACAATGAATTACAAGATGTCGTCTTGCAAGCGAGCCAATTAACAAACGTCCTTTGATGACCAACTGTTTTGAAATTTATTTTCTCAGTTTGTGTAAGGTTGCTGCAAAATAGGAAAGCTTCATTATTACGGCTTGATGAAGTCTCTCTTAAGAGGCATCTCATCTAATTCCTTAAAAGTAAAATAGACAGTTGGTTCCCTGTGTATTAATTTAAATAGGTTTCAAGATTGTTTTGGTTAGTGTAGTAGGATTATAGTTCATAAGTGATCTATAGGTATTTGTTAAGGTTTGACTCTCCCACAGTTTGAGACTTGGCAGAGGCAGTGGAAGCCATGAGAGTCTTCTAAGTCGTCTTTCACCAAAATATTAAAATTAAGTGCGTAGTTCACTAAATTAATATTTTCATCCTCTCGTAGCACAAATATTTTGGGTCATATATCCCAAAAAATGTTAATTTTAATACTAGTATTATTTGTACCAGAGTTAAATTTACAATCAAGCATTGTAATAAAATTTAATACAAATACTAGTTTTATATATACACCCAAATGACTTCTTTAGTGTTGAAGAAAATGTCAAGTGTTAACTATTGATTTATAATGATACAATAAACACATGTCATTCATTTAGTGTTTGTATGTAAGCACTCAATATTATAATTTTCTAGTACAATAAGTATAACATCACTAATTTAAACTTCCAAGTTTTCTAATAATTCTATGCAAAAATACTTTATATGTATTTGAATTAACCTAAACCAGAGACTTTTACATTAAGAGTTTCAAATGAATGAAATCAAAGCAAATTCAATCTATAAATCATGCATCTTTTCTGTTATTGTTAGAGTTGTGAAATTAGTTGAATAAGCATAAGAACATTTGTTTGTTTTTCGTGTAGCATATACCCTGACCTTACCAATGATATTCTTGTTTAGTTTCTACAGATTATGATACCTACGGATGAACAAAGACTAATTTACCTTTTCCTGATTGACTAAGCAACCTTTCCATTCATTTAATAGATGATATTCTAAATAGGTTTTCTTTTTGAGATGTGGTAATAACTAGTACACTTTCTATGGATTGGCAATATTCTTGCCGTAGAATTCCAGAGGTTAAATTTTGATCAAACAGTCTGGGAAACACCAGAGGACTTGACATCTCTTACTATTGGATTTATTTCCATTCTCGATTGTTTCTTCAGGTTTCATCTAGTAACAACATTTAAAATAACCCTTCACATTGCTATTCTAAAAGTATGTCGTAATGTTGATTGTTCGATACATTTGCTCGACACAAATTTCATTCAACGTTTCATGCTGATACTTCCATTTATTTATCAACCATACAAGATCCCTTACTTCTTTTTTAATTGTTCAGTATTGGAAATTTGTATCTCATGGGATGTGAAATGAATCTTCCATGCTTCTTACAGGGTTTTCATTAGTTAATTAACCTTTTAAAAAAATCGTAACCTTCGCTTCAGATACGTTTGAATCTTTGATCTCTAATTGCCTGTTTCTTTAGGATTTGATGCTAAAAGACATACACCATCAGTACCTCATGAGTATTAATGCTTCTAAGCTAAGCTCATTCGTGTTTCGAGGCGATATACAATTGATAAATAAAGTAAATGTTCCTCTTCATTCTAGTGTTCTTTTGAGCCTAAAGAATTAGTTCTAGAGGAAACAGATAATTTTGACGATATTTTTTCATCTATTCTTGCTCTCGAGTATTTCAGTTGGGATAATTTTGAAATAATGTTGCTTTATTTTACTTGTAATTCCATTAATGTAATTTTCTTTTTGGCATCCTTATTTTTATTATTATATTGGTATGTCGATATAGGATTAACTGAATTTATACCAACATGGCTTCCATCAGCTCTTAACTGTCTCAAAAGGCCTATTCATATCTTGGATTACTCTTTTAGATTTTTTTGAGCTTTTCTTAGCTCTTTGCATGCTAGGGAGCTCTCCCAATTTGGAGGAAATTGAAATTCACGTTGTCACTAATGTTTATTTTTCTCTCTATCTTTTCCATTAATGAATTTGATTGTTTTTTCTTGATTTTTGTTAGGGGTGTATCCTTAATTATGGGGATTATTTCGAACCTGAGCCCCAGAAGATTGTTGGAGATTCATGAAAGCTTCTTGTACATCATATTTAATCATCTAAGGACAGTTAAATTTTATGATGTACTATTAGAAGTAGGGGAAATGCAGTTTATCAACGGTAATCATCTAAAGCAAAAGTTGTGTATCTTGTTGATTAATATCGTTATCACAATCCTTCTTAATTTTTGGCTAATGATTTGGAAGTGCAAACAGAAATGAGATGCTTGGTTTATAGAGTAGTAATGTTGTGTTTTGCCTTTGCTTTAAGGTACTATAAAGATTTTTTCTACTTGGAAACATAGAATGGTGAACCTGGATAATTGTTTTGAATACTCTGTTTGAGAAAAAAGATGGTTTTTTACATTTCATGCTTGTTCTTAAATTAAGTATGACTTGAGACTTTGGTAGTTTATTTCGAAGTTATCATGTTTGTTGATTCTCATAGGAAACTTGAAACATTTAGTGTAAAGTTACTTTTTAAATAGTAGGAATTTCTTTCCTTTTAAGGTATTAGTCCAAGATAGATCGAGAAGTATTTATGTCCAAAATGATCCCTCCTTATCTGTGAAGAAGAAACTCGAAGAAGCATCATTCAATTTGGGTTTCTTGAGTTGAAGTTTATTTTGATGTGATGTTGTGTGGTAAATTCTCTTAGGCGAGCTTGAAGTATTTAATGGGAAATAACTTTTTGTATGGTTGGTAGGAATTTCATGTTTCGTAAGGGGTATGTTGGGCATGATTCTTCCTCATCTGTGAAGAAAAAACATGAAGAGGAATCTCCGGTTTGTGTCCATCAAATATATAAAAAAATGAACATTAGGACATACTTTTAGACTAGTAATGTCGAGGGTAACTTTCAATGTTATTCTTATATGAAACCTGAGGAAAAAATCGAGTATGGGAATAAATCCAATGGTAGGGGATGTAAATTACTTTACTGTTTCCAAGACCGTTTGATCAAATTCCTCATGTGGAATTCGATGACATGTATATAGCCAATTCATACAAAGTTTACATGTTCATACAACATTTCAAAAAGACAGCCTATTTAGAATATCATTGATTAAAAGAATGTCAAGTTTTCTAAATCGATTAGGAGAAGGTAAAATAAGTCTTTTTTCATCTGTAGGTATGATAATCATTTGAAATTAAACAAGAATAGAATTGGTACGGTCAGAGTATACGCTACACTAACAACAAACAAGCATGTCACAACTCTAACAATAAAAAAAAGGTGAATAATTTGTAGATGACATTTGCATTGATTTCTTTAATTTGCAACTCTTGATATAAAATTGTCTGCTTAGGTTAAATCAGAGAAATATAGAGTATTTTTCGTATAGAATTTTAAGAGAATATAAAAGTTAAAATTTGTAATTTTATACTTATTGTACTAGAAATTTACAGTATTAAGTGCTTAGATCAAAATATTATATGATTGACATGTGTTTATTGCAAGATTATAAATCAATAGATAACACATGATACTTCCTTCAACACTAAAGGATTCATTTGGTAGTATATATAAAAATAGTATTTGAATTTAATTTTAATACAAATGTTTTACTGTAAATTTATCTCTGGTACAATTAATACTACTATTTCAATAAACCTTTTAAGGGATATATGATCCAAACATTTTTGCTACAAGAAGAATGTTCATGTGTCCATATATATGGGGAATATTCCGAACATGTGCCCCATTGTTGACCGACGGAAAGCATGGGACAAAGATGCACAAAAAAGAGGGTTAAAAATGTGGGAATTTCGGTGGGTGGGGGCAATTATTATGGAGGTTCCTTATTTTCTTGTCCGTATCAATTTACGTGACAAGATTTATTTTTGACATAAGAAAATTAGAAATTAAAAGGAAATTGAAATATGACATGTAATAGAAATCATAGATATTAATGTGATTATAAATTACTTTATTAAAACATAGAGGTAAAATATGTCTCTTTTATTTTATATTAATTATTAATTTTTCTCATTATAATAAATCATAAATAAAATTGATTAATTTCATTAATTTGCACTTTAAGATTTTTTTTAAGGTTTACAAAAATGATTAAATTTACAAAAATAAAAAAGGGAATAATTTTAAGGATAAATGAGATCAAAATAGTTGGAAGAATTATCTATAATAAAGTGAAAAATTATTATAGGACTATGAAAATATATTCTTTTCAAAATACCCTAAGACAAAGTAAACATCACAAAAATTAAGGGGTAAAAAGAGTAAAAATTAATGTGATTATTTATTAGAGAAATTGGCAAGTATATTTAGTTACTGACATTTACTTTTATTTGTCTAATTCACTCCATTTAATTATTTTTAGCATGTGATATTGAATACCTCAAAATAGTTAAATTTGATTGTATAGGTCAGTTACATATTCAATTTTCTGATTTTATGACCCTTTTTTTTATCCTAAGATATCATCATTTTTAGGCATAAGATATCTAGAAAATATTAAGAAATATCATTTGTTTAGTATTATAGACACAAAACCACATTTTAGCCACTTTTATATAAGGGTGAATCTCGACGGGGCGAAGGTATATTCATTTGAATTTTCTTCACAAAACATTTATATGAAATATGTAAGTGAATTTTCCGTTTATATATATAAATTTTAAATTCTTCAACGAAAATGGATCTATACATTATAACACGTTTCATTTTCTCTTGTTTAATTACCCTTTTTTAATAGACCATGCAAAACTTGGAGGGTTTGTAGTAGTATGAATTTTTATAGGGAAAGTGCATAAGTACCTCCTCAACCTATGTCCGAAATCTCACAAACACACTTATATTATACTAAGGTCCTATTACCCCTGAATATATTTTATAAATAATTTTCTACCCCTTTTTAGCCTACGTGACACTTTATTTTAGGGTCCAGCGCTTGTTAATTTTTGATTCAATGTAGTGTCACGTAGGACGAATAGGGGTAGAAAATTATTTATAAAATAAGTTCAGAGGGTATTAGGAACTTTGTACCGTATAAATGTGCCTTTGAGATTTTGGGCATATGTAGTACTTATGCATTTTCCTTTTTTGCATATATATATATATATATATATATATATATATATATATATATATATATATATATATATATAATCATCAAATATTTTTATCAATAATGTTGTTGTGTAGTAAAATATTTTGAAATAACTAATAAAATTATTAATCTTGACGAAAAATTGAGTTGAGTTGGGTCTTGACTCATTACCTGTCCCATTTTGGCTCAATTTATATTGATCCAATTAACTACAGTTTGGATTGGATCTTGACCCGTTTGTTGTCTTAACCCATTATAATTGACATAAAATTTATCCAATTCGCTCAAATACCATGCCTAACAATGCCTAAGATTAAAATAGAAGAAAAATCAATGAAACAAATGCACTTATATAAGAAAAACTAATTAAAAAATACCAAATAGTTATCTTCTTTTGGATGAGTCGCGATTTAAAAGAGCAAATGATGATTAGCCTAGAAATTCCTAATGTTACAACCAAATTGTAAATAGCCATGTATATTTACCATTTTCTATGAAATAATGAGATTGACTATTAATCGTAATTATTTTTAGCATTCGCTACTAATTTTACTTATATGATAACTACATATCATAAATTAGTCGTACCATATAAGTTTTATTTTATTTTAATAATTAAATAGATTTCATCATTTCATAAGTTTATGTGTTGCACAACAAAAAACAATAACAATTTCCGTGAAATATTATAAATTGGTCCTTTTATGTTAATTAGGGATACTACCTCCACTCGATTCAATCATAAAAGTAATAGCAGTGTATAACAGGGCAAAGGGAGATAGGTTTTTTTTTGCTGCCTCATATACACTCGTTCAAAAATCCTGGTATGCATATATATTAATTTATTTAATAGCATAAATTTTTATCCGTTTACATGCCATATCAGAGCCTGAAACTTGAACTAACGATTTTCACTAATGAAGTAACTTTATCTTGTTCTAAGAGGCTGATCACCACAAAAAAAAAGTCTTTAGTGATACAAAAAATACCATCACTATATGATAAAAATTCTTCATTAATCATAATTACCGATGAATTAACAACGGAGTGTTGATTGTTGCTAATATGCTCGTTATTAAGCTCTTAGTGATGAAAAATGAGTTCCGTCACAAGTTTAGGAACACCCTAATAACAAATCATTTCCTTCTCCATATGTTAGAGACGGACTTATTCGTAATTATATTTATATAATTTTGTTGCGCATTTCATAATTCTATGACGAAAAATAGTGTTTCATCAAAAGTTTAGCGACGTCCTAGTGACAAAACATTTTCGTCGAAACATGGTAGCGACAAACTGATTCGTCATTATATTTATATAGTTTTGTTGCTAAACGTTGTTCTTCTTATTTTATTTGGTAACTTTAAATATATTGTGCTGAAATAAATTAAATTAAGATTACTAAATACACAAAAATTAACAAACGTTCATATAATATAATACTCATAGATGATTCATATTATATAAATAAAAAACAACAAAATAATATTTTTCTAGTAAAAAATTCCCAAAAAAACTATCAATTACTATTACATGAACCTATTTTCATCAAAATGTTACTATGTGCAATTTCTAGTTTTCAAAAAGTATGATATTATCAAAAACCTAAGTTGTGGAGGCATCAACTTGAAATCGAGGTATTAACCACGTTCTCATTGCAAGAAGGAGCCATGGGTACCACAGTCGATAGTTTTCCAAATGGAGTAATCGATGCTTGAACCTACTTAACAATAATAGGAACAAGATGACTAGTTAGTGCATGCATCAATTTTTCTACAAACTCATCCTTATTTATTATCGATGTTGGTTCAAAATGGAGGTTGCAATGATGATGACCCACAAAGATTTTGCCCATAGTAATATTTTGCTTCTGATCCAAGACCGTATATTCTTGTTTTCTTTTCTCCCCCGACAGCTTGGTAATATGATCCATATTGATCATATCAGTTTTAGACAATATTTTTCCTTTAATATTTTTACTATAATAAGTAAAGAAAATGAGAAAGTACTAAACATATGGAACAAACAAAATTTTGAAGGAAAATGCATAAAATACATACGCTTTTTAATCATGAAAGAACTGTGTGGTTACATGAAGATGGACTATAATTATACCCACATAGTATTGGTAACATATAACACTATGTGGGGAGAGATTTATAGCCTTATGTGCCTTCAATAGATGCTGAGGATTGACTTTTGAAGGTAGCTCGAGTCAGGTACCTTCAATATGATACATCAAGCTTATATTATGTACCATACTGCATAGTACTAGATCGAGGTTACATTACATTGAAACAACAACAACAAACTCTCATAAAAATAGGACTAGAGTTGCACAAAAAACAACTCACTAGAGTCACAGTAAAACAACACTAGAATCATACCATAACAACACTAAAATTGCACCAGGAAAGCCTCAAAACTACAATTGAACTACACCAAAACAGTACCAGTATTTACTCTCTAAAAATACACAAGACTCGCACCAAAACAATACTTAAATTTCATTGAAAAGTCTCAAATTTCTAAATAGGACAAAATTGCATAATAGATACAACAATAATAGCAAACTTATAATTCCTTTTTTTTTACTATTGAGGAAATTGATGATTTTTATGCAAATTAGACTTGCATGATTTTCGGGTTGGTGGAATAGTCACAGGAAAATTATATAGCCTCTAATTCATGATATTTTTTTCCCTCCTGGTGCACATTACTATCAAATCTATTCCTTTCTTTCTTAGTTGATAACCTCATATTTTTGAGCTTTTGTAGATAGCGGGCATGATAATTGTACTGATAGTAGATTCCCTTGCCCCAATTTCATGTTAAACGGTTGGCTGTTTTTCCAATTGTTTGTATGTATATTCATTGGTTTTCCCTAGGTTTATTGTGGTATTGTTCTTCTTCAATTTCTAGCTTTGATTTTCCACTATAAGATGTGATTTAGTTTGTCATAACATTTAGGTATGTTGGTGAAGGCAGAATCACAGGTGACCCAAATGATGGGTCACAAGAAGGGGAAAAACTCCTTAAGTTCATAATGTCCAAGGGTTTATACATTCAAATCCCAATGAAATTTTTTTTAAACAAAGATATTTCGAAGAGTGGAGGTTGCACCACAGGAAGCTTTTAAAAACCTTACTCAAAGTTCTGAAGAAAATATCCGAGTATGATTACATACGTATTGAGGAGAGATTGAGGAAAGTCATCAGAGGACTTGAACGAAGTGCCTTGAAACCAAAAATTGCTAGTAAAATGATTGTATCATAATTAAAGGAAGAACTAGAAGCACAAGGTATACAAACATATGGAACAAAAAATGTAATCTACCCACGAGTGCAATAAGAGAGGAGAAGAAATTGCTCTAGGGGCAGGCCAGTTTGGGTTCCTTCAATTGAGGAGGAAGAAGAAGGGATAAATGTTATTCCAAGTGTATTGAATGTAACTACTTTTCTTGAGATATCATGCAAATCCATGTCATTACTCACAAGCTATATTGTTTTATTTTTTCAGGTTGATGAAGAGCTACATGAGTTTATCTCACGTATAAAGTTGCATGAAAGAAATACATAATTAAAAAAAAAAAACCACTTTCTTGGGGAGGGATTAAATGAAAATTATGCCAAGCCATTTTTATCAATGACTTAGAACCTACTAATGTGGTAGATGATAATGATTTTGTAGATGATATCGCAATGAGGCTAAAAATGATGAGGCACAAGATGAGAAGGAAGAAGTGGAGCAAACTGATAAGTGAATTCTTCCTCTTTTTTCCTGATAAGTTATAATAATGAATTCTCTCTTAAACACAAAAACCTAACATTTAGTGCATGTTCGAAAAAAGGAAGGAAAAAGAAGTTGTATAAGTAAATAGTAAGAGTTTTGTGTTGCCAAAAGCAATGTAAAACCAAATAAGTATCGCATTTGTAAGGTAGTCATTAGCATATTCTTTATTTGAACACACTATCATTAAATGTTCAAAGAAAAACTTAAGGCTTTCTAACTTATAGTTGTTTCGAAAAAAAGGTAGCAGCTAAAAGGGAAAGTTGGAAGAGAACATACAAAAAAACTAATACAAGAATCTCATAATGTGTACATCAATAGCTTAACATCACGTATCCAATCAAGTTTCCAGAACTCTAATGGTCTTCCTTGATAAACACATCTAGTTCCCCCAGTTATTTTTCACCAAATACAAGTCAACACCCTCCTCTACTCCGCACTAGAAGCTCACTGAACAGATGAAAAAAGAGAAATTACCAAAGGCAGAAGCTCACCTTTCACTTGAGGATGAAGGTGACAAGAGACATTCACCTTTCACCTAAGACAGGAGCAATTTCACCTGAGATGTGAGCAATCAAAAGGATAAGGATACGGGATAAATAGAAATGAGAAGGAGACGGGAGAAATAAAAATGAGAAGGGACGGGAGCAATACCTGATAGACAGAAGAATCTCTTAACTGCTTTTAATAGGGAGAAACCCCTATTTTTTAGGGATTGTAATTTTTTGTTTCCTTTTTGTGTTTTCTATGGATGGATTAGTGTGACTTGGTAAAAAAACTAATCCATCTATTTTTATACCTATATTGAGTGAACGAATTATGACATTTGTCACTACAAATAGATATAATTATCTACATCAAATTTTAGCGACGAAAATTTCTATCACGACATAATTTAAATTTAATAAAAATATATTTAGTATTCTAGAAACACTTTTTCGTCACTCATTCTGTCGCAATATATTTATTAAATTGTAACACCTACTTTGTTGAAAAATTCATATCGGAATTTAAGGTGCCAAACTTCCCGCTATTATTTAGCGACAAAATATATATTCCGTCGCCAATCCATTGCTATGTTATTACTCAAAAAGTTGTTTGTAATTTTTTTCAACTAAATGGCTAATTCGTTGGTAATCCGTTGTTATATAGCAACGAAATTGGTTTCGTCGCTAATATCTGTTGCTAAACATTGTTTCATTTTGTATTAACATTCATATATGTGGGTGCATATACATGTATATCTACTTCTTTAAAAAAAGATATAATTAACATTTCTCTCATAATGAGTGTAGAACTATCCTTGTGCTAGAGAAATCACCCACATAAGTAGGGTTTTATTTTCTATATAATAAACATTTCACTCTTAATTAACATTTTCTTGTTATAGACACAGAGTTTTATGTTCTATTATGACATAAGATTTTAGACAACCACTATTAAAATTGAAGAATGAAATATGAGTTACGAGTGGGCATTTAATAAAATACAACAATATTTTTTTATAGATTTAATACATAATGTTAGGAATATAACTAAAAGAAAGAGAATGATTCTTATTTAGTCCTAGAACCCACGAATTCCAAAAAGAAAATGTATGGAAAAGCATAGTCAAGTTTTTAAGCATTAAATCATTTTTTTTAAAAGGCATAAATACTCTTTTGAACTTCGATCGAAATTTTAAGGACACAAATTTTCTTTACATGTCCTAATACCTCGTAGAACTATTTTGAAATGTAATAAATATACCTTTTTTGGTGTTGAAGTGGTGTAGAGAATGCTGAAAGCAAATTACAAGTAAAAAATATGAATAAGAAAAAAGAAAACTATATTCAACATATGTCCTTTCTTAATTGAATACTTTACCATTATTTAGTACACATAATTAATAAATAAATTCAGTGACGCCTCAATATAATTAGTGTTCTAAAGCCAAAAATAATTTGGAGGCATAAATTTTTATTACTTTTTTTAATGTGAGACAAGTTATTTCTTTCAATTTGATAAAATAATTTTATATGTTATGATCATTCAAAAAGTTTTTGACTTTTCCAAAGAGTTGTGACCTACAGTTTGTTTAACATAAATAAATGAACATTCTACCACTATTATTTGTAGTTTATTTCGTTATACGGTAGTCGAATAAAAATACATTAATTATGCTTCGTATGAAGTTTATTTCATTCCTTACAATTTTCATCCTCCTACTTCATGGAGATTAATATTTACTACAAGTCATAGTTATTCATGTAACAATGACAATTTCTTTTTACTATTTTGTTGACGTTTTTTAAACTCTTTGAATATTTTTGGCAATGATGATTAAAAATCGATTTTCTCTTTCTTTCCTTCCTACATGTTTCTTCCTATAAATAAAAAAAATCGTTTTAATTCCAGTCTGACATTACTATTCTTGCACCTCTCAGTCCAAAACTCACAATAGTGCTGTTAATGGTTCAATTTATCATATTTGACTCTTTATTAACAAAACATTTATTTCTATCATTATTATTTGTAGATTTTTTTTCACTATGTGGGAGTTGAATTTAAATACATCAGTTAAACTTCTTACGACGTATGTTTCATTTCTCAAAGTTTTCCTCCTCCTGTCTAATGAAGCTTAATCTTTTACTAAAAGCGATAGTAATTCATGTATCTATTGCAATTTATTTTTTCTATTTTGGTGTCTTTTTTTTTTTAGTTAAAAATTTCAGGGGGATGATTGAAAATTTATCTTTTTTTGGTCTCTTTTTATAACCTTTTTCGTATACTTTTTGGAAAAATTTCTTGTCGTTTGTGTTATATTTGATAGCATTGAACTATAAATATATGATAACTTATACGCAACAAATGCTGAAGTTTGTTAAAAGAACCAAATAGATTGCTCTTCTTTGACACAGTTAATATTGATTTCACATTCTAATGTACAAACATTGTATATGCCATTGCACCCTTCCTAGAATATTATTATTGAGACAATCATTTCACTTCTTTTATCACAAGTTAACTAATTTGTCATATTTCTTTGTCTCTTCTTTTTAGACATAATAGGAGATCAAGCTTTCTTGAAGCAAATAAATGTCCAAAATACACTAATCGGAAATGAATATGCACTATAATGAAAATTGCCAGAATCTTTACCTACGTTAATCAATTGCCATTACAATATATATTTCTATTGACTTTTTCTAGTGGACATTATAATTGTCTCTAAATATAATTTTTGCTGCAGTAATAAATATTTGTTTTAATCAATTTTTGTTTTATGGTTTTTGATAAATAAGTAATAACTCTTTATTTTTGCTTTTTTCAATTAAATATGTGAATTATAAACTTGGATAAAGTCCAACACACTTCTTTTTGAAAAATACGTTAAGAAACGATTGTTAGTAAAGTAAGGTTGTCTTTATTATTATTTGTAGAAATTTATGAGTTCAAGCACTGTATTAATTATTCTTTGAGATTTTAATATGGTATGTGTAAATATTTTTTTTATTATATGCAGTTATGAATGATATCGCCTACTGCTCGGTTGATAATTACATTATAACCATAACAATAATTATGGTTCTATTCCAAATTACTTGGGCTGGTGATATGAAACCTAAGAAATAGTAATGACTATTCTGAAACGATGAGGAAAAATATTTATGATACTAACAATTTTAGGGTCCTATGAAAGGAGCCGAAGGTCCTCCATTCGAATTAGTGAATAATGTTCTTGTATGGAAGTGATGTTTCACTTTGCTTAAGAGTGTTGTTGTTTGAGGATTTTTGGTCTCTTCTTTAACGTCTTATATTGTGCATTATAAGTTCTTGGATTTTAGGAAAATTCATTAATTCAGACCAACTTTTTCAATGGAGATTTCTTATACTTCTTTTTTATACGTAAAATAACTCTATCACTCATTATTCCTTTATAAAATATCAAAACAAATAGCACTTTTTAGATTTTGGATTTCCTAAAGATAAAATGATCTTGACAACATTCTGTGAATATCGAAAATCTGAATATTGTCGAATGATAAATGTGAGCATAATGACATAATTCAATCACGTACGAAGCATGAGTAATTTACCTAGTGATTGGAAGAATTATGTATAATAAAGTGAACAATTAATATAGGACTATGAAAAACCTTTGTTTATAAATTACCTAAACAAAGTAAATATCACATAAAATAAGGGGAAAAGAAAATTAATATTGTTATTTATTTAGAGAAATTGGACGGTCTAATTAGTTACTAAAAATTACATTGATATTTCCAATTCTGTCCACTTAATTTTTTTTTGCATGTGACATTTTACACCTCAAAATTGATAAATTTGATTGTATAGGTCAGTTACAAATTGAAATTTCTTAATTTATGCCTCTTTTATTTAAGAAATCGTCATTTTTATATATATGGAATCTAGAAAATACCAAGAAATATCATTTGTATAGTATTATAGACACAAAGTTCCTACAATTTAGACCTTTCTATGTAAGGGCGAATCTAGAAGAATTTGAATTAAAAAAAAGTTATATGACGTCATTAAGATTTTTTCAGTATTTATATATAAATATTAAATTGCTCAACATAAATGACTTTGTACATTGTAAGGCATTTAATTTTCTCCTTTTTAATACCTTTTTTTTAGCAAACCATTAAAAAGTTTGATGTTTTTTGGTAGTATGAATTCCTTTTATATATTCATAAAATATTTTTATCAGTAATGTTATTGCGAGATAAAATATTTTTGACGAATTAATAAAATAATTAAACATAGAAAAATTGTGTTTAGTTGGGTCTTGACTCATTATCTGCCCCGTTTTGGCTGAATTCATATTGATCCAATAGAATTCAGTTTCAATCGTATCTTGATACATTTGTTATCTTGAAACAATATATTTCACTAATTGATCTAATTCGCTCAATCTTAACATAGAAGAAAAATCAATGGAAAAAATACACTTGTACATGAAAAACTATTCAAGAACTACCAAATAATTATTCTCATTAGGATGAGTCGCGATGTATCTGAACAAATGAAGATTAGTATAGAAATACCTAATGTTGCAAGCAAATTGTACATAGTTATGTGTATTTACTATTTTTCAATAAAATAAAAAGATTGCTATAAACAACAATTATTTAAAGCATTCATTACTAATATTACTAATATGATAATTACATATCATAAATTAGTTGTACCTTATTATTTTTATTTTATTTTAATAATTAAATAGATTTCATCATTTCATTAGATTATATGTTGCTCAACAAAAACAATAACATTTTAGTGGAATCCTATATGTTGATCCTTTTATGTTTATTAAGGTTAATACCTTTACTCGATTCAATCACAAAAGTTATATTAGCTTAAGATAGGGCAAAGGGAGATTGATTTCACTTTCTTCGTCAAATACGCTCGTTCAAAATCCTGATATGTATACATATTAATTTCATTATTCACATAAATGTTTATTCTTTTACATGCCATATCAGAACCTGAAACTTGCACTTATGATTTTCACTCATGAAGTAATTTTATCTTGTTATGAGAAGCGGACCCAAATTCATATGTGTGGGTGTATATAAATGTATATCTATCTTTTCAAAATAAAAAATAAAAAAAATATATATATATATAT
Organism: Solanum neorickii; assembly: GCA_027704865.1. Taxonomy (NCBI): domain Eukaryota; kingdom Viridiplantae; phylum Streptophyta; class Magnoliopsida; order Solanales; family Solanaceae; genus Solanum; species Solanum neorickii. Next base: position 8,858,831 of record JAKWJC010000363.1, on the reverse strand, counting down.
AATTAACAACACATATTTAATGAGTATAGAGTTATCCTTGTGCTAGAGGAATAGCCAACAAAACTGGGGTTTTAATCTTGCAAAAACCCTTATATCTTTTTAACTTTATTGTGATATTCGGGGGGGGGGGGGGGGGGGAGGGGTTGACTTAACATTCCCTTTGTCAACTAGCAGTAGTGGATACTGGACTCACTTGCATAAGTTGCATTTATAAGGAAGGGGGTGGACATAGAAATATCCACAAGATGGTCGTAACGAATACTCAAAATGAGAAATCCATAGGGAAGACTTGACAAGACATTCAAGTCTTCAACACTTTCCCTGATAAACGCCTTGAACCATTCTCCCAGTTGACGCAACATTTTTTATGCAGGAAGTAGAAAAAATACATCACCAGTAGACATATTACTCAAGTAGCCCTTCCTGGGAGTAAGAGTTGTGGCCACATTATGTGAGAGAATATTGTTCTTTAAACATAGCAATAAGGGTCCTAAGTGCGAAATGTCAGAGTTGGGTTCAACAACAAAACTCGCTTTGCAATATCTACGAAATTACCTTAGAGAACATAGTACCAAACACATCTTTGAATAGATTTTCATTGATGATAGAGCGTTTACCCAAAAAGAACGATTCTAACTCACCACTGTTAGGTGAGTTTCAAAGATTCACATAGAGAAGGTGAAACACTTTGTAAAAAATCTCATGACCACACAAATAAAAAGGATAGACATTTTCTAAGCTTTTACATAGGAGCTTAGTGGGCAGTGAGAGTCCTTTAATTGACTGAGATTGACAACATGACCTGGAACAATAGGGAAAGTTTTGAAGTGATCATACGTGTGCTTCTGTTTGATACCCAGAACCATTGTGTGTCCATGTGGGAGAGAGATTCCGTCATATGGAGATGAGGCTTCTTTGATACTTTCTGCTTAGTCTTAGAAGCTCACTTTTTGGAGGACTCAAAGAAAGAGATGGTGTCTACTTGGATGAATTTTGAAGCGACCGAGTATTTATTTTAGGTCATGGAGCGAGTTTTTGTAATGGTGAGATAAACAGTAGAGGAGAGAGAGGAGAGGATAAATAAAAAGGAAACAGAGGAGAGAAAAGAAAAGGGATCAGACAAGAAAGGGAAGGGGATTTGATAAGAAGAAACGGAAGCAGAAGAGGCAGAAATAGATTATAATTACTAAACAAAAAAAACGAGAAAACACATTAAATTCATAAGGAAATAAAATGAATAAACAGTAAAGCACAAACATATTAGTCAACACATTTAATGCCAAGGCGATATCTGAGATAGCAAAATTATTCCTCAAGAAGATACTTAGTAAAAATATCAATTAATTGATTTTTAGAGTCTACAAATTAAAGATTAAAATCACCATTTTCAACATGTTCACGAATAAAATGATGCTTTATGTCGATATTCATAATGATGCACAATATATTCAGAAAGACTGATGTATTATCACTGATAGTCGGGACATTTTCATAAGAGAGATCATAATTAAGTAATTGATGCATCATCCATAAAATTTGAGTACCACAACTTTCAACCACTAAGTATCTAGATTCCGTGGTGGATAAGGCAACCAAAGCTTGTTTCTTGATATGCCATGAGACTAGAGAGTGTCCTAAGATTTGGCAGGTTCCACTAGTGCTTTTTCGGTCATTTTTGTCACATGCAAAGTCTGCATTTGAATAACCAATTAAATCAAAATGAGTAGAATGAGGATACAATAGTCCTAGCTTTGTTGTTCCAATTAGGTTGCGTATGATTCGTTTTACTTCCATGAGATATTATTTCTTCGAAGCAACATGAAATCGTGCAAACTTGCGTACATTATACATTATATCAGGTCGATTGACTGTAAGATATAATAATGAGCCAACTATATCCCTATGCATCTTTTTATCCACGTCTTTTCTAGATGCATCAGTTTCAAGACACGTGGACGTACTCGTTGGGGTACCAAAGTCTTTGCACTTTTAGAGTCCAAACATCGTTTTAATTCCACGATGTACTTTTCTTGACTAATGAATGTACTATTAGTTGACTGGTTAATTTGATGTTCGATAAAGAATGTGAGTTCTCCCATAAGACTCATTTCAAATTCTCCTTTCATTAGATTTGCAAAATTCTCACACAACGAAGGATTAGAACTTCCAAAATGTATAAACCAGATCATTGAATTAAGAGAGTTATGTAAATTTTCCCCTAATTATTTTTGCAGTAACAACGAACTCAATGTTTCATACAAAGCTTTTCGAGCTTGTTTAAGTTTGTAAAGAGCATTGGAATGTTTATAAACAAAATCGCGACAAGAAGGATTTCCAAAACCACGGGGATGAAAACTTTTTCTTTTATAAAACCAATAAAAAATGCACTTTTCACATTCATTTGAATCAGTGTAAAATGCTTGAAAGAGGAATCAGAAAGTAAATTTCGAATAGTTATAACCTTGCCACAGGTGCAAAGGTTTCATCGTAGCAAATACCTTCTTGTTTTGAGTCTCCTTGAGAGATTAACCATGCTTTGTATCGAGTAACTTATCCATTTTACTCTAGTTCGTTTCGAAATGCCCACTTGATTCCACTAACATAGTAATCATTTGGTCTTTCTATTACAGTCCATACCGGATTTCATTCAAATTGATTGAGTTCTTTCTTCATTGATTGCACCCATGATTCGTCTTCCATTGCTTCATTTATTCATTTAGGTTCCATTTGAGATACCAATGTCAGAATTTTTTCATCAGGTTTATCGAGAATGAAATTTTCAGGATAATAAGTATTATGTCACAATGCTTTTGGAATATTTGATCTGTCGCTGGAGAAGTTGACTTTGCTTCTGCAGTAGTTGACTTCAGTATGAATTTTCGAACTGATATCTTCAGTATTTTCCACTCTTTTGATGGGGGTTTTTTTTGTCGTCACCTCCTTTAAATTCTTGCATTCTTGGGTTAGTATCATCAAATACAACATCCACATATTCTTCAACACTTTAGGTTCTTTTATTAAAATAATGAAAGACTCTATTGATAGGAGCATAGCCTAAGAAAATACCTTTGTCACCCCTTGGATCGAACTTACAAAGATTGTTATTACTGTTGTTCTTGATGAAAGACTTGCATTTGAAGGGATGAAAGTAGCTTATATTTGGTTACCTACATCTCCACAGTTCATAGGGAGTCTTCTTCAGTAAAGGTCTAATTAAGCACCTATTAAGAATGTGACATGCACTGCTCACTGCTTCTACCCAAAAGTTATCTGGTAAACTTCTATCCAAAAGTGTTGTTCTTGTTGTATCTTGTACGGATCGAATTTTTTGTTCAAACATTACACATTTCTTAAATATGTTTAAACGCCTACTTAACCTATAAAATCTAGTTTACCAAAACATTAAAAAAATTTCTCCAAAAATAATTTGAACTTCAATAAATGATAGTTTTAAAATATGATGAGTAATTTGTATGAAAATATAACGGGCAATCTTTACTACGAAGAGTTAAGAGAAGTTGGTTTGTTTTTTAAAAAGAATAATTAAAGTCAAGAATAATAAATACAAGAACGAAATAAAGAATTTATCATGATTAGTGTATTTATGTGTTTTTTGAGGATCTAAAATGACGGGTTAGGATTCCTTTCAAATCTTTTTCTTTAGAAATTTGAAAAAATGTAATCTTTTTCCCTTTTATAAATTTTATTTTTACAACAGCTCTCTTAATGTTTAAAAGTATATTTTTTAGATTTCTTATGTGAAAAAAATTAAAATATTTCATTTGTTAAAAATGAAGATTTCTAGAAACAAGTACATCAAATATTAAAATGTAAAAAAAAATTGAAAACATATATAATGTCTATATTAACTCAATTAATACTATAGATAATGAAAATGTTGATTTTATTTATTGTGCTGTGTGGTGGCTCGGAAAATGGCTTGAGAATCTAACCTTTAGCTATTTGTTACAATGGATCGGTTACAAAATTTAATTTCTCCAATGATAAGATTTTTTTTAATCAAATTCCATTGGATCTATTTTCTCTGAATTATTATTTGGATGCATGTGATTTTTTTTAATATTTATTGTGAATGTCGGCAAATGAAATTCTAAAATTTGCAAAAAATGTCAATAGCTAATGATATCTTTTCGTCAAACAATGGAGGTTAACCATTTTTCTTTTTCTTTTCCTTTTCCTATAAAAAATTAATTTGTATAATATTTTGTTTATTTTCAAATTATTTCTTTGCGTTGATTTTTTGTTGCATGTACATCTACCATTCTTGAAGATAAACTCCTCCTTTAGGTAAAAAATTCCACTTTCATTTTTCTTTTTTTTGTTTAAAATGATTAAATAGATATGTAAATACATTTTAGTGCTTTTTAATAGCCCTTATACGTCTTGTTTTGTCAAATATCACCCTTATTTTTTTAATGTGGAACACTTACTTAGCCTTTCAATTCATTTATCATAAGCTTCACTTTTAAAAACTAAAAGGATCATAATTATCTTTCTCCAAATTAATCTAAATTCAATAAATGATCATTCTCTTTGACGAGAAGATATATAAGATAATTTTAAGAGATCTGAAGATAATCTTTGTGACAAACATAATTCTCTTTTAGTTAAAATAGATAATATTATTTTATATCAAAACTATATATATAGTTACATTAGTCTTCATTACACAAACATTTTCAAAGTAACACCGATATGTAAATATCAATTATAACATGATAAATTGGATAATTGTCGTAATACTTCAATGGAATTTGTTTCAATTTCCACATGAACAAGGTAATGACAAATAGGATAATTATCATAATAATGTATTTTTTTAGTTCTCTCCCTAGATATATGAGGAAAAGTGATTTCTTGCCTTTTTATAATTTTGTTTTTTTGGTGAAGTTCTTTTATAATTGCAGTAGAAGAATCTATTTCTTTCAGATCTATTATGTGTCAGAAAATTGAATATCTGTTATTTCTTAAAATTATAATTGAAAACCTCTAATAAAAAAATAAAATAATTTATAATATTTTTGTTGATCATGCTTGACCATGAGTCGGAAAATATTATTAAAGTTGCACCCTTGATTATTTTCTACGATGTGAAGATTGCGGTTTATGATGTATTCAATGAGAAGGTTTTGACTAATCAAATGACATTTTAATTCGTTTTGTTTCATTGTCAAATTAATTACACATAATTGTGATTTTTGAATTATAGGAAGCAAATATTCTTATGTTTGCAGAAATGGATGCATGTTCATCTAAAAAAGAATTTTTCGTGGGACCATTAAGTGGAGGTTAAAAAATTCCCTTCTCATTTGTCAGTTAAATTTGATTAATATTTTGCACATTTTCAAATTATTTTAACAATGTGTTTGCTTTTGTTGCATACAGATCTAGATTTGTCAAGGAAAAACTTTATGCTTAAAGTTTTGGTGAATTTAAAGGAGAGGTGAATTTTTTTCACTCCCAAAATTTCTATATTTTCTAGTTATTTAAAGGATATTCAAATTCAATTACTTCTTCATAATTCCCTTTTCTAACAATTTAATTAATTAATTTAATTTTTAATTAGGAATTAAATTCTCCCTCTAGAAGAATAAATAATGTAAAGACATAAATATTGATATTTTTTTAAAGTTCTCCCGACAAAATTATGAGGAAATAAGATCTCTTGCTCTTTAAAAAAATAAAATTAAAAAAAAATTAGCACTAGTTGTCTTATAAGTTATATAAAAAACATGTTTTCTTACATTTCTTATGTTTGAAAAATGAAGATCTCTTATTTGTTACATCATCAAAAAATTTAAAATCTAAAGAAAGTTGGCAAACACATATAAAGTTTGTATTAACTCGGTTAATGCTTTCGATAATGAAAGTACTCATCAATTGATTTTTTAGTTGATTTTATTCATTAGGGTTTACCCTTCGATATATGGCGCCATAAAATTTGCTCCTCTCTCTATTTTTTACAATGAAAAAATTGCAGTTTTTGATGTTAGGAGTGACAAGGTTTTTATCATTGATCTATTTTACTTAATTTTGAATTAGTTATATATAATTACGATTTCTAATTAAATATTATATTTGTAGGTGGATGGAATTCTAAAGTTTGTTGAATCTTCAAAACAACAATTGGTTGTGAAAACCTTAAGCGAAGGTTGAATATTTTCTTGCCCTTCTTCTTTTGAATTAAAATTTGATTGATGTTTTGTTCGCCTTTAAATTTTTTTAATATATTGATTTTTTTACATGTACAAATGTACAATTGGCAACGAGCTCAGTTAGATTCTTGGACAAACGACAAGAGAGGTTAGTGTACATCTATTTTTTTATTTTTTTAAAAAAATTAATGCCTATCTAAACGTAATCTCATTTTATATTCAAATATTCTTGTTGATTATTTATTTATTTTTTTAAATATCAATTTTATTTTATGTATGTATGCCTAATTATGTTTTTAAGTTATAAACTTCATTTTAGAAAATCAAGAAGGTGAATTATTATCTTTTGTTCTCGATTAATCTTAATTTTCAGCAAATGAATTGGAAGAAATGTTGTTCTTTAAAGGGTCTTTATAATTTTTTATGAACTAAATTAGTAATTGACATTGTCATATTAAAACAATAAATCATATATCTTCACAATCAAGTTTGTAATAATGTGTTTTTTAGTAGTCTCTCTAGAGGTAATGAGAAAAGGAAATTTCTTGTCCTTTTATAGTTTTTATTTTGCAAAAGCTTTTAAATAATTTGACTAATGAAAAATTATCCGTCCTTTTCAGTTTCCTTTTATATAAAAATAATGAAAATATATATCTTATGTGCAAAAATAAAGATTTCTCGTAAAAAGAATATTAAAAAGTTATAAATAAATTTTCAAAGAACTATTTTTAAAGAGCTAGAAAACAATTCCTTTCCTCTAGTCTATTATGACAAACTTTTTATTATTTATCTTTTAAACATTGAGTGATCTTTCTAATATATGTCAATTTGAAAAATCCATACAACATTAATTATTATTTTTATATACTTTCTCAATAACATTTTAAGGTACAGTAATATATTTATTTCTTCTTTCATACATATTTGTATTATCCTTCAACCTTATGGAACATTTGAGGAATGATTGTTAATTCTCGAATAAACCTTATCAGCCAGTTGAAAATTAAAAATAACAAACTAATCAAAGTACTGAGAATCCTCAAATTGTTAATTGGTATATTGCTACTATCTGCATATATATTGCATTTCTTCACATTATGAAGGTCAAAGAGTACCTATTATTAATATCTACATCACTAATTCGATGTAACTTGTTTCTAAACTGAAAAGTTATATATGTTTTGCTGGTTGACTAACACCTTATGGTTTTCCCCATGCTGCCCATGAAAACAAGAAATAGAATAAGATGTTAGTGGTATACACATGTCATATATGGATGTTAATGGAAAATATTTATTTTGAGGATTTGGTTGTTATTTTACTAGAGTTTGTTATGTTTTAAGATGTAAATTTAACCAGTCAAAACTAGAATATTAAACTTGCATTTTGTGTTATTTTTGTGAAAGATTTGTTTTGTTATGTAAGTTGGTTTTAAAATAATGTGTGGATTTTAAAATACCTGTGTTAATGCAGAAAGCATTAATTACTTATGCTTACATTAGGAAAAACTGTTCACATTAAATTTTTTTGAGGCATGACACTTCTTGAACTTTGCTAGTACGGGATGTTTCTATTTTCCTTGTTTTAGACATAATCTTTAGTAGTAATTCTTGAATTAGGGTGAATGAACAAATTACATCTTTTGGTGTGTGGTCCTTTTTTATGCAGGATGTTTTGGTTAATAATTCTTGTATTAGAGTAAACTATTAAGAGTGTGTCCTTTAAGGTGAAACTCTTTTCCAAAACTTCACTAACGGGGGATGCTTTGAGCAGCAAGCTACCTATTATTATTTGCATTTATAAGCTTCATCATGATTCTAATCCATTAGTCACATCCCTTATAGATGCCTATTTTATTTGTGGGGTTGCTAATGTTAGTGCTAGGATTTAATTGTATGTCTTGATGCTATTAGTTTTTATAGTGTGTTGCAAGCATGTAAATCTTCAACGTCCACGTCAATTGATAGTTCCTTCTTTATAAATTTGTTACAAAAATAGTGTTATTTCTTGTTTATCACGCATCAATACAAGTATTAAGTAACTTTGTCAACTAAGGGTTATGTAGATGGGAAGACATAAAAACTTTTTTGTTCTTTGTTGAGATTTGTCCTGTTTTTAAAATTTGATAAAAGTACAAATATGCCCTCAAACATTTGAAAATGATTTTTCAATACCCTCCGACATACTTTTCGTCCATCAGAGTTTCTGCCTTCCAATAATCAGTGAAGATTTTCCCCTTCAACAAACCGAACACTCATTATGTATGCCTGGCGCAATCCTACACCACAATCTGAGTTGAAATTTTTTTTTACCCAAACTTCAAAACCTGCACATAAGCCATTTCACCCATCCGATTTATCCATAAATAAAGTCTCTAAGATCCTAGAGAAAAATCCTTTATATTTGTTACTTTCATTCATCTCACAAAAAAAATCATAGTCCAAAGTAGCTCATCTCCATTATTATTTGTGGATTCACTCAGATGCGTTAAGAGGTACTCACACTTTTACTATGTTCATCTACGCGATCTTATTTTGTGTTCCATTTCTACTTGTATTGTCATTCCTATCTGGTTGTTAATAACTAATTACTGTATCTTAGTTATATGCCTTACTAACTATGTGAGTGACTTGTGCCTACTAATATGTCCGATTGAGTAACAGGCTAAATTCTTTAAGACTTACATTGTAGTATCCAATCTTAGAAATAGTTAGATTTATTCGAAAGAACTAATTTGGAAAAGCTTAGAAATAGTTAGATTTATTCGAAAGAACTAATTTGGAAAAGCTAAATTGATAATTTTGCAAGTTATGCATAAGTTGTGAGTTTTGGGTCAACTTCAAACGACCATAACTTTTATTACATGATGAGTTAGGTGGCCATTAGGGAAAAAATTAAATCTATTTAAATCCTCTTTCAAACGCCACCGAGATAGCTAAGTTTCTAGTTTGATTGAGGGAGATGTGTCTATTTAAAGTAAGTATGTTCAATTAAGGAAAGTTACCCAAATTTATGATGGGTATCTTGGTCTTTTCCTTACCCCTTTTACTTATGTTTTTAGTAATTAAATTGGGGGTCTAAACTGATTTTATCTAGTTTACACAATCTTAAATTACGTTGGGATTTTAGAGTAAGGTGTTCAATAGGAGAAAAGTCAAACCGTTCTTGCACTGCGAAATTAATGGTTGTTTCTGTTAGGTAGTGGAGCCTGATTAATTTTAGGCTTTCCTATTTATTCTCTATTTATTCTCTGTAACCAAAAATACTATGATTTATTAATATAAATATACCTCACCGCCATGGAAGTTTACTCATGGGGTGTTACCACAAATATTGGGTTTTCTCTTTCTCTCTCTAGATCTCTCCTATTTTTCCCTTGAAAGTTCTTGTGTTCTTCATTCATCTAGTGTGTGTGTATGAATTCGATCCTAACAAATGGTATCAGAGCTAAGGAGATTTAACACGATCACTGAAGATGGATAGTTCGATGCTTTGAATCGAGAAGTTTGAGGGATCCGATTTCAGTTTCTAGAATATGCAGATTGAAGATTATCTGTACCAGAAAGATCTTCACGAACTGTTGACCGAGGTGAAGCCGAAATCCATGACGTAGGAGAAGTGGAAACTCAAGGATAGTCAGGCTCTAGGGTTGATCCGGTTGACTTTGTCAAGAATCGTTGCATTCAACATCTTGAAGGAGAAGACTACGTCCGGTATGTTAAAGGCACTATCAAACATGTATGAAAAACCATCGGCTATGAACAAGGTATATTTGATGCGTAGATTATTAAATTTACAGATGTCTGATAATGGATCCGTTTCTGATCATATAAACGAGTTCAATATGATTGTGAGTCCACTCAATTCTGTGGATATTAATTTCGGAGATGAAATTAAGGCGTTGGTTTTGATGTCATCTCTGCCCGAGTCCTGGGATACTGTTGTTGCTGCGATTAGCAGTTCCCGTGGATAGGAGAAACTGAAGTTTGATGAAATCCGTGATGTTGTTCTTAGGGAAAGAATTCGCAAACAAGCAGTGGGAGATTCATCGGGAAGTGCTCTCAGCGTTGATCAAAGGGGGAGAAGTAAAAAGAAAGGCCAAAATAAACATGGTCTATCAAAATCAAAGAATCGAGGAAAATCCCTGAACTAATCAAACGTGACTTGTTGGAACTGTGGAGAAAAAAGGCACTTTCAGAAGAAACAGAATCAGAAATTTGGAGATTACAATGATTCTGTAAATTCAGCAGAGATCATTGGGGATGCTCTAATCCTTAGTGTGAACATCCCGCTTGAATTATGGTTTTTTTTATTCTGGTGCATCTTTCCATTCGTCTCCAAGAAAGGAGTTGTTCTAAAATTTCAAATCTGCAAATTTTGGAAAAGTATATCTTGCTAAAAATAAAGCCTTAGAGATTGAAGGAAAGGGGGATGTTTGCAAAAAGATCACCTCGAGAAACCAGTGGACATTGGAGGATGTCAGATATATTCCTGGGATCAAGAAAAATTTTATCTCTGTTTGTCAGTTCGATAGCACGGGATATGCAGCAGTGTTTGGGAAAGGTCATGGAAGATCGTGAAAGGTGCTATGGTAGTAGCCTGTGGCACCAAATTGTGAACCTTGTACACCACTACAGGGTGTATAAACATGGCCGCTGTTCCTGGAGGTGCTTCCGGTTCATGTCTGTGGCACCACAGACTTGGACACATGAGTGTTAAAGGAATGAAGATGCTGGATGCAAAAGGAGCATTAGAGGGTCTGAAGTCTGTTGATATGGGTCTTTGCGAGAGCTGTATTATGGGCAAACAAAAAAGAGTAAGCTTCACAAAGATTCTTAGAGAGCCAAAGAATGTGAAGTTGGAAATGGTCCATACAGATGTTTGGGGACCATCTCCAGTATCATCACTTGGAAGATCTAGATTCTATGTTACCTTCATTGATGATATCAGGAGGAAGGTATGAGTTTACTTCTTGAAGCATAAGTCAGATGTGTTTGCAATTTTCAAGAAGTGGAAAGCTGAAGTTGAGAATCAGACCGGTTTGAAAGTCAAATGCCTGAGGTCTGACAAAAGAGGAGAGTATGACAAATCAGATTCAAGGCATTCTGTGCAGCTGAGGGAATCAGATTTATGAGAACAGTTCCTGGTAAGGCAAAGAAGAATGGAATTGCTGAGAGGATGAACAAAACATTGAATAAGCGTTCAAGGAGTATGAAGATACACTGTGGGCTGCCCAAAACACTTTGGGCGGATGCTGTGAGCACAGCTGCATATTTGATCACAGGGGACTATCAGTTCCTGTAGGGTTGAAGATTCCAGAGAAGGTGTGGACATGAAAAGAACTCAAATACTCACACTCGAAGACTTTTGGTTGGTCTGCTTATGTTCATGTTGATCCAGAAAAGAGAGACAAGATTGATTCCAAGGCTGTGAAGTGTTACTTCATAGGCTATGGTTCTTATTTGTTTGGTTACATGTTTTGGGATGACAAGAACAGAAAGATCCATAGACATTGTGACGTTACATTTGATGAGTCTGTCCTGTACAGGGACAGAGAGAAGAAGGTTCTAGAGATTACAAAGAAAGTGGGAATTGAGGTTGAGTCTGAGAAGAGTAACCACAGAGATGTAGAAGCAGATACTCAACCAAATCCTACTAAAGAATCTGAAGTGGAGCAAGTTACACCTAAGCAGGTGTTAAGGAGATCATCCAGATCCATCAGGGCACCAGATAGGTATTCTCTTTCATTACACTATCTATTGCTGACTGATGAGGGGGAACCAGAGTCTTTTGATGAGGCCCTACAGGTGGATGATTCGATCAAGTGGGAGCAAGATATGGATTATGAGATGAGGTCACTTAAGAAGAACGACACATGGGTGTTGACTGAGATACCTTCAGGGAAGGGAGCTTTGCTGAACAAGTGGGTGTTCAGAATCAAGACTGAACCAGATGGAAAAAGAAGGTTCAAGGCTCGTTTAGTGGTTAAGGATATTCACAAAGGAAAGGTATTGATTATGCTAAAATATTCTCTCTTATTTTTAAGTAAACCTCTATTCGAATTTTGTTGAGTGTTGTTGCATCATAGAATTTGCATATAGAGCAAATGGATGTAAAAACAGTGTTTTTACATGGAGATCTGGACAAAGAGATCTATATGCAGCAACCGGAAGGATTTGTGGTTCAAGGCAATGAACACATGGTGTGCAACCTCACCAGGAGCTTGTATGGACTAAATAAAGCACCAAGGCAGTGGTACAAGAAGTTTTGACTCCTTCATGACCAAGAGTGGATTCTTCAAAGCTGAAACGGATCCTTGTTGTTACATCATGAAATTCACTGATTCATATGTATTTCTACTCTTGTATGTGGATGATATGTTGATTGCAAGATCTTGTATAAGGGAGATTAACAATCTGAAGACAAGGTTGTCTGTAGCATTTGAGATGAAATATTTGGGTCAAGCAAAACAAAATTTGGGGATGAAGATTTCTCGAGATAGATCTGCTGGCACTTTAAATCTATCTCAGGAGTTGTACATTGATAAGGTGCTGAGCAGATTCAGGGTTAATGATGCTAAACCCTGGACTACTCCATTGGCAAATAACTTTGAATTGTCAAAGTAGCAGTCACCCAAGACTGTCGAGGAGCGTGATCACATGGTACTTGTTCCATATGCTTCAGCAGTTGGAAGTTTGACGTATGCTATGGTCTGCACTAAACCTGATATAGCACATGCAGTGGGAGTTGTTAGCAGGTACATGGCGAACCCTGGGATAGAGCATTGGGAAGCTATGAAGTGGCTTCTGAGATATCTGAGAGGTACATCCAGTACTTCACTTTTTTTTGGCAAAGTCAAGGTTACTCTAAAGGGTTTTGTGGATGCTGATCATGGTGGGGATGTTGACTCGAGCAAGAGTACATCCGGGTACATTTACACCATAGGTGGAACAACAGTAAAGTGGATGTCCAGGATTCTGAAGTGTGTTTCTCTTTCATCTACTGAAGCTGAGTATGTGGCAATAGCTAAAGCTGGGAAAGAGATGATATAGCTGGCAGATTATCTTGAGGAATTGGGCAAGAAGCAGAGCGAGAAGATTCTTTACTCAGATAGCCAGAGTGCCATACAGTTGGTGAAAAATCCAGTCTATCTTTTGAAGACAAAGCACATTAAAAGGCGATACCATTTCACTCGCAAGGCAGTGGAGGATGGTGATATGTGCTTGGAGAAGATAGAGGGTGCAAAGAACCCGGCAGACATGTTGAAGAAATGTGTTGATGTTGGGAAACTGAGGTTATGTAAAACCTCGGTTGGTCTTCTGTAGTTGTTGCTATAGATGTTGCGGTGCGGTAAAGATGTTGATGATGAAGAGATTTTTTTTTGAGAATGTATTTTTTGGATGAATGAGCCAGTCTCCAAGTGGGAGAATTGTTAGGCAGTGGAGCCTGATTAATTAAAGGCTTTCCTATTTATTCTGTATTTAAGGCTTTCCTATTTATTCTCTGTAACCAAAAATACCCTGATTTATTAATATTAATATACATCACCGCCGTGGATGTTTACTCAGGGGGTGTTACCACGCAATATTGGGTTTTCTCTTTCTCTCTATAGATCTCTCATCTCTTTCTCTTGAAAGTTCTTGTGTTCTTCATTCATCTAGTGTGTGTGCGTGAATTCGATCCTAACTCTTTCACCAAAGGTTGTTCCCTAAAGAGGTATGTGACTTCAGATAACATTGGGTTCGTTTACCCACACACCAATCATGATTGTTTCAGCTTAAGTTCTTTCTCCTACGCGCAAAGGATTTAAGTTCTTTAGAGTTTCATTGATGTGTTATTTCATAATCTTTATTGTTGAGGTTTTAATAAACTATTGAGATCACCGTCTGACTTTTAAGGTTATTTTTTAGTAATTTATTTTGTACTACTGTTGGGTATTCGATTCTAAGTTATTGGGGAAGAAACCATTTGATTCTAGGAGAATTGGTGTTCAAATCAAGGAAGAAAAAATTTGGGCAGAATGTGGCACGCAAGTCCGCGTTGAAAACTTTCTCCCCTGCTGAAAAAATTTGCATAGAGTACACACACTCCACTTTTTAAAAATGATTTCACAACTATATATTTAAATTCATCTTCATGTCATGGACTTGCTTCCCTAGCAATGATTTTCTACCATTTCCCATGATTAACTATCTAAAAACCCGTTTAATCATCATGATATCCTTCCTATCGAAACCATAACCTTGAATTCATAATTAAAATTCAGTATAGAGTTATGAGTCAAGTCTTGATAGTTATTCGAGTCCTTTTAAGAAATCTTTTACAAATATTCTAAACTTGTTTAGGACTTAAGCATTGAGATTAAGGAAGAGTAGAGATAAATTAATTCTTTTAAATGATATATGGTACATAAGTATTTCAAAAGAGTAAATCTTTTCACATTCAAGTTGAGAGGAAACACCGACTTCCAAAAAAGTTTTGATGAGCATTTTTGAGTACCATCTGTTTTAAGAGATAGATTTTTGAGTAATAATCTCAAACCACAGAGAAATTCATGTTCGTAATAATACACTACATAAAAAATGATCATTAAAGACAATTAATTTTTTATTGTCGCTAAAGATTCATTTTTTGCGGCTATTAATATTTTTTGGACATGTCTCTAAAGACTTTAGCAACATTGGTGCTAATGATACTTAATGGAGGCAGTAATAATGTTAGAACTCTTTTTTTATATCAACATTTTTTATGCTAAAAGTTGTTTTTATTGTAGTGATATGAGTTAGCTAAATTTTTTAGTAGTATCGGGCATCAATATGGAGAGGAGTTCGGATAACTAAAAGTCTCCATAAACCGTGTAGCAAACGTTGGTAAAAATGTCCATACATTCTAGATAAATCATTAATGATTTTTAGAATGAACTGGTAGATACACATAGTGAGTAGTCCTATACCCGGGCAAAGTATAGGACAATTCTGCAAAAATGGACAAGGCTTTGTATCATGAACATACTTCATAGTGATTGTTGTTTGTTAGAGAATCTCTCACTGATGTACTTGTACTTTCATACGCAAACCTAACTTACTATTGTCGTTTTCAAAACACTGAGTTGTTATTGACATGTTTTATTTTTGTTTATATTGCAACTTTATTACTTCTGTATACTAAAATGAGTTGAGTTGAGTTAAGACGAAGTAAGTTTTTCCACTTCCCTTTCAAGCTTATGCCTTAATTTAGAATTCTCCTCAGGAGCTCATAAATTTCATGTACTTACGTCATTTGACCTATATCTTATATGATGTATATATATGTAAGCAGGATCAATATTTAGCGCTACGTTGATACTGTTGTGCTTCAAATTTATTGGTGAGCCTCATTACATTCTTCAGGATCCCTATTTGTTATGTTTAAGTTATTAGAGTTTCTAGTAATATCAAGAGTCTTATCCCAACATCTGTCATATTATTAGGGGCTTTATAGATAGATATACAGTAGTTCATGACTTTTTTTATTTTCAATTGTTAATGCCTTAGACTAGAGTTACCTCATTCTCTAGTAAATGTATCTTCTAATACATTCCCAGTTTATTGTATGAGTTTATTATCTGAGAGTATTTCATGTTAGTTAATTCTTCTACTTAGTAGTAAGTCAGGCTAAAGGCTCACTTGGGCCAATAAAGGTTCTAGAGTTTCAGTTGCGTTCAGGGTATAGGCTCGGGGCATGAAAAGATAAATTGACAATTGCGTTCAGGGTATAGGCTCGGGGCATGAAAAGATAAATTGACTATAAGATATCAAATGAAAGGTATTTGAATCTTTTTTCCAACAACACCTAGTTTGCTACATTTTGAGTTCAGCTAAGGGATATATGCTCGTTTGAAGTCAACTAGTTCAGTTAATGAAATTTACCCCGAATTAATGAGGGGTATTTAGTTCTTTTCCTTACCCCATTAGCTTTAAGCATCTCTCATAATATTTTAGGGATCTAAAATTATTTGGTTCAGTTTTCACAATCTTGAAATACTCTTAGGGTTTTAAGAGGAGTTCAAGAAGTTAAAAGAGGGAAGGTCTTAGGCTTTCGTCAAAATTATTGAGATTTGTCGAGGAATTTTGCCAAAGGGTTTGATCTGTAAGAGGTATGTAAGTTTTTCATAACGATGGATTCGTTCAACCACATCTTAATCACGAGTTTCATGAGTAATTTTCATCTATGATAATCCATCTATTGAGATTTTTTATTAGGTCTTGAAATTTCATTCTTAAATCTTGATTATTGAGATTTTGATTGTTATTTAAGATGAATAGGAGTTTTAAAGTTGTTGATGAATGGATTTTTGATTACTAATGTTGGGTATCCGAATTTTGGAGAGTTTGGAAGAAATCATTCAATTCTAGGTGAATTAGATCCTTAAATGGAAGAAGAAAATTCATTGGAAAATTTTTGAGTAGGATCTGTAATGCTGCGCCAACACGCACCAGGAAATATTGTATGTAGTGTATGGGCTACACCCCGCTCCACTCAGTTCTCTAGGATTACCTGTCCGTCTATAGTTATGTCAGTTATCCCGTCTCAGTTCTTTGAAAGTATATCTTTACTCTTTTCAGATTCTAACTCCTCTAAACTACATATAAACATCAAGAGATTATTCATAACATGAATCATAACCATTGAATTCATAATTTAAATTCAAGGTCGAGGTAATTGTATAGTTTTAAGAGTTGTTTTCAGACAATTCAAGAATTCTTTTACAATCTTTTAAAACCTGTTTGTGGGCCAATCGTTGGTTGACTTTAATTTTCAATCTAGTGCCACGTAAGCCCAAAAGGGGTAGAGATTACTTATAAAATAAGTTCAGGGGGGTAATAGGACCTTAGTATAGTATAAGTGTGTCTTTGGAATTTAAAGTATAGGTTGAGGGGGTACTTGTGCATTTCCGTTTTCAAAATGAATATATGCAAACTAAGTATTCCCAAAACAAAATGTTGTTACATTTAAAATGAGGAGGAATCTTTGATTTCCAAATGTATATATGAGGAGTTTTGAGTATAATCTCATTTAAGAGAATATTTTGAGTAATAATCTCAAAGTTGAGGATGAGAAAATTCTATTAAACATATTAGTTTTGTATATCTGTTGAGTAGTATTGAGCTTTGATATGTGGACGAATTCAAACAACTCAAAGTCCTAATAAATCATGTAATCAATATGGGTAGAAAAGGGTCATGCTTTTAAAATTATTCCTTATTACTTTTTGAGCATAGCTTAATGGATCCACTTAGTTGAGGATGTCTTGTATTACGGCAAGGAATAGGACAGTTTTGGAAGCGTGGGCAAATGTTGTATCATCACATAAGTCATAGTGATCCTTCTCGATTAGAGAATCTTCCAAATTGAGTTATATTGTATCTTTACATACAAAATAAATTATTATTGTATTTGAAGGAAAATACATAAAAGAACATGGTTGATAATTTACTTAAGAACTTAAACTACACGTGCGCTTTAATACCCTCCCTTACACATAGTTGAAGTAAATTCAAAATAACCGTCATATTATTATATACACCACTATCATTCGCCACATCATAGCCATGTAACTATCAAAACATACCCATGCCAGCACCACGACATAGTCATGTCATCACCACATCATGAATTATTTTTTGTTATTTAATTTTTACAAATTTTTGTTTAACACTTTTTTTTAAAGTTAGTTTACACTAAGTAATGAATTACCTATGCATTATTTAAAATATAATTTAAAATAAGGACATAGCTTCGTTGAAAGCTTCAAATAAAGACACACAAGTAGAATATTACCATTAGTATGAACATTATTGTAAACAACATATTCATGAAGATAAGAGTAAATTGTATTGAATGTATTTGTCAATACGACTATTCAAAGCATATGGAATTGTTTCAACCCATATAAGGTATTCTTCAACCTTAACGCCTTATCTTCATGATTTTTCAACCATGAAACCCAATGGTTACTCAACATAGACTTCTTTTTCAAGATATCCATTCCATAATGCCGATTTGACATCTAGTTGATGGATCTTCCATTTCATTTGTGCCGCTAAAGAGATCAATAGATGAATTGTCTCCAAGCGGGCAACAAGCGCATAGACTTCCTCATAATCGATGTCATGTCTTTGTTTGTAGACTTTAGCCACAAGTCTTAACTTGTATATTTATACCTTTCAATTGGAATTTTACTTTTGTCTTGTATACTCACTTGACTCCAATTGCTCGATGGTCATTCGGAAGAGTTGTTAACTCAAAAGTGTTGTTATTCTCTATTGAGAGGATCTCATCCTTCATGGTTTTTCTCAACCTTTTGTCAGTAACAACTTCATCAAAATTCATTGGTTCACTTTCAACAAAGAGACAACACAAAAAATTAAAATAGGCAATTTCTTTTATATCTTTATAGAGTTCTTGAATCCTCCTGATCCTATATATTAATTCACTTGAACTCTCATGAAAAGATAGAGTTCAACATTTGTTGGTGAAGGAGGTGGGGTCGCATCCAGTTCATATGCCATGGTTTCTTCTTCATCTCCTAAGTATGGAAGAAAGTCATATGTTTTTTCTTACATAGTCTCTCCATGATTTTTCTTCATTGAATTCAACATTACGAATCACCACCACCTTGTTATTGCTTGGATTGTACAATTTTTAGCCTTTTGAAAATTCGTTTCATAGCCAACAAACATATACTTGACACTACGATCATCAAGTTTAGCTCTCCCTTGATGTGGAACATGAGCATATGCTATGCTCCCAAAGATACTCAAATGCTTGACACTTTGTTTTCTTCAACTCTATGCTTCTTGAGGTGTTTGATCTCATACATTTTTTGTTGGAGAACTATAGCTCAAATAAATTGCACAAGAAATAGCCTTGGCCCAAAAATATTTTGGTAGATGTTTAGCATTAAACATACATCTAGCCATATTAAGAATTGATCTATTCTTTTGTTTCTGCAACTACATTTTGTTGGGGTGAGTAAGGTACATTTAGAGGAGACGAATTCAATGAGATTGTAATAATTCATTAAGTTCTTTTGATGTATATTTGTCTGTTCTATCCGACTTTAATATTATTATATCATAGCCCCATTCTTTTTCTACAAGTACTTTGAAATTATTAAAGGAAACAAAAACTTCAGATTTATGCTTCGAGAAGTATACCTGTGTCTTTCTACTGAAATCATAAAAAAAGAACAAGTATTTTTCTTTTACTAAAAGAAGGTGAATCGATTGGACCACACACATCGGTGTGTACAAATTAAAGTGGCTTACTTGTTCTTAATATAGTCTGCTCTAGAAAACTCCTCATTGTGTGTACTCCAAGAAGACGTGATACACATAATTGATTTGGATCGTTTATTGACAGTATCCCATCACATATGTTCTTGTCTCTCGTTGATTTGAGATCTTAAAAGTTCAACTGCCCCAATCTCATATGCCAAAACCATGAGTCATCTTGCATATTGATCTTCAAACACTTTGCATTTACAGTTTGAAGATACAAAGAAATCAACCTACGCTTTGTCTTATGAACTTTGGCAAATTTGTTGTTACTTAAATCTCTAAGCCAAAGATGCAAATTTTCATAAGAATATCATATCCTTTATTAAGAAGATGACCCAACATCAAAATGTTAATTTTAAATTTTGGCAAATAATAAACATTGTTAATCAATTTATGTCCACCATCTTCACAAAATATCTAAATCATACCTATCCCTTCAATTTGGACATTCGAGGTATCTCAAAAAGACACATTGCCTTTCACCGTCTTCTTTATCCCTGAAAAATTTATCTCTGTGACCACAAATATGATTGCTTGATCCATTATCAAGATAACATGAGCTGCAATCATCTATATCTTCTTCTTTGAGTGCTAATAATAATGTTGACTCATCTTCATCTTTTTTATTGTCAACAAGATTTACTTTCTCTTCACCATTACTATGACATTACAAAGACTACTGTCCAAGTTTTTCACAGTTGTAACACTCAATTTTAGATTTGTCATACCTTATTTCATTCTTACCTTGATAGGCTCCACGTACTCTACCTCCTCGTTGACCATGACCACAACCTCTAAATGACTGGTGACCTTTATCTTCATTGTTGAAATGATTGGTAAAACTTATTCCTCTTCCACGGCGTTGCCATTGTCAATTTCCTTTGTAACTTTTCTCACTTTCAAATACTTTGAAGGATGCATGAGTACTAATAAGTTGTTCTAGTTGCTCTTCTTTCTCATTTTCACTTTCTCTTCATGGGATAGTAAAGAACCTTCCAACTGTTTTACCTCCATAGAGTCTCGATCTTTAGACTACTTAATATCACACACCAAATAGTCAAATTTAGGTGTTAAAGAACGAATGATTTTTTTCCACACGCACATCATCTACTTCCTCCTTGTATCTTCTTAGTTGATTTACAACAATTATCAATCTTGAAAAGAAATCCAAAATGGATTCGGATTCTTTCATTTCAAAAATATCAAACTCTGCCCGTAGAGTTTTAAGTTTTATCTTCTTAACTGTATCAACTCCTTGGACAGAATTTGGTAATTTTTGCATGCTTCTTTTGAGATGGTTTCATCAGCCTCCTTCTCAAACATGCGATCATCAAAGCATTGATGGGTAAGAGTGAGGGCTTGTTGATCACTCTTTCTTGTCTTTAACAAAGTTTGCTCATTTATGGATTTTGTATATCATTAGTCTACAATAACCCAAACATCTTGAGAGCCAAGAATGACTTTCATTTGTAGACATCATTTTTAATAATTTTATCTTGTGAGACAGGGGTATTGGAACGACAATAGACTATTATTTTTCATGGATCTAATACCACGTTGTTGAAAAAACGATAATCACCCCCAAAATAATATCCAAACTAAATAGCAATAGAAACAGAGTAACAACTACTCCAAATATTTAAATGGGGTAAATATAATACCTGGATAAGTAATACAATAATATTTATGAAACTTAGTAGTGCCAAAAGACTATTATTCAACACTCTTTTATTTCTTACAACACATAATAATATTACTTGTACACTATTTTCTCACAGAACTAAGAAGTATTTTGTAGATAACTTTCTCTACTCTCTATTGCTTCTCTATTTTGGTGTGTCATTAAGTGTATAATTACTCTTCTATTTATAGAGTTTTTTTGAACAGTTGATTACATCATTAGTGCATAATGTGGTAGCCAATTTCCACAAAAATTGGTTGTCAAACTCTACCAAACTTAGAATAGCTACTTCCACAAATGTGAATATCAATTTTCACATTGGTGGGTACCAATTTTCACATTTGTGACTAGTAATTTCAACAAGTATGACTGCAAAATTATTTTCTACCATGATTTTATTCCCACATTAAACACATAACTGAGTGATAGAATTTCTTGCGATTGAAATCCAAATGGATTTCAAACTTCACGAGTTTAAGTCGAAAACATTAATTAAAGTTGTTTTGAAACAAAACCATTTGGAAGGTCCTATTAAAATTTAAGTCATAGACCAACAGTTGCTGCGATTTCTTCTCCTTTCATAAAATGAAATCAATGGATAGATCGCTTCAACGGTCTGCAATCTGAAAACACTACAAGTGCTAGATTTGGGCTCCAATAATTTGGAGGGAACAATCTCACTATGTTTGGGTGAGATGGGTGAACTTTCCGTTATAGATTTAAAAACAACATTCTTACCGCGACAATTACTATTACTATTAGTATAGTAAACCAAGTTTGAGTCATTAATTTGATGGGAATAAACTAGAGGGGAAAGTTCCGCAATCTCTGATAAATTGCAAATATTTGGCAGTTCTTGATTTAGGAAACAATGAATTGAATGACACATTTCCTAAATGGTTGGGAGCCCTACCAAAGTTTCATATTTCAGTATTGAGATCAAATAAGTTCAATGGACCTATAAAATATTCCAGGACAGTCAACTTGTTTGCTCAAATTCGAGCCATAGATCTCTCATCCGACGTATTTACTGGAAATTTACCAGTGATCCTTTTCAAAAAATTTGAAGCTATGAAAATAAATGGTAAGAACAATGGAACATGAGAGTATGTATCTGAAATAGGTTCTCATTATTACACAGATGCCTTTATAGTGGCAAGAAAGGGGCTAGATGTTGAACTTCCTCGAGTTTTTACTACAAACATAATATCGTTCTCTTAGGAAAAGATTCGAAGGTCATATCCCAAGCATTATTGTAGATCTTGTTGGGCTTCGTACGCTGAAATTTTCTCATAATAGCTTGGAGGGTCACATACCAGCATCCCAGCACTAATTATCTTTACTTGAATCATTGAATCTCTCATCCAACAAAATCAGCAGCGAAATTCCACAACAACTTGAATCCCTCACATCACTGGAAGTTTTAAAGCTCTCTCACAATCATCTTGTTTGATGCATCCCAAAAGAATACACCTGGAGAAAGAACCTTGTCCTCCAGGTTCAAGTCAAGATACATCATCTGGCAACATGGAGTATAATATTCTTGGTTTGGTAGGTGGGAGTAGTCTAGACACGGTTGTATAATTCTTAATTAGCTTTGGAACATGGAATGGATGTTTAGTAATGTATGATGTGTCCAAAACAGTAATGCACCTATATATCTCACTCAAACTTATGGAAGAACAGTAGTAGCAAAATAGGGAAACTTCGTCATATTTTAAAACAACTACCGACGCATATGGATAACAAGAGTTGCAGTTCCCTTCTTACTCCTTTTTTCCTTGCTATCAATTCCTTTAATCAATTGAAATATTCACCTTGGAGTAGTTTCCTTTCCCCAAATCTCTGCATTAAAACTGATATCAACCCGTTACAATAACCCTCTCTCTGATTTGTACTTTACGAACTTATCAAGTGGAGTACGGGTATAACCTCATGCCCAACAACCACACACTTGTTCAAGAGGATAGACAAAGTTAATGCAGTATCTAAACCATGATGTAATCTATGTCGTGCAGCCCACTCTATCATCTCAAGTACCCCATAAAGTGTGTAACCTGCATAAGAGTGTTCAATCTCAAACTTCACATTTTTATCCACTCCTTAATGCTATTACTTTTACCTTCAGTAACATGGTAGCAACGACATTCATATAGTGAGGATGTAAAATCGATGTGTGCTTGAAGTTGGCTGACAAAATCTCATTTTTCACATCATAATTATATTGATGTAAGACTAGTGTATATGCAATTGGCATACATGTAAACAGAATGCGCAAATAGGAATTTACATACCATGGTTGTCCAGGATCCCAAACACTATTCATTGAGTTTAACTACACAATTAAGAAAATCCTGCCAATACATCCCAGCAATAGAAGTTCTTTTGCGTGGTATACCGTATAAATTTTCAGAGCCTTGATCCCAGACATAATGATCCACTATAGTTGTGTGAATTATTACTGTAAGAAATTAAGCAGCTGTTTCAAATGGAAATTGACTCATAATTTGTTGACCATTGAACTCCCTGGTTAAATTTCCATGCTTAGTGTAAGGAAGTATTTTAACAGAATTCATTTAAATTGCCGACATATTGAGTTATTGATCTTCATTATCCATACATTCCATGGAAAACTCAGCAAGATACAAGTCTTCAAAGGACCCCAAATCAGTTTTCCATTTAGGAGAGCCACTATAAAGAGACTTATCATATGCATATTTCCTTCACATATCTCGTTCGAGATGTTCATTCGGCCTACCAACTTCTTGACCGTCAAAAGAAACTAGAACGTTCTTCTACCAAAGCAGTTTTTGATTTGGATCTCCCGTTTTGAGAAGTTGTTGAATTATCAAACGCATGGTCCTCTTTCAAGGTTTGAATTTCATGTTATCCCTTGTACTAAGGTTAATCAAAAAATGTATAAACACAAATAAGATGAATAGAAGTAAAACTTTTCATCTGAGTCCATGGTAACCACTGTGTTTCCTTTAGAAATTTAATTCCCTCATTTTACCCGAGATTGAAGATTAAGTTCTTCCAATATAAAACAGATTAACCAGATAAAGAAGTAGCGGTACCTCAAACTTCAATAACTTCAGCGAACGCAAGAACAGTAACAAGAGCACAGATAGACTTAGCTGATCGACAATTTTGTTTATGAGAGAAAATTTATGCAGAGAGGAAAAACTTTCAGGAAGTGAAAAATGAAAAAGACCTCCTTTTTATAGCCATATTCAGCAAGAATCGTGTTTGTTTAGACCAATCATTTCAGACCTCTTTTTTTCAAAAATTGTGTCTTTTGGGAAAAATAACGACTTTTCCAAAGGAACAGGTTGCTTCAGATTGTTATTATCATTACACGTGAATGTCAAATAAATATCGTGGCGCCAAAATTATTTATGTTATTTAACTAACATTCTGTATTAATTTAAAAGAGAAAATAAATAAATTAATCGGATTTTTTCGATTAAAAAGATTGATTAAATAAAAAATTTATCAATCAATCACATCATTTGCCAAATACAAATAAAAATTCAAATCTAAATCCGAATGGTCAAGGCTGAGCGCGCGAGTGATGACGACATAAGGGTCACCTTCTTCTTAACCCTTTAAGAAGTAAAGAAAGTTTTTCCTTATATAAGGACAACAATTTCCTTTCTTCTTCCACTATTAGAGAAATGAGTTTTCACTTGAAGTTTTCAAATGAGTTTTAATTTTCCCTCCAAAATTAGTTCCCCCACTTTTTCATATTCTCTTCTTTTTTATAATTTACATTTTGCTAAAACAAAACAATTCCCTACATGAATAGGAAATGGCTAACGTTAAAATATATGCAAGAAAAACTTGTGTGTCTTGTAAGTAAGGATTAATCACATTTGGATAAGTAGGTTTTAGTTTAAACATTCCATTGTGAAAATATATCGGATATACTCAATCAATCGGTAGATTTGATATCTTTGAACCATAGAGATTTGGTATATATATAGCCAAAATTAGTCACACAGTTAACCCTTGAACTGTTCTTAGTTCTCATTGTTTTGTCTATTTCAGCCATGAACATATCTCAGTTTGTATGTGCTTAGAAAACTGGCCTTACCGGATTCTCCTTGAAGCAGCTTACAATTCACACTCACATAGGTAGTTTTTAAATGTGTTATCCCTAGATACACTATTTGGTATACTTTGTATCAAAAATAGAAACCATTAAAAAGTCCTAATGCCTTTATCCTTGTTACTTAACATTGTCTCAACCTGAGAATGGACTGTTAATTAATTTTTGACAATGTTAACTGTCATCAATAATTTTGTTTAATCTCCTTGAACCTAGATCTTGGAATCTCCAGTATTCTAGGTAGATTTACCGCAACAATGAGTTTTTATCGGCGATAGTCTCATTCCCATCGATGATACTTCAACTCCCTCTCTAGTTAGGCCTTTTGCAACTTGATCTGACACATTATCCATTGAATTTACATAGTTAATTCTATTAATTTAACTAGAGAGTTTTTGTCTAATAGAATTAACTCTTCGTCTTATGTGACGAGAAATCTCATTATACATAATGCTACAAGCCGTACCTATTGCAGCTTGACTATCACAACGTATGTATATAGGGGTCATTCTTTTGGGAAAAAACAAAATATCTTCTAAGAAATTTAAGAGCCATTTAGCTTCTTTACCTGTCTTGTCTAAGGCAATGAGTTTAGACTCCATTGTAGAGCAAACTAAACATGTTTTTTAGATAATATCCAAGATATTACTCCAACAACAGTGATAGCGTATCAACATGTGGATTTTGTTTCAGTTGACCAAGTTATCTAATTTTCATTACTCTATCCTTCAGGAATTGCTGAATATTTGTTGTAAGGAAAAGAATTGTTCAGAGTGTCATCTAATTATCCAAAAACTCTCTTAATTGTAAACCAATGATTTTTTTTCCGATTAATTGTGTATCGACTTAGTTTACTGATAGCGCAACCTATATCTGGTCGTGTTTAATTCATGACGTATATCATACTTCCCAATACTTTGGAATAGTCCAATTGAGATGAAGGTTCACATTAATTGCGGTATTTGCCCTATTAAATGTCAAATACATGAACTTTTCGAGTACCTTTAGAATATAATGAGTCTGAGCTTGTAACACCTCATAGCCAACACAGACCAAAAAATTGTTTTTCATAAAAATCTGTAGGTGCTACCAACGGTGGAATCTACAGACCGTAGCCTGAACCACGGTCTGTCCTGGACAATCGTCGATGTGATCAGAAACTCCCAAATAATTCCGCCTAGAAAAATTGGTGTATTCGTGGACGACGGACTGACTTAGGGTCCGTAGTTTTTGACTGTCGATCAAGACTCCCTTCAACCACTCTCTTACAAGAACTATGGATGACCAGCATGGTTTATAGGTGGACCTACGTTCCGTAGGTCTTACCACAGGTGGAAAATATGCAGCCAGTAAAGAGGAAATGTAGTTGAGTCAACTTAAAATTATTATAACTCTTAGCAAAAAATGAATTATGTCTCCCATGACCTACCCATAGATAGACAATTATTCCCATATTAGTAAATGCCTTTCTAAAATCTGACCTCCGAGTAAAAAGTTATTCCCATATTAGTAAAGTCCTGTCGAATAGGCCCTGATGACTACTCCAACGACAGGGCGTCGGGCGCATGACGGACTGTAAGTCCTGGCCGTCGTGAGGCCCGACAGAAACCATTCCAGGGGTCTTTTTGACCTTTCCTACTTTGTTTAAACCCTAAGTTATGTTGTTTTGACACTAAATAGTCAGATTCTAGAAACATATTTAAAACATATCAAAGTCAATTCATTTAATCAGAACATAAAAAATTAGAAGCAAGAGAAGAGAAAAGAAGCTCAAGAACCATAAGTCAACAACTCCACAAGCTTCATAAGTTCCAACCCTAAAACATAAGTTTTATTTTATAGATTTCATCACTAGGTATGTGGGATTTAACTAGTGGGTTTCTTTCACCCATTAGGTCCTAGTTTTCAGCGAGTTCTTGAATCTCTTATCATTATTAAACCTAGGGTTTGTAGAACATTGATATAACTTCATGAAATTATTAAATATATGTTCCAAATAAGATTATAATGTTATTACTCAGATTATTGTATGAATTTCAAAACCCTAGCTTTGTATTTCTTTATTTCTTGAATTACACATGCTAGGTCATATATCTCAGACACTTCAGATATACATGCCTAAGTTATAAATGCATAATTACACGATTAACTGTTGCTTTGTCAGTTTACATGTTTACTTTCGAGCTATCCAGTTTTAAAGAAATCCCAATTTAATTAGTTAATTTACAAAATTCATTGGGAGTTGCATAATACCGAGTTGGACTAGGGTTTAGTGTATCCAATACTCCTAGAACTACTAGCCAAGTAGGTTGTAAGTCCCCTCTATGGGCAATCACTTTAGTGGTCACACTAGCATGCCTTTATACCTTTGGCAGGGTATATTTAGTCCTCTCGATGGGGCGTATATGTCGGACTCTACATTTAGCTAATGTGGTTTTATTATGGGTTATAAGTAGCTCCCACAGTTCAGTCAGACTCTCTCCATTGACCATTTATCTGTATATCAGTATTCAGTTTCAGCATGTTATAAATTGGTCATTGCATCCAGTTAGCTCATAAATCAGCATATCACGGTCAGATTGTTATACTTGTCTTTGTGCTTGTTTAATTATTTTGTATTTCAGCTTTGCTCTATCCTACATGCATAGAACCTTTCAAGTACTCACA
The DNA here is from genome assembly GCA_027704865.1 of Solanum neorickii. Classification (NCBI taxonomy): domain Eukaryota; kingdom Viridiplantae; phylum Streptophyta; class Magnoliopsida; order Solanales; family Solanaceae; genus Solanum; species Solanum neorickii. The sequence continues at coordinate 8,830,874 of JAKWJC010000363.1, read as the reverse complement.
TATACATGCACTATATCTTCTCGTGATGTAGGTTAAGGTTCTCTGTATCCTGATCACGCATAGATCGATTTCCCGAACTCCAATTTAGAAGATTCAGTGTTGAGTCCTCATTCTCCAAGGACAAAAGTCATGAGTTTCATTTCAGTGTTTAGTCATTTAGTTTCAGTTTTTGCTTTATTTAGCTGGGTATTCTCCCATTATTTCTAGTCTAGTTTACATTCTATTTTAAGACATAGTTCAATTTAGCTTAGTATTGAGTTAATATTTCTTTTGTATTAAACTCATTGTTTTCAAATATATCAATTATATAATATGGGTATTCCCCATCTTTTCTTTTTAAGTATAATTTAGCTTCCGCAACAATTTATTATCTTCAGTATGCTCATGATCATTCCACCAGGGTTAGCTTGGGATCACTGGTGGTCCTAGGTTCCGTGTCTGTTTCTCGCTGGTAGCTCGGAATATGATAAAACTTTGTATCAGACACATGGGTTAAAGATTCCTAGGATGTCTGAAAACGCCGCACTAAGTCGAGTCCTTTTTATGGGTGTGAAGTGCACCACATTTAATGACATTGAGTTTATGATGTGTTTTTGGAAAAACATCACCTTCTTGTTACTCTTATTGTGCATAAGGTATGATTTAATTCAATTCTAACTCGACGTTGAGTTCTTAATATCATGCCTTCTCGTAGAGATTAGGCATTGAATACTAATGCATGTAATGCTAACCTAGATCCTCTAGTACCATATAATGAAGTTCAAATGCAGAATTTCAGATAGCCAATTGAGATTTTTGCTAACAGTATGACAAACCAGAACAATCAGCATGTTCTATTTCCCACCAATAGAAATGATCAATCAATGGCAGCCAGAGTTTGTGATTTTGTTAGAATGAATCCTTCTATGTTTTTTAGGGTTGCATGTTGGTAAGGACCCACAGAAGTTCATTGATGAAGTGAAGAAAATATTTGGTGTGATGTTAGTAACTGGTAGTGATAGGTGAGATTGGCATCCTACAAACTCAAGGATGTGACTGACATATGGTTCACTCAGTGGAAAGACAACAAAGATGACTTTGCCTTTTCTAACTCCGTATAGATGTTCCGTGTAGAAACTCTCTCAGAACCCTTCTTAGTCTCTACTCCTGTCGGTGACCCAGTTATAGCTAGACAGGTATACAGAAATTTCACTTTCATAGTCTCTTAGAAAGTTACCTCAGCAGATTTATTAGAGTTAGAAATGGTGAACTTTGATGTCATTCTAGGAATGGATTGGTTACACTCATGTTATGCCTCTTTCGATTGTAGAACTAGGATTGTTAGTTTTCAGTTTCAAGACGAAGCATATCTTGAGTCAGTTCTAATAGTCTGTGAATTTCCCGAAGTATTTCCAAAAGATCTTCCCGGGGGTTTTCCCGAAAGGGAAATCGGCTTTGGAATTGATCTCATTCTAGATATCCAACCTATTTCTATTCCTCCTTACTGAATGGCTCCAGCAGAGCTTAAGAAATTGAAAGTGCAGTTGAAAGACCTTCTAGATAAGCATTTCATCAGAGCTAGTGTTTCACCATGGGGTGCACCAGTGTTTTTCTTAAAGAAGAAAGATGGTTCTCTCAGAATGTGCATGGACTATAGACAGTTGAACAAGGTCATAATAATGAATAAGTATCCCATCCCCAGGATTGATGACTTAATTGACAAACTTTAAGTGCTAGTCATTTCTCAAAGATAGACCTCAGATCGGATTATCATCATCTAAGACTCAGAAATACATACATTCCAAAATCAGCCTTCAAACTCGGTATGGACATTATGAATTTGTAGTTATGTTGTTTGGACTAACCAATGCTCATGCAACTTTCATGGAATTGATGAACAGAGTGTTCAAACATTACTTAGGCTTGTTCGTTATCGTTTTCATTAATCATATCCTTATTTACTCTACCAGTGAGGAAAAACATGCAAGTCATTTAAGGTTGTTCTGCAAACTCTCAAATATCGCCAGTTGTTCGCTAAGTTTAGTAAATGTGAGTTTTTGTTGCAATCCATTGCTTTTCTTGGTCACATTATATCTAGCAAAGCGATCCGCGTAAGCGGTGAATCAATGGCACAGACCTACCTCTGCTATAGATATCAGAAGTTTCTTAGGTCTAACAGGTTATTACAGAAGGTTTGTGGAAGGATTTTCATCCATAGCCTCGCCATTGACTAGGTTTACTTAGAAGATGGTCAAGTTCCAATGGTCAGATGATTGTGAGAAAATCTTTGCAGAATTGAAAACTAGATTGACTACAATTCTTGTCCTGACTCTACTAGAGGGTTTAGATTGATATGTGATTTATTGCGATGCATCAAGAGTTGGCCTTGGTTGTGTGTTGATGCAAAGAGATAAGGTTAAAGCTTATGCCTCTTGAAAGCTTAAGGTGCATGAGAACAACTATCCAACTCATAACCTCGAGCCTGCTGCAGTGATGTTTGCACTCAAGATATGGAGACACAACTTGTATGTTGTTCATGTAGATGTGTTCACCGATCATATGAATCTTCTGTGTGTTCGCCCAGAAAGAGTTGAATCTTAGACAGAGGAGAAGACTTGAGTTTCTTTAATGATTATGATATGAGTGTGCATTATCATCCTGGAAAGGCGAAATGTAGTGGCCAATGCTTTTAGTAGACTATCTATAGGTAGTGTAGCCCATGTTGAGGAAAAAAGATAAGATCTAGTGAAGGATTTTCATAGGCTTGCTCGCTTGGGAGTTCGCCTTATGAGCATATCAGACAGCGGTGTAATAGTTCAGAATGGTGTAGAATCGACTATGGCAGTGGAGGTTAAGGAAAAGCAAGATAGTAATCCGATCTTGCTTTAACTAAATGGTGCAGTCAACAATAAGAGAGTGGAGGTTTTCTCCTAAGGGGGAGATGGTGTACTTCGCTACAAGGGTAGATTGTGTGTTGCTTATGTGGGAGAGTTGAGGCAGCATATTCTTGCAGAAGCTAATAACTCTAGGTATTCTGTTCATCCAGGTGCCACTAAGATGTACCGCGATCAACGAGAAGTCTATTAGTGGAATGGCATGAAGAGGAATATAGCAGACATTGTGAGTAAGTGCCCCAACTGCCAGCAAGTCAAGGTAGAACATCAGAAACCAGGAGGTATGAATCAAGAGATCGATACTCCTACTTTGAAGGGGGATGTGATTAATATGGATTTCATCACAGGGTTACCTTATACTCGCAGACAGCAGGACTCAATTTGGGTGATAGTTGATAGGATGACTAAGTCTTCTTGCTTTTTGGCGGTCAAGACTACATATTCGGTAGAAGACTATGCCAAGCTTTTCCTTACTTAAATTGTGAGGTTGCATGGGGTTCCTTTGTCTATCATCTCAGATATAGGTCCTCAGTTTACCTCTCATTTCTGGAAGTCATTTGAAAAAAAGTCTTGGCACTCAAGTTAACCTTAGAACAACATTTCATCCACAGACGGATGGGCAGGCAGAGCGTACCATTCAGACCTTAGAGGATATGTTGAGAGATTCTGTGATGAATTTCAAAGGTAGGTGGGATGATTACCTTCCTTGCTACCATTCCAGCATTAAAATGGCCTTTAATGAGGCTTTATATGGGCGTAGATGTATATCTTTAGTTGGGAAACTCACACCTAGATATGTAGGCCCTTATTAGATCTTGAAAAAGATTTGCAACGTTACATATGAGTTATAGTTGCCAGCAAAATTAGCAGCAGCGCATCAGGTCTTCCACATCTTACTCTTGAAGAACATTGTGGGTGACCCAGCCTCTATAGTGTCATAGGAGAGTGAGGCGGTGAAAGATAGTCTTTCTTATGAGAATGTACCAGTTGAGATTCTTGAAATCATGTTAGAAGGTTAAGAAATAAAGAAGTCGCTTCAGTCAAGTTTTTGTGGAGGAGTCAGTCCGTAGAGGGATCTACTTGGGAAGCAAAAGCAGTCATGAAAGCCAAGTATCCTTACCTTTTTCCTTCCGATTCCACTCGAGCTTGAGGTAATAATTCCTCTTAAGTTTTACAATCATTCATGCTTAAATACAGTTTTAGAATCATGTTCCCTCAGTTTTTACTTATATTTTTTGCCTAATTGCATGTACTCAGAACTCACTTCTTAGTGTTTAGTAAGGGGTTTCATCTCTCTGGCTCTATTTCAGCTAGTCTAGTCTTCATTCGAGGATGAATGTTCCCAAGGGGTAGATAATGTAACACCGTGTATCCAAAATAGACAAAAAATTGTTTTTTTTCAGAAAAATCTGCAGGTTCTACCAATGGTGGCATCGATGGACCGCAGCCTTAACTATGGTCCGTCCTGCAGAACCGTCGATGGGATCAAAAACTCCCAAAAAATTCAGCCTAGAAAATTTGGTTAAGTCTTGGACGGCGGACAGACTTACGGTCCATAGGTCAAACGATGGTCCGTAGTCTGTGACCATTGATCAAGACTACCTTCAACCACTATCTTACAAGAGTTATGGATGACGAGCATGGTTCGTAGGTAGACCTACGTTCTGTAGGTGGAAAGTTTGCATCACGTTAAAGGGAAATGCAGTTGGGTCAACTTAAAATGATCATAACTCTTAGCAAAAAATTAATTAAGTCTCCCATGACCTACCAACCGATAGATAATTGAATTATCTTTCCATTGCAACCGACCTTTCTAAACTCATACCTCCGAGTAAAAATTTATGCCCATTTTATTAAAGGCTTGTCGAACAGGACCTCATGACGGACACAACGACGCGGCATTGGGCGCATGACGCACCGTAAGTTGTGGTCATCATGAGGCCCGACAACAACCTTCCCAGGGGTCTTTTTTGCCTTTCACACTCCATTTAAACCCTAAGTTTCGTCGTTTTGAACCAAAATCATCAGATGTTTAGAAACACAATTAAAACATATCCAAGTAAAATCATTAAATTAAAACTTAGAAAATTAGAAGCAAGAGAAGAGAAAAAAAGCTCAAGAACCCAATTTCAAGAATTCCACAAGCTTCCGGTGTTCCATCCCCAATGCTTAAGTATTTTTCGGTGGATCTCATCACCAGGCATGTGGGATTTCACTAGTGGGTTCCTTTTACCCATTAAGTCCCTAGTTTTCAGTCATTTCTTGATATATCTTCATGAATTCATTAAATATATGTTCTGAATAGGATTATCATGTTATTACTCAAATTATCACATGAATTTCCGAACGCTAGATTTGTATTTCTTTATTTCTTAAATTACACATTCTAGGTCATATATTTTAGACACATTAGATATACATTCCTTACTTATAAATGCATAATTACCACATTAATTTTTGCAGTCTAAGTTTGCATGTTAAGTTCGAGCTATCCAGTATTTACAGAAATTGAAATTTAATTAGTTAATTTACAGAATTCATTGGCAGTAGCATAATATCGAGTTGGACTAGGGTTTAGCGTACCCTATAGTCCAAGAACTACTAGCCAAGTAGGTTGTAAGTCGGCTCGGTGGTCAATAAGTTTAGAGATCACGCCAGCAGGCCTTTATATCTTTTGCCGGGTATATTGGGTCCTCTCGATTGGGCGAATACAATGGACTCCACATTTAGCTCATGTGGTTTTATTATCGGTTATTACTAGATCCCACAGTTCAGTCACACTCTCTACATTTACCATTTATCAATATATTTAGTATTCAATTTGAGCATGTTATAAATTGGTAATTGTATCTAGTTAGCTCAAAAATCAGCACATCATGTTCAGATTATTATACTTTTTGTTACGCTTGTTCATTTATGTTTTAATTCAGCTTTACTCTATCCTACACGCTCAGTACTCTTCATGTACTGACACATACGTGTGCTTGATCTTC